>JAOYMU010000039.1:28815030-28826148 GCA_025802295.1 Psammodynastes pulverulentus
GAATTCCCCAGCCAGCATAGGGAGTTGAAGTCAACAAGTCTGGACATCCCTGGTTTAAAGCAAAGTAAAAAATCAGTCAGCTAACTGATAGCTTTCTGCTGGTAGTTGAAATGTACATTGATGTTCAGAGTTAGTCCTCTTGACCTGGGCTCCTTCATATCTGTCCTCCACTTATCATTTTTATTGGTTTATGCCTATATGAGATGATGTTGGATATCCAGCCCGATGAGCTGTGATTGAGGAGTGTGTTCTGACCTAGACTTCCCAAGATCATGAAGCAGACTCCTCGTCCTGATAAAACCCCTTTTATTTAGCTTAAAGGGGAATTCCTCTCCAGCAAAGTCCCAGCAAACAGTCTTTCATGAGATTTCACAACTACAGACCTTTAACAGGCTTGGAGAGTTTCCAGGCCAATATCTTCCAAACGCCACACTGTAACAGCAATTTCTTGGCAAAAAGTCAGGAGCAGATCCTCACCCTAATGAATTGAACTAATTGTCTCCTGCAGACACCACTCCCCTTTCACTCCTCTCTGTTCCCAAGCTGACCCTTGTTCCTTAACTGTCCCCTTCTGGCAGCTCTGTGCATGCGCACACTGGCAACAAGCTCCAGCTGTTCTGCCCCACTGATCTCCGATTCCAAAGACAGCTGATAACTGTCAGACGGCCCTGCTTGGCCACATCTATGCCTCCAACGCAGAGCCCTCATCAGAACCTTCCCCAGACTCCAGGCCTGGCCCATGTTCCTCCCCAATCTCCTTACTGTCCGAATCTGCCGCCAGCTCCACTGGCCGGCCACAGAGCAGAAACACCTCAAAAGTTACATTCTTGAAAGGTTAAGATTGGGGTAGAAGAAGCTTGGGAGAAAGCAAAAATAACTTTGATGGAAATCAAAAAGGAGGAAGTCTGAAGGCTTGAGAAGTTACTGCCATGCTTAACTCTTGATGCTGTTTGGTTATGTATTTCAGGAAAGGTTTTCTCCTGGAGAGGTGGTTCAACTCAGGTATGCTAGATTAAACGTTGGCGGCTTTTTAAATGAAGTTTAGTGAAAAGTGGGGTCAGTTTTAAGTGGGTTCCTCTGATTTTCTATATTATATTTTGTTGTGGAACAAATTTTATTTGTGTTTTATACCCCCCAATAGAGAATTCACTCAAGCCACCTAAAGGCTAAACTTTTATAACCCAACTCCTTCCTAACTTGTCTTTTTTCATAACATAACTTTTTCACCTCATGAGATAAGATTCAAAAGATGTTTACCTTCAGGCCAGAATAGATAACAAAAACGATGCCAATGTACTTCTGAAAATGACATTTGATTAAAAAGAAATAGTTTAGAATCGCTAGTCCTACATTATTCAGTCTTAAAGCGAAACGTTGTGGGATTTTGCTTGTAAGCCGGTTGTCTACTTATAAATGTGGTTGTTTTTTTTAGATTCAGGACAAGAATCCCAGGCAATTTCCCAAGTATTGAAAAGTGTAAACCAGGATCATTTGAACATTTTGAAAGAAACCGCAAAGGAGTGTCTCAACTTATTAGACACCGGCAAACAGTCTGAGCAACGGGCTGTGTATTCGGACACTAAATGGCAACGGGAACAGAAGCAAAATAAGGTTTGTATTTATTTGCTGTGCCCTGGTTATGACATTGCAATTGAAGTTATAGGTGGAGGGGATGAAGGAATACAAAGAAGGCAAACTGTTAGCATTTGTTTCTTACTTGTTTATTCATTTATTCCTAACTGCAGGAATTACTGTCGTCACATGATCAAAATTTAGGGTCTTGGCACCTGGCATGTATTTAGGGCAGTCACGGGGTCATGTGATCACCATTTGCAGTCTCCCAAAGTGGCTTCCGATAAGCAAAGCCAATGGAGAGAGCTGGATTCTCTTTAACAACTGTGGGATTCACTTAATGACCGTGGTCAAAAAAAAGTCCTAAAATCAAGACGTGTCTCATTTAACCACATCGTTTAGCTTCAGTTCCAATTGTGGTCTTAAATCGAGACTCCCTGAATTGAGGCTTCGACTTCTCAAAACAGTGGACTGTTTTTGTTTTAGAATTATTTTTAGAGTTCCTTGATTCCTAGGTTAAGAATGAAAGCAGGGGAAATTGGAAGAACTTGGCCCTCGGCTGCGAAAGAGCAGCTGAGAAGGCTTGTATTATATGATGTGTAAATCAAAAACTGATGAAATGTTTTGATTTCAGATGCACGAAGCTATCTTTACAGTTCCAGCCAAATACCTGGTGATCAGTGCCGAAAATGAGGCGGCCCTTTGCCAGTCCTACATACCAAGTGAGTGCCAGAATCAGGGGCCAGATTTATGGATGAAAATGGACATTTTACCCCCACCCTCCCCAAGGCAGTATTCTTGATTTCTAACTACAGGTCGTCCTCAACTTACAACAGTTCATTGAGTGACTGTTCATGGTTACAACGGCACTGCAAAAAACGACTGTTTTTTCACACTTTGCAGCACCCCCATGATCACGTGATCAAAATTCAGATGCTCGGCAACTGGTTCGTACTTATGACCATTGCTGTGTCCCAAAGTCACGTGATCCCCCTTTTGACAGACAAAAACAATGGGGAAGCCAGATTCACTTAGCAAACCGTGTTACCAACTTATCAGCTGCAGTGATTCGTTTAAGAATTGTGGCAAGAAAGGCCGTAAAATAGGGCAAAACTCACCAAATATCTCCCTTAACAACAAAAATTTTGGATTCAAGTGTCATAAGCCAAGGGCTACCTGTATACAATTGCATTGTAGTTAAATGTCACAGTTGTGATGGTACTTGTCAAGGAATGGCATAACTCTTACGTGAAATTGAAGCTGAAATTTTGCTTGCACCCATGTTCTGGCTTATATAGGACAGCCAGACATAATAGTATAAATGGGCTAGGTTTTAAGTTCACAAGTTGTAGTTTTTATTGAGGCACATCCTCAATAATAAGCATCAAGAAGTATATATGTTCTGTGGATTCAATTACAGGAGTATCTTGCGGATAATTTTTCTTTTGAAAAATCAAGAATAAAAAGTAAAGAGAATTGGATACACTTGGAAAGCAGTGGCTACTAGCAATTTAAGTAGCTTTTTAAAATCAATGTTGGGTATAGTCGCTATCATAAATGTATAGGCTTAGAACAAAACAGCAATTCCCATGCCACCGTTGGATAAATTAAGCTATATTGCATTCCTTTAATTTGTTCCTGAAGAACCTGCAAAGAAGGGGCATTGCGGGTGGAATGGGCCGTTATGCCTCCCGGTACTGGTAAGCTTTGGCAAGAGTACGCTCGGGCAATAACTTCCCGCAGCCATCTACCCACTGTAGATGAGGAAACCTTCTGTCCAATGCCAGGACCTTGGAACTTAACAAACAGCGCCTCGGTCTTCCTAAAACAGGCCGTGCGATCAACATAAACTTTCAAGGCCCGGCGAACATCCAGCTTATGCCAAAACCGTTCCTTATGATGTACAGGGTCAGGGCAGAAGTTGGGCAGCACTATCTCCTGAGCCCTGTGGAAAACCGTTTTCACTTTTGGTAAGAAGGCCGGATCCAGACGAAGGACGACCCTGTTCTGGTGAAAAACACACAGGTCTTCCCTGGTGGAAAGGGCCGCCAACTCTGAGATCCTTCTGGCTGACGTTATGGCCACCAAGAAGGCCACCTTGTAGGTAAGCATTTGGAGAGAAATAGAACTGATGGGCTCAAACGGGGGTTTGGCCACTGCCTGTAAAACTAGAGACAAGTCCCAGGACGGGAATCTGTGTATGACCGGTGGTCGTAGGTTGGAGGCTCCCCTAAGGAACCTCCTAATTACCGGAAGATGAGCCAAAGAGGGATATCCTTCACATTGCAAAATCGAAGAAAGTGCCGCCAGTTGCCTCCTCAAGGTGTTAGGGCCCAGGCCCTTGGCCAGATCAGCCTGTAGAAAGGCCAGCAACTGTGCCGCTGACGGGGTAAATGGGTCACACTGCACCCCATGACACCATCTGCAGAATATACTCCAAGAAGCATTATAGATCCTGCGCGTCGAGGGGCGTCTGGCCGCCAGAAGAGTGTCGATAACTTCTTCTGAAAAGTTCTCCCCTCTCAGGAGGAGGCGTTCAACAGCCACCCTGTTAGCTGCAGCCACTGTGGTTCCGGATGGTAAACAGGTCCCTGGGACAGCCTGACAGACTCCTCCGGTATCCTCCAGGGCTTGGTCGTCGAGATGGACAGGAGATCTGCGAACCAAGGTCTCCTGGGCCAAAAGGGGGCCACCAAGAGCACCCTGGCCTTCTGCTCTAAGATCTTCCTTATCACCGCTGGGAGCAGTGGAATTGGCGGGAAGGCGTATAGTAGGCCCTGGGGCCACCTGCATCGAAGCGCGTCCACTCCCTCTGCCCCCGGGCTTGGGTACCGGGAGAAGAAACGAGGGAGTTGGGTGTTCTCTGCCGTGGCAAAGAGGTCCACCTCTGGCCACCCGAAACGGTTGGATAGCTGGCAAAACAAGTCCGGGTCCAATCGCCATTCTGCATGGTCCACTGTGGCCCTGCTCAGCCAGTCTGCTCTGGTGTTTAGGCAACCTGAAATGTGAGCTGCTTTGATCGACCTGAGGTGCCTTTCCCCCCAAAGGCACAGAGCCCGTGCTTCGTTCATCAATTTCTTGGACTGGGTCCCCCCCTCGCGGTTCACGTGGGCCTTGGTTGCTACGTTGTCCGTCAAGACAAGAACGTGGGAATCCCTCAGGTCTGACTGGAATTCCAGCAGGGCCAGATGGATCACCCGGAGCTTTAGCCAGTTGATGTTGCTTTTTAAATCTTGCGGAGACCACACCCCCTGGGCTACCTTTGTTGACAGATGGGCTCCCCAGCCCGAGACTCGCATCGGTTGTGACCTCCACCCGTACTGGTTCGAATATCGGGGTTCCTAGATCCACCGCGGTCGAAGACCACCATCGCAGAGATCTTCTCACCGTCTGCGGCATGGTGACCCTCCTTAGCGATGTCTCTACGTTCCTCCTCTGAAAGGGAAGGAGGAACCACTGTAGGTCCCTGGCGTGGAGTCTCGCCCAGGGTACTATTCCAATGCACAACATGCATTTGCCTAGTAATTGAGACAAAGTCCGTAAACTGGGTTTTTTGATTTGCCTCACCTTGTTCGATAATGTTTTGATATCGCGTACCCGGTCTGGGGACAAAGACACCAACCCCTTCTCCGAGTCTATTATCACTCCCAGATGCAGTAGTTTTCTGGTTGGTTGTAAATGACTTTTTTTGAAATTGATGGAGAAGCCGTGTTGCTGTAGCACTCTCAGGGTGAAGTCTAGATCCTGATGGGCCCGCCCGCCCGACGACTGGATGAGGATGTCGTCCAGGTAACATTGCAGCCTGACGGGCCTGGACCTCACGGATGCTGCTACTGCTGCCAGGACCTTTGTGAATGTCCTGGGCGCTGAGGCCAGCCCAAATGGGAGCGCCCGATACTGTAGATGTTGCCCCGCGTAACAGAATCAAAGGAACTTGCGGTGTTCTGGATGTATGGGGATGTGGAGGTAGGCCTCGGTGAGGTCTACTGAGGTGAGGTAGTCTCCTGCTCTGATGCCCTGTAAAATGGATGTCAAAGAGTGCATCTTGAATTTCCTGTAACAGAGGTATTTGTTGAGACCCCTCAGGTTCAAAATGGCTCTCCAGCCGCCCGATGCCTTGGGGATTATGAATAGAATGGAGTAGAAGCCCCTCTCTACTTCCGCTGGAGGAACTGGCTCTATGGCCTCTATGGAGAGCAGGTGTGGAATGGCCTCTTCCATAAGTGATTGCCTGTCTGGGTCTCTTGGGAAGGGGCATTTGAGGAAGACGGGGGGAGGAGGGGAGATGAACTCCAGTCTGAGCCCAGATCTGATTGTTGACCTCACCCACTTGTCTGTTGTGGTTTCGTCCCATTGGCTGCTGAACAATTGCAATCTGCCTCCAATGGGGGCGCCTGGCCAGTAGTCAGCGGGACCGCCGCGAGGGACGGCCCCCACCCCCTTGAAAGGGCCGCTTCGACTGATATTGTGGTCTATATCTGTCCCTGGGCCCCTGGGCTGGTTGAAATTCTTGTTGTCTGGGAGCAAACCCCCTGGAGGGCCGTTGATAGGACTGCGAGGTATAGCCCTGGCGGAACTGAGGACCTCTAAACGAGGGAGGGGAAAAGGTCTCCCCCCTCCTGGACATGTTAGGGAGCCTTTTCTTTTTTTCTTTAGTTTCGATTAGAACCGGCTTCAACACTGACCCAAACAGGTTCTCTGACTTGCACGGGGCCGAGGCCAGTTTCCATTTCTTTTTGGCGTCGGCCTGCCACTGCCTGAGCCACAAAAGCCTTCGGGCCGTAATGGAAGACGCCATGGCTCTTGAACCAAACTTGGCTGAGTGCAGAGTGGTGTCCGCCGTATACTCCGTAGCGGCCATGATTTTATTTAAATCCTGGTGCATTCTGATGTCTTGCGCCGGGATTTTCTTTTGTACCTCTCTGAGCCAGAGCAGAGCCGCTCTGGTGAAGAAGGATGCTGCCGTGCTGGTTTTCACTGCCCAGGCAGCCGCCAGGTGGGCCTTGCGGAGAGTTAGTTCCGCTCTACGTTCCTCCGGCTTGAGGACATCCTCTGAGTCTGCCAAGGGGGCTGACGGAGTGGCCAACGCTACAATGGGCTCATCCACCTGCGGTGTTTGCAGTAACTCTGCCATATCAGAAGAGATGTTAAAATATTTTTTGTCAAAGGCCAAAGGGCTTGAGTAGGACCCCGGCACTTCCAACTGTTGCCTCACCATCTGCAAAAACAGACCTGGAGCCGGGATGATGTCAGCTGTTTCGGTGGTTTCAGCAAATAACACATCAGCGGCCCCTCTGGCAGCTGTTGGGCCTGTAGTTGCCTGCAATCCCAATCCCGTAACTGCCTTGGCCTTTTTTAGCAGAGAGTGGAACATATGCGTTTGGAATAGACCTTTAAAGGCCGGTTGTTCCACCTCCACATCTTCTTCATCCTCTGATAGCTCATAGTCTATCTCACCTTCCTCCCTTTCCTCTTCTCCTCTTTCAGGAAGGACCAGTCTACTGGAGCCCCTGCTCGCTGAACGTTCTAGTGTTAAGTGCCCCCTGGAGCCTTCAGGCTCTAATGTGGGGGGAGCATCCTGGGCCCTCTGAGCCCCCTGCGCAGGTTGTAGTCTACCTGCCTCAACCTTTCTCATGAGTTCAGCCAACAACCATTCACAGTCTAGGGATGGTGGACCCTCCTCCTAGAGTCCCGCCGCTGTAGAAGTGAATGTGGCTGGTGCCTGGTGCACCTGGGCCCTAGTGACCACCTGGTGCGGTGAGGCGGAAAGTCCAGTCGCCCAGGTTGATAAGTTAGGCTCTGATTCTTCAGGGATAGAAATAAGCAGCTGTTTGTGAGGTGGGGTTACTTTTACTCTTGGTTGGTGACCCCTTTTATGTGCTCTAGCAGCAGAATCCTGAGGGGGGGAGGACTGTATGCTTTCCTGTTCAGATAGGTCTGAATCCCTTTCAGCCGATCTAATTGACTCTGCTTCCATGGCTGCTCTGGTGGCCAGCCTTTCAACTGTTTTATTCGACCTTTCCTCTGGCCTTGATTGGGCCTTGGATGTTCTGGTCTGATACGGGGCCTTAGCTTTCGTTTTAGAAGCAGTGCTTGATCTAGTTTTGCTGGTGCCCTCCTTTGGGGAAACATTGGGTTCCATAATGTTATTGAAGCGAATCTGGTCCCAGAAATCGCAATAGTAAGAGGCCTGGTTAAGGTGTTAAGCCACTCCTTGCCTCTGCAGCTTTATTTTCCCCCCTGGGGTAATTTAGCCCAGTGTCTTAATTGCCCGCTGCTTCAGGAAATTGCTTGACACGCTTGTGCCCTGGAGGGATGAAACAAGGCGATAGTGATCGCTCCTTTGCTCGGTTCTTAGCCGTCCGGCCGAACTCAGCTGTGCAATCGGGGAGGGAAGCCTCCGCGCTCCCCGAATTGCCTCCAAACTCACAGTTTCCTTGAAAAGCCACACGGCTCCGATCGGCAGCCGCTCTGTGCTCCGCTAACTGTTTCTCTTTCGTTTCTCCTAGGGACTGAGGATCGAAAGAGAGAGCGAGAGCTCCACCTCCTGGCCATTCGACGCTATGAAGGTAATGAAATGTGCATGCGTAATAGAGTCTTAATGGCGCCCGCTGTTTTCCTGGCCCCTCCTGGCCTCTCGCAACTTTTTATATATACTCAGCCCCAAACGCCGTCACTCCGGTCAGGCAGGCGGCGTTTTGCTGTTTTGTGGGCTCTGGCTGTCGCTCCGTTCACCTGCCTCCCTCGGCTCAACGGCCCTCGGGAGAGTAAGGCGCTCTGCACATGTGCGAGGCTTGGAAGAAAGCGAGTCCGACCGGTATCGGGCGAAAGCTGCGCTCTGCCCTTCTCGTTCTGGCGCCAATTTTAAATAATCCTTGCGAAGCGGTATCGGGCTGGAGCCCTTCACACTTCTTGCCTTCTTTGTTATTTTCTTATTACTGTTAATCCTTAATACCTGTAATAAATGTCCCGAGGGACTTAAACTTCACTCTGCTTTCTGCCGGAGACAGAGAAGAACTGGGGTTGAGTGGCAGGTGGGAGTGTCCTCAGTTCCACTCTGTCTGAATGCAGGAAATAGGAGTTAACCCATGCATGCCCTGGATGCCGGATTCCCACACTGGAGAAGGGTGGGTTTCTGAAGTGCCTAAATACAGCGCTGGGTGCAGCTGCACCCAGCACTGACTTAACCCGCATTGGCAGCTTAGCCAGGTTCGTGTCTTCTCTAATAAAGGACTTTGCCACATATTTAAGAGTTACCTCTTACTTTGAACTGTTGGCAGATGGACCTGGGCTGAGAGAAACTCTTATTCTCTCTGCTGAACTGAATCTCTCAGTCTGCCCTGAGCTCTGAAGCTGTAACAAGTCTGCTTTCTCCTTCTGTTTGTGTTTTGCTTGTAACTATTCCACATTGGAAGAATCTACTATTGGTATTGTAACTTTACTTCATGTGTTATTATGTATATAAAGAAATTATTGAATCCTGCTAAAATCAGTCATCTGTGTGTGTGTTTTTGGAGCTGAATTTCTACTGCAAACTCTAACAGGTTATGGGCCCAATCATTTGCCCAGCCCAGATCACACTTAAAGACTAAACTGTAATTTAAGCTGCCTGTGTTTAAGAAGAAAAGCTTTGCAGGATGTCTGAAAAATTAAGGAGAGTTCTCTGCCCCGTTGGGGTCAGAAGAATTATATAATTTGGGCTGCAAAGATGCAATGTTTCCTGAAAGCTAAAGAGCTGTGGGATATTGTTGAAAATCCACCCCAGGCGCCATTAGCTACTGCAGATCAGAGGAAACATGATAAAGCAATGACTTATATAATCTTAAATTTAGAAGATGAACAATTTATCAATGTAGCTGATTTAAAGATTGCACAGGAAGTCTGTCAGAAATTAAGAACTGTGCATGTGAGTGTGTCCGCATGCAATATCATGCAATTATCAAGAAAGTTATACAGAGTTCATTTGCAGCCTCGGGAATTTGTTAAACGGCATTTTGTGCACATGCAAACTTTGACTTGGAACAGCATGGGGATGCAGATTCCTGAATCTCAGAAAGTGCTACTAGTTTTGAACAGTTTAGATGACATGTGGGACATTGTTTCTGCAATATTTGAATGCAAATCAGAGAAGGAATTTCGTTTGAAAGCTCTTAAAATGTGTTTACTAGCTGAGCAAAATGCCAGTTTAGAAGCTATGAGGAGAAATTCCTGAGCTGGGGACCCAAGGAGAGCAATGGAAAATTCCACAGGCTGACTGTCTGCAGAGAAGACCAGAGCAGCAGAAGATGTCAGATTACAGTTAAGCAGAAAGAGCAGGAACAGAGGTGGTGCTTCATCTGTGTTGAAACGACTCACTTAAAAAAGGACTGTTTGTCAATATATTCAAATCAAAAGGCAAGATTATTGATAAATGGAGAGCAAACAGACAATTTTACAATCTCGAAAGGAGTGAGACAAGGTTGCCCACTATCCCCGCTGCTTTTTATTCTGGCTTTGGAAATGCTACTTAACAATATTAGAGAAAACTAAGGAATAAAGGGAGTTAAAATCAAAAAGGAAGAATACAAAACCCAGGCATTTGCGGACGATATGGTTTTCTTCATAAAAGATCCACTTGAAACAGGAGACAAACTAATAAAAGAATTGGAAAGATATGGAACAGTAGCCGATCTAAAAATTAATAGAAATAAAACAAAAATAATAACCAAAAATATGATAAATTCTCAAAGAACAGAATTGGAAAAAATGATGTCAATTCAGACGGCAAACAAAGTGAAATACTTAGGAATCTGGTTAATGGCAAAATGTAAATCAATAAAAGAAGACAATTATATTAAGCTAACCCAACAGATTAAGAGAGATTTGGAACATTGGAATAAAGTACAATTATCCTTGCTAGGACGAATAGCAACAATCAAAATGTCTGTATTACCAAAATTATTATATTTATTCCAAGTAGCGCCAGTGAAATTGGACAAAAATTTTTTTGCAGACTTGGATAAAATTATACTAAAATTCGTATGGGTTGGAAAAAGACCCAGAATAAATAAGCATGCATTACAAGATAGTAAAAATAGGGGTGTCCTAGGATTACCCAACTGGGAAATGTACTATCAGGCTGCAATTACCATGTGGATTAAAGATTGGATAACACTGAATAATAAAAGAGTATTATTCATAGAAGGCCACGATTTGCAAATAGGGTGGCATGCCTTTCTTTGGGGAGAGAAAAAGCAGGGGTTCTTCAAAAAGCACTATAATAGAGACATTCTTATTACAGTGTGGAACAAGGTTAGGAAAAAACATTATAATAAGATCCCAATCTGGTTCTCTACAATGGAGGCAATGATACATCCCAATATGTTAGACTTAAACAAAATGGTTAAATATTATGAGTTACTAGATAAAGATGGAAATTTAAAATCTAAGCAAAGTTTGAGGGATAATGGGATTAATTTAGAGTGGTGGGTTTACAGTGGTACCTCGGTTCACGAACTTAATTGGTGAACTGACTCTGTTCGCGAACCGAATTGTTCGTGAACCGAG
>JAOYMU010000039.1:28826248-28838500 GCA_025802295.1 Psammodynastes pulverulentus
TTACAATGAAGTAAACTTTTTTTGTGTTCATTGTCACGTATGTACTTGTATAGTGCCACACGTCGTGGTGGCTTTTTATGTTTTGTCCTTTGTATTTATGTATTTGTTTTTAAATGTAGTATATGAATAAAAATTATTTAAAGAAAAAGAAAGTCCATGTAGCAGGCACCCAAGATAGCCTTTAGAATCAACAATAAAACACAGTCTTAAAATCTTATTTAAAAGAGTGAACTTCAAAGTCTGCACTACTGTATTTCCCAGAAAAATTTTCACTCACTTTTGGGGGTGAAAAAAGTGCATCTTATACTCCGAAAAGTACGGTACATAAAAGGGAACACTATTGGGCTTGTAAACCCGGGTGTTGTAATACAGACCAGCAACTGCACTTCCAACACCTAAGACTATTTAGGAAGTCTATTCAGAAGACCTTCCTCCTAAATCAAATTTTGAGTGAAGTTAGGGGAATTTATTTCCTATTTCTTGAGCTCTTCATTCTGAACATAGGTTTGTTGGTTTGACGTACTCGGTCAGAATGGATTCCGATAATCCTTTGCACTGTTTGGATATTGCTCCTCTTTCTGACCTTATTCCGACCTGCTCTGTCTTTTTAAGGAATTGTTGAGAGGAAGATGTTAATCTGCTTTTCTTTACGCAGCGGATTCTGCAAGTTTGGATGGTTCTTTAGAAAATCCCTGGGATGCGGTTCATGGAATAACCTTGAGCTCCTCCAGTGGTGAGTGAGATCAAAAGCTAACCATCACGGTTAAATCACCATTTTCCTATAACAAAAGGAGCAAAACATTACAGGTATTCCTCGACTTACAACAGTTCATTTAGGGACTGTTCAAAGTTACAACGGCCCTGAAAAAAGCGACTTACGATCATTTTTCACACTTACGACCATTGCCGCATCCCTACGGTCACTTGTTTTACATTCGGATGCTTGGCAACTGACTCACATTTATGACAGTCACAGGGTTGCGACCTTTTAACAAGCAAAATCAATGGGGAAACCAGGTTCACTTAACAACCCGTGTTACTAATTTAAGAACTGCCAGGATTCACTTAACAAATGCGGTGAGGAAAGTCGTAAAATGGGGCAAATTCGTTTTAACAGATGTCTCACTTAACAGCATAAATTTTGGGCTCAATTCCGGTCGTACGTTGAAGATTATCTTGTAGTCGTTCCTGCATCCCCATTGAAGAAACCGTTCAATCAAGTGTTTGATAGGGTTATTGGCTCTTACTATTAATTTCAACATCCTACCCCTTTTCTAGCAACATGCTAGTATATCTTTTTCTCTGCCATTATGAACAGTACTGTGCAGAAATCTCTCTTTATCTTTTATCTTCATGCAAGGGTAGGAGGGAAACTAAAGTTAACTAAATGTGGGCTAGCCAAAACTTGGATGCTGCTCATGTTTCCTTAAGACTGATAGCCAATTTTGTTTGAATCTAGAAGTGAAATCATGTTCAATGAATAAATTACATTGGTTCGCCCACCGCCCAAACTGAAAGCAAGCGAACCCATTTTAAAGATTATCAAAATATCTGCATCAGGCATGAAATGTGAAATTTTTCCCAAGAGGCTCCATGGGCATGGTTCTGTGGGCGTGTCTTGGTATTCATGTGACTGGGTGGGTGTGTCTTGGTGGGCGTGTCTTGGTGGTCATGTGACTGGATGGGTGGGCATGGCCAAGTCGACGTCAGCCATGACCCAATGCATTTTAAATCAAAATATGCGGGGTGGTGGGCTCAGGGCAGGGGGCTGCTTGTGGTCGGGAAGGGGGGGGGACAGGGACTGGCTAGTGCTAAGTGCTTACCTTTGTTTCAGATGAGCAGGAAAGGGTTGACCCGTAGCCAGAAGACTATAGATAGGGTATGGGCATGGCACGGGTGGGAGCGAGTGACCGGTGACTGGGTCCAGGAGGTGGGATTGGGGCATAGGTTTATACGGGCTCCGAGAACCCGTTCACATGGGCCCTAGGACCTCTCGGGAGGTCTCCGGAGGTAAAATCAAAACAGAACAATCAAAAAAGTCACCAAACAGCCCACACCAAACCCTTCATGGACACATGGGGGAGTGTACTTGTGTTCTTAAAGTTGTTTGTGTACTAGATGTAGGATATCTGTTTCCAGGTAGTGTGGCTGCATCTTGTTTCATGCCTTAAAACAGCTGTCCGAAAGGTGCTTTTTGAAAAGGCAACTGGACTTCGTGTTTCCTTGAAGATGTTTCACTTCTCATCCAAGAAGCTTCCTTCCGTTCTGAGTGGAAGAAGGCAATGACTTCTTCAGAACTGAAGAAGCTTCTTGGATGAAAAGTGAAACGTCTTCAAGGAAAAATAAAATAAAAGTCCAGTTGCCTTTTGAAAAAAAAACACTTTTGGGACAACCATGACCTGGAAGACTGAGAATCTCTGTAGACTTAAAAAGCTGATTTTTTCCCCCTTTTTTTGCACTTTTGACAGATGCTTCTGGCACATCCCATAGCCTTCCCCAGTTGCAGCAAATGCTTTTGGCCACTCCTGCTGAAGAAGCAAGCGCAGAATGCGATGCTAGCATCTCCCATCTCCCGGAGCCTTCTAATAATACGCTGCGCTGTAACTCCAAGCCCCCTGCACCACCGGGCTTCTTCTCGCTCTTTCATTTTCAGAACATGGAATTTCTCATCGAAGAGGACAATCAGAAACCCGACCTGGTTACGTCAACCACATCAGGCCAGGCCAGCGAACTTGCAGATAGCCTGCCTTGTAGCCAGCCATTCAATAAATCCCCCCTTCCTAATTCTGAGTTTCCTTTTTCTCCCGTTTGTCATTCCAACGAGGGCGACTTTTCCGCGGAGCCGGTGTCTGAAAATAGGAAGGCTTGTGTATCCCTTGCCCGTGGAGCTAAAGGGAAGACAGCAAGGTGGAAATACTTTGAAACTGAGAAATACGTATCAGCTCAAAGGAAACAGGTGCCAAATGAAGGAGAACCTTCTGAAGCTTCTACTCCAACTTGTAGTAGTACCACTCTGGAAGCTGTAGGGCATTGCTTGAGGGAGACGATTACAAAGACTAGTACTCCAAATAAGAGACGTGTCAATCAGTACCTTCCCTTGAAATTTGCAAGCACCCCCAAGAAAAGGCGGTTGGAGGAGATTCCGGATGAGCAGTCCAGTGTGTTTGCCCATTGCAGTTTTGCAGAGACACCCCTGGGGAAAAGCAGCGAGCAGGAACCAACGGGAACGGACACCAGGAAAAAATCAAAGCAAAGTGGAGTTCAACAAAAGGTAAATGTGCCATCTGAGCGAAGGAAAATAGTAATAATAAATCTCTCTATAGCCTTATTTCATGACTAGAGTGGAATTAGAGACTCTGCAAAGGAAATTCCAGTCTTCTCTCGGGCTTCTTTTGCATGCATGTTTTGGTTGCCAATATAAATTTATATTCAATCACTAAAACATCACCCAGGCAGGTAATCCTTGGCTTTGCCATAATTGAGCCTGGCAAATGACCAGCTGGATTTTACCACTTTTTCAAGGTGGCTCCTTCAAGTGAACTCATTGTTTACTAAGGAGGGGTTTTTGTCGGGAATCGGAAATCAATCCTGGTTTTTGGGCAAAAACATCATAAATTGGGGTTGGAGACTTACAAAAGGTCATAAATGCTGGCTGGTTGCCAAGCCACCCAAAATAACCTCAGAACTTCA
This sequence comes from Psammodynastes pulverulentus, assembly GCA_025802295.1. Lineage (NCBI taxonomy): Eukaryota > Metazoa > Chordata > Lepidosauria > Squamata > Psammodynastidae > Psammodynastes > Psammodynastes pulverulentus. The sequence goes on from JAOYMU010000039.1 coordinate 28,829,939, forward strand.
GAAATAAAATCGTAAGTACCTTTGGGGGGTGTGTGTGTCTATCATTGGTTCAAACAGTCACTGCACCACTGCAGTGAGTTTGGGACGATCTGTAATTATATCTAGTGCAGTGGTTCTTAACCTGGGTTCGATCGAACCCCAGGGGTTCGGTGAGTCAGTCTCAGGAGTTCAGCGGAGGTCAAGACACACGCTATTGTGTTTTTGTTTGTGTGTGAAAATCATGTTTTAATCATGGTTTTGTTCTTATTGTTTTTGTTCCCTAGTGATTTTGTTCATTTTGTGCACCTATGTATAAAATATATACCTAAATATATACCTATATTTTGAATTTGAAAAAAATCATATTTTATTTTTCTAATTAAGAAGGGTTCGGTGAATGTGCCTATGAAACTGGTGGGGTTCAGTACCTCCAACAAGGTTAAGAACCACTGATCTAGTGAGAAACCATAAGGTGGCAACATTTAACGTAAGGTTTTTCTCATTTGTGGAATGTCAGTCCTCAACTTAGGGAATCACAATTGAGCCCAAAATTTATGCTGCTGAGACATTGGTTAAACGAATCACTTGCAATTATGAAGTAAATCTGGCTTCCCCATAGTCTTTTGCTTGTCAGAAGCTTGCAAAACCTTCATAAATATGAACCAATTGCCAAGCATCCGAATGTTGATGATGTGACGATGGGGATGCTGCAATGGTCGTAAGTGTGAAAAATGGTTGTCCCTTTTTTCCAGTAACGTTGAACGGTCACTAAAGAAACTGTTGTAAGTCAAGGAGTAGCTGTTGTTGAATTTGGGTGGAATTTAAAGCATTTACATTTAAATGCTTGTATCTTTTTACAATTTATATTGTTTTATTTGTTTCCTAGTAAGATAACTATCTTGTGATATTACTATCTTATGTATCTTACGATTTTTGATGCATGTATTTTTATTTTTGGGTTATGTACACGGAGAGCTTCTACACCAAAGACAAATTCCTTGTGTGTCCAATCACACTTGGCCAATAAAGAATTCTATTCTAGTCTATTCTTTGGATATCTGTGGGGAAGTATATTGCTGGTTTCTTACTCATCACCTTCTAACTCTTCTCTCATCCTCAAATTGTTCCAAACTAGCGATTTCAATATGAGCAGAATTTTTAAAAAACAAGGATTCACTTTGCTCTCTCTCTCTCTTCCTCTCTCTCTTCAGGACAATGCAAAAGAAGACGATTGTCGCTTCATACGCAGCCCACCTACACCAGAACTCTGCTCTCAAATGCAGTCTGTAAGGTTAGTCTCTTTTCCTGGCTAGTCACACATATCGGTCTTCTTACGTTACATGTGCTGGGCTTAGAAGACCCATACGTTTCTTGGAGAACAATTTGTGCCACGACTGCTGCTTTCCATAAAATCTTGCTAACGACCCTGAGACCCAGCCCATTTGAATATTTGCTTACCTTCCGGTCTCGTGCTTTCATGTTTCTTGATTTTAATCTCTAGGATCTCCAGAGCTTTACTGGGATGGGCACGCTGGGTTTTCAGCGACACGGAGAAGCAATAAACTTCCCAAAGATTCCTTGATCTCAGGTTGAATTACCTGGACACTTTCGTTACGGTTAAGCTGTTCAGGTTGTTTTTTTTTTTTAAATTCTGTTTTCCTGAAGATAGATATGTTGTTTCAATTTCACATACAGGAACCCATCACCTTTTCATCTAAGGTGGTTCGGATGTCTCGAGCAAAGATCGCTTTGAGTTTTTGATAAGCAGGTGTGCCACCTGCTTCTTTTAAGGATGGCAGAATGACAGTGCCGTAAGACATAATGCGCCTATTTATATACACTATAAGTAGGACTAGGCTATAAATGCAAACCTGTTTTTATGTTTTTGTTTTGTAACTTGTTAAAATAAACTGGCAACTATTGCAGCTTGTCTTGTATGTCATAAAGATAAGTTATTTTTAAATACGGGGAAGCTGCTGCTGCTTTTTTACAGTTGGTTGTAAATTCAATGCAAAGAAATTTAGTCTTTAAAAGTTGACATATGGAAACCACAGTTCCTAAAGCTAGTGAGCCCTGGCATGCAAAACCTGTGATTTTATGAGGGATTTGCGGGTATTTTAAGGCGCATATCCATTTTGGAAGCTAGAGAGGATCTGTAGCCTATGTGCCTTAGAAGTGGTCCAGAGATTGTTCAAAGTATTGCATTTTGCTCCCTTAAGAGACTTAAACTCTAAAGTTTGACAGAGAAGTATATTCTCTGTGTAAATGTTACATGTTGCACAATTTTCTTGTGTCTTAGAATTTCAGGAGTTTGTAGAGAATAAGTCCATGAAACAGTAGCACGTAGCTAGAACCACATAGTGGTTTTAATACAGTTAAGAATACAACATTTCATTTATGGGTACAATTCCAGTCTGGTTTGTTGCAGTGAGAGTGAAATGCCACTAGTAAGACTGCAACACATGAAGATAAATACTATCTCTGATGTTATTCTCCGGTGACAGAATTGATATCTTCATGCTTCCTAAAGTGGCAAGTTCCATTACAGGTTATGCCTGATATAATACTCATGAATCTGTTTTATCTCTTTTAGAACATTAAAAAATGGTTGTAATTGCTTCTTGTAGTTTTCATAGTTTAGAATTGCATGAAGAAGAGCTTTCTTTATTCTCAGCCTACTATCAGTTTCGTTAGGTAACTATGCAGGAAAGCAATTCTAAATTTGTAGAGCATTTCAGGAGACAGTATATATGCTATATGTCATTAAGTTAACTTGAGTGTGGCATGGAGAGAAACCATATGGAAGAAGGTAAAACATTCATTACTCTAATAGAAATACATCTAGTGAAATGCTACACAAATTAAACATTTCTGGCTTTAAGTGACAAATGAATTCCACAACGGTATATATTTGTAAAAAAAAAAAAAAAATGCCATAAAGGTAATAAACAATTGTATGCCATCTTCAATGTGAATTAAAATGCTTATTTTAATTATTTTTGTCATCTCCTCCTTTCATTTAATTACAAAATACTTCATATAGCTTACATGCTTGATAAAATGTTTTGAAAATTAAAACAAATTAGGAAAAATACAACAGCACAGCTCTCGATAAAAAATATACCTTGTGTGCCAATTTTCCAAATTCGAGCACAGTCACTCAAACATCGTTTGAAAGTTAAAATAAAATTCTGTGATTCTTTGCTTTAAAATAAGGACCTTAATGTAAATAAGTTGGCTATTTGTGCTAGAATATTTTTAAAAGATGCATGCAATAATCATCTGGTAATAGATGGCAGATACCCAAGTACAGTTAACAAGGAGCTCAACTCCCACTGAGCGTCTCTTGTGGTTGAGGATGATGGGTAATTGAACCGTTAGGCCAAAAGATTATCTGTGTGGGAACGGATTCGTGTGTATGTGGCGTTACGCTAGTAGACACTGTTGTGAGAACTCTGCACCTGCATATATCCTCCATTATCTTAACTCTGGTGTGGTTCGTAATTCTTCCTTGGTCTCTCAGTCCAAATTCACCGATAGCCGGAAGCAAAATGCTTTTTTCAGTCTTCCTCAAAGGATGCCTTCAGATGATGGAATCCTGAACTTCCCACATGGACGAGGAACCTCTCAACTGAAAGCTGTATAACCTTTCCAGTTACAGAGAATATGACTCAGCTTAGCTGAGCACCACATATTGTTTTCTTCCAGTGTCTGAAAAAAAAGGCTAGTGGTGAAAGTACCGAATACTCTACGAAACAGCTGCATTTTTTTTAATTTTTCAGAGTATGTAACTATATTTAACACAATGTTTTAAGTTGCAGGCTATCAGTGGAGAAATATGTACTTACCCTTTCGTCTATGTGCTAGTGCTTCGGATGTAAGGAGCTGTAACGAGTTAAGCGATTCATATTGTAAAAACTATTCCCTAGCGCCTCCTTAAAAGCCAATGGGTTAGGGTGAAGGTGTTTCCTTTAAGGAGAAGGCTGTAAATCCTGATTCGTGAGACAAGGCTACGGGTTAAGCATCCTCACAATGAGTTTGAACAGAAACACCAAGCTTGGTGTGATGTCCTCTGACATCTTCCCATGACAGATGAAAAGTCGTCTCCGTTCCTCCCGTCTTCTCTGCCACAGCAAAGCACAGCTGAATCTTGTAGCAACGTTAAATGGAGCTGAGAGGAGAGGCCGAATAACGCCAGAATAAATGAGATAGGCAACCATTACAATTTCCAAGATTTAATTGGGGACAGGAAGAACTGCAACCTCACTTGGGTTAACCTGGCTGAAAGCTGCTACAAGGCCCATTGTTCCTCCTGCCTTGTTTCACGGCAAGCCTCTCGTTGACGCCAACGGATATTTGTTTCTAGCAAGATAGTTTCGTTCCTAGACTGCAAAAGGATGCGGACATAAGGAAATAAGACCTTGGGGATAAATAGGGTATAGGATGGCAGCGGAGTAAGTTTGTTACGAGAGACATGTACCTGGTTTAACCGAGTGCCTGCTTTTAACTCCCCTACAAACCACAAACTAGCCTAGTCTCAAACTTCCAAAACATACAATGCAAGGCAAGCAAGTTTAGTGTATGTAAAATTACCCCCCATCCCGCCTGCTGGTGGTTCTGAGTTTCTGGCACTATAACATTTGTCACGTCTGGTACCAACTGTACAACGTCTGCTGGAAAAGACCAGTTTCCTGCAAACTTTTTGAGATTTTGGCTTTTCTCACACAAACCATTAGAATACTGGGCACTTTGATGAGCGTGTACGAGGATGAAAGATGAAACGGGGCGATCCAGAAAGACGTGCAGGAGATTAGATGCCACTATCCATCACTGGAAATCCCAGTTCTTCCAGCCAAGGAGCTACGGGAGGGCCGGTCCCTTGCTCATCCTTGTACCAAAGAACTCGCACCCTCACCGCTGGCTGTTGCTTCAAACCGTAAGCCTTCGCTCTGTCCTCCTTCCATGAAGTGGCCATCATGCAGAATCATTCAGTGCTCGTGTATTGGAGACTTGGAGAGGGGCACAGCAGTTCTTTGGTCTAACGCTGTATTTTGTGCATTCTTTAGAGTTTGTTCTATAGCTTGGGGCAACTCTTCTTCTGTTTCTGCTCTTGAGTCGGGGGCAACCATGTTCTGTTCTTGTGGGGGAGGGCCTGGAAAAAAAGTCCCCACAAATGGTCAACGCAACTGGATTTGATTGACAACAGCCCAATCCCCAGAAGCAAGGGGACCTCAAGAAATCAGGATTGAGAGAACCTCTGGTCCCTCGTGCAAAAGATGCTTTAATGCTCTTCAAACAACATAGGCACTAAATGGAGGTTGGCTGAGCATCATAAGTTCTATGCGATTCTACCTCTAAGCTTTGATTATGAGCCGCGGTGGCGCAGTGGTTAGAGTGCGGTACTGCAGGCTACTTCTGCCTGCCTGCCGGCTGCCTGCAATTTGGCAGTTTGAATCTCACCAGGCTCAAGGTTCATCCTTCCGAGGTGGGTAAAATGAAGACCCAGATTGTTGGGGGCAAGAGGCTGACTCTGTAAACTGCTTAGAGAGGGCTGTAAAGCGGTATATAAGTCTTAAGTGCTATTACTATTAATGATAGTCCTGTCCTAAAACTTTGGAATGAACGCGGGAGATGTTTACAGTTCAGAAGATGAGTTTATATCCAGGAAGAGTAAAGTTGGGGTATTTCTCTCTCTTACCTAGAGAATCCGAGGGTGCAGACAATCCAGTCTCCAGCAGCAACTTGGGCTTAGTCTTCCATTTCAGAATAGGGGAGCGTTGCAAACAAAGAGGGATTTTTGCATCTGTAAAAGAATGCAGGCCACGTTAACCAGATGTAGAAAAGACACCTCGCAATCCAGAACAAAAGTACGACCGGCAGTTCTGCAGTGTGTAATTCAGGATGTAGAGCAGACACTGATGTAAATCGTGCTTCAGCAGAACTCTGGGTGGCAAACACCTAGAGGTGTGGTAATCAACAGGTTCTGACCAGTTCTGGAGAACCAGTAGTGAAAATTTTGAGTAATTTGGAGAACCGGCAAATCCCACCTCTGACTGGCCCCGCCCCCATCTATTCTCTGCCTCCTGAGCCCCAGCTGATCGGCTGGGTCTTCTTTTGTTGCCCTGCATAGGAGAAGAGAGCTGGAAAACAGATTAGTGGGTGGGAAGGGAATGGGATTTTGGCAGTATGCTTCCCAGAGGTGGTATTCAGCAGGTTCTGACCAGTTCTGGAGAACCAGTAGTGAAAATTTTGATTAGTTTGGAGAACCAGCAAATCCCACCTCTTGACTGGCCCACCACTGTTTGAATCCCACCACTGCCTCTGATTAAACATCATAAATTTCCATATTGGCCTTCACCTCCCCTTTGCGTGATTACAAGGAACCACTTCTTGTAGTCTCAGGCAATACAGACATTTTTTCTTAAAACATTTAACAACATAGAAACACGGACTTGCAAAGGCATCCTCCCCCTCCAGCATCTGCTTTTTGGGTCTTTCAATTCGATAAAAGAGTTTCTTCCTTGCGAAGAGAAGAAGGTTGTCGGTCTTTACTTACGGTGAAGCTCGGCCGCACAAGCCTGGTCCCTGAGCTGCTCTTCGTGAACAGACATGGCCCTTCGGTTGACCGCTGGCTTTAGACGAGGTTTGGGTTTGAACTGATTGTCTGAAAAGTGGAAGCGAATAAAATCGTAACGATGATTTTCTAGATTATACTTTAAATTATACATTTCTTATTGCTATTTTCTAACCATTGGTACCAGTTATCCCAAACCTTATAATATTCCGAATCTTCTTTGTCCCTTAATTTCATTGTTAATTTATCCATCTCAGCACAATCCAGAATTTTTTGAATTATCATATTATCTGTCGGGATTGTGTCTGTCTTCCAACATTGTGCTAAAGCTATTCTTGCCGCCGTTGTGATATGTATTATTAAATAGTATATCTCTTTATTATATTTTCTCTGTATAATGCCCAATAAAAACAATTCTGCTTTAAAATCAATTTGTGTACATATTATTTCTCTCATCCATTGTTGTATTTTATGCCAAAATTTTTGAATCCTTGGACACGACCACCACATATGAAAGAAGGTACCTTGGGCCAGAGTAACTGATAAGCAGGATTCCACGGCCAGAGAAGATCACGGGAAAAGGAATTCCTAAAGAAGGAGACACCAGAAATAGGGTTTTCCTGCTTGAGGGGGGGGGGGGAGTTGGACTAGAAGATCTTGGAGGTCCCTTTCAGCTCTGTCCTTCTGTATTCTGTATCATTCCAAGCAGTCAATTGAGAAGAGCAAAAAATGTGGAGATCAAAAACCAATACAGGTAGTCCTTGACTTATGACCACAATGGAGCCCAAAATTTCTGTTGCTGAGACGGGTGTTAAGTGAGTTTTGTCCCATTTTACGACCTTTCTTGCCACAGATGTTAAGTGAATCCCTGCAGTTGTTAGCTTAGTAACACGGTTGTTAAGTGAATCTGGCTTCACCGTGGATTTTGCTTGTCAGAAGGTCTCACAAGGGAATCACGTGATCCCACCAAGACCTTGCAACAGTCATAAGTACATGTCAGTTGCCAACTGTCTAAATTTTGATCACCTGACCACGAGGATCCTGCAATGGTCCAAAGTGGGGAAAATGGTCACAAGTCGCTTTTTTCAGTGTCGTTGTAACTTTGAATGGTCACTAAATGAATGTTTGTAAGATGAGGAGTACCTGTATGGCTACACTACTAGCTTAGGGAAGACGTTAAACCAGTGGTGGCGAACCTATGGCACATGTGCCAGAGGTGGCACGCAGAGCCCTCTCTGTGGGCACATATGCCGTCACCCCAGCTCAACTCTGCAGCACATGCGTGCGCACCTCCCGCCAGCCAGCTGGTCTTTGGGTCTCTGCCGCATGTGCAGGGGATATGCATGCACAGAGGGGTGCACATGCCTTGCATTTTGGGGGGCACTTTGGGCACTCAGTGCCTAAAAGGTTCGCCATCACTGCCTTAAATAAGCAAACAAACAAACAAAAAAGGCACATATAGAAAAAAGGTGTGGAGGCTCTGGAAAGAATGCAGAGAAGAGCAACCAGGAGGATGAGGGGACTGGAGGATAAAATATACAAAGAACGGTTGCAGGAACTGGGCCTGGCTGGTCCAGGGAAGAGAAGGACCAGGGGAGACAGGAGAGCATCTTCCAATATTTGAGGGGCTGCCCCAAAGAAGAGAGGGGTCAAGCTATTCTCCAAAGCACCATTGAAGGCCAGACAAGGAACAATGGATGGAAACTGATCAAGGAGAGATTCAGCCTAGAAATAAGGAGACATTTTCTGACAGTGAGAACAATTAATGGGAAGACCCCCAAGGTCCCTGACAAATTCTGTTATTCTATTTTTATATTTATCTTTCTATCATTTGTAAGTCACACAGAGTTGGCTTAACGGTGAGCTGGGAGGCATATACACAAACAAACTAATGAATGCATGCATACACATACACACATACATACATTCTTGCATACATATGGCTTTTGAAAGGCTAGGAGTGGACAAATCCTAACAGCTGGGTATCTAGCTGAACAGCCAGGAACAGA
>JAOYMU010000039.1:28969619-28980163 GCA_025802295.1 Psammodynastes pulverulentus
TTCACATTCTATACATTGAATTGAAACCCCCTGATATTGCATTAATATTGCACTAGACAGTCGAATTCAACAGAGTTACTGCCCTGGGATAGAAGGTGTTTTTCAGCCTATTTGGCCTTGTTTTTATTATCCTGTACCTTCTGCCAGAGGGTAATAGTTAAAAAAAAAGGGTGCCCAGGATAAGATGGACGAGGAAGAGACTGAAGGGAGATCCTCCCTAAAACTTTGCAGTATTTATCTAATAGTTATGCAGTCTGTGCTTTAGTCTGGCAAGATTCCTGTCTATAGACACACCACTCTAATTAGCTCATTTCTGATTCCTGACAATTCCTGCTTTTAAAAATGGCCGCCCAAGCTTCCTCAGGCAGATGTGGTTTGTCCCCTTCCTACCTTTCATCTTGATATGGAACTCCCCCAACTGGCTCTCCAATTCACTCTCCAACAGACACATGTTCTGCACGGGGAGAACAACGACAACCAATTGTTAATGTCGTCAACCCAGGAATTTTCCCCTTGTTTCCACCCAACCAATGTCTTCCTCCCTGAGTGCCAGCCGTCTTGACTCACTTCCGTGTATTCCTTGTAGCCCTTGCCAGCTTCGGCCAAGCTCTCCCGGGCTTCCTTGCTGCCAGGGGAACCGGCGGTGTAGGCCTTGACCATGTTGTGAGCTCCATCGCGCAGCCGTCGCTGGATGCAATACGCCTCGTACAGCTCATCAATCTGTTGAAAAGAAACAGGGAGAACGAGCGTGAGAAGCTGCGAGTTGGTTGCTCAGAAAGCCGAGCCAGCTGCGCCTGTGAGGACCCCTGCTGAAATATCCAGAAGGCAGACTCCTAGACCACCCTATACCAGTGATGGCGAACCTTTACGGCACTGAGTGCCCAAACCGGAACGCATGTGCATGCGCATACATGTGCGTGTGCCAGAGCACCAGAAAACCAAAGACCAGCTGGCTGGTGCACACATGCCTGTTTTGGGGGCATTTTGGGGGCTGTTTTGGGCGTTTTGGGCCCATTTTCATTCTGTTTTTCAGGCCATTTTGGGCATGAAAAACAGCCAGAAAATGGCAGAAAAACAGACTGGAAAAGGCCCTGAAAACAGCCTGGAAAACAGCCTGGAAATGGTCTGGAAAGTGGCCTGTTTTTTGGCCTTTTTCAGGCCGTTTTCAGGCTATTTTTTTGCACCAAAAACACTCCCCAAAATGACCTGGAAATGTCCTGTAAAACGGCCTTTTTGGGGCCATTTTCAGGCCATTTTTCAGGTTGTTTTCTGGTGCTCCAGTGCCCATGAAGACCAGCTGGCTGGTGTGCATGTGCCCACCAGAAACCAGAAGAGCAGCTGGCGATGGTGCATGTGCCCACTGAGCGAGCTCTGCGTGCCACCTCTGGCAAACGTGCCATAAGTTCACCATCACGGCCTTATACCAATTCTGAACAAATGGCTATCCAATCTCTTAAAAATCTTCAGTGATCGAGTACCCATAACTTCTGGGGGGCAAACTGTTCCACTGCTTAATTGCTCTCAGGGATAGGAATTTCCTTTTTAATTCTAGGTTAGATTTTTCTTTGATAAGCTTTCATCTGCTACTTCTTGTTCTGCTCTCAGTTTTCTCCTTCTCCTTGGGAAAGGCCATGGCTGAATAGCTGAATAGCAATAGCACAGACTTATATACTGCTTTATAGTGCTTTTTACAGCCCGCTCTAAAGGGTTTACAGGATCAGCCTATTGCTCCCACAATCTGGGTCTGAATCTGAATTTTACATACTAAAAGACCTTAGCATCTCCAGTGAAGAAGGATCAGGTAGCAGGGAAATCGCTTAGCCAGAAATCTTTGGAAAGTCGCAACCGACTCCCCTAGGATGCTCTGGGTTTACATGATGCAAAATAGGTCAACATTTACACAAAGGCATAATTTATAAAGACAATTTTTTTAAAATAGCTTTTCTGGGCACAGCAATCCTACGGGCATGGTGAATTCAGAAACGGCAGGTACCTTGCTGGCGTGAAACTCCAAACGGCGCAAGAAACGCTCAATGGACTTGACTTGCTGTGAAAATAAGAAAGAAATAACATTTTGGAGGATCTGGGAATTCAACTGGTAAAGGAATGTAGAAAGATAAAGGTTTTTTTGTCCAGTTGTGTCTGACTGTAGAGCATGGTGTGCTACAATAATGGCAGTGTGCAACATCCTGCAGTCAAATACCCCCAAAAAACCAAACCAGTACTTCCAGTTTTGGGAGAAACTACGCCCGTAACAAACCACTGGTTCGCTTAATGACCATTGCAAAAAAAAAATTTCTAATAAAGGAGAATATTTGTGGCTCAGAGTTGAATTGAGGAATCCTGATTGTTCTCTGAGCTCGGTTGTTTTCTTACAGACTTTCCATTCACTGGGGAGGTTACCTAGTTTGGGTAATGAAACATCTGCAAGAAAACAAGCAAGCTCAGAGAGCACCAGGGACCCTGAAAAAATGTTCTTAAAATCGGGTGTGGTCACATGACTGACCTGCTTCATGATTGTCACTACATACGACCATAAGGGACAACCTGCATCGCTGTGTACCTGCTGGTAATCCCTTCCTTTCTTCTAAACAGTATTTTTTTTAAACCAAAGGAGATATCAGTGGCAGCAGCCATGGACAAATTAAGGACCACACGATAGGGAGAAACAGTTTCATCCTTTGCTCTCCATCCATTTAAAAATAAATTTCCAGAGGAAAAATTGCAGACTACAGGAACCAGAAGCACTAATTCAGGTGACCCTGAGGACACAGATAAACCTCCAAGTGCTTCAACCACCCTCCAAAAGGATGCAAATGTCCAGCTGTCTACAAGGGATATAAATCCTTCCATTCCCCACCATCCTGTCAGAGCTGAAGAAGCTTCTTGGATGAGAAGCAAAACGTCTTCAAAAGAACGAACAAGAAAGTCCAGTTGCCTCTTGAAAAAGCACCTTTGGGACAACCATGATGTGGATGACTGAGAACCTCTACAGATATCCATTAAAAACCTTCGGCCTTCATACCAATTTCTTCCAAACAAAGGGGGGGGTGTGTTTCTTTATTTGCTGCCCAAACACAAGAAAGTTGCATGACTTAGTTCAGCTGAGTTACCCCCGCCCTCATTCAGTTACTGATTCCAAGAGAGAGGAGCAAATTCCGACATCTTAGCTCCTTTAATCCTCTGAGGTTGCTTTGAGGAAGCAAAAGATTGAAGCAGCAAATCCTAGAGAAGGAAGGGAGGGTGGGAAGGAAGAAGGGCAGAGGGTGCAGGGTTTCCACTGAATCAATGAACTCAATCAACATCAGCAAGATTGCTCTGCAAAGGCAGAGAGGGGAGACGGATCCAAGATCAGATGGGGCAACCTTTTGCGTGCAGAAACATACGAGATGCAAGAGTGAGCAATCCTGTCCCACCTAACATTAGTCCCTTGGGGTTCTCCGCTTCCTTCCCAGCATGTCTTACCTTGTCAAGGTCATAGAGGAAGCCCTAAAGGAGAAAAAGAGAAGAAGGGGAAAGTCAGGAACTTGAAAGAACTGCTGAATGCATGCCAATAGAAGAAAATATCTGTAGCACAGCGCTGAACTGTGGAGTCCTTGATGCTCTCAGAGTTTGGTTTTCGTTATCTAAGTAGTTGGAACAATTAGTTGGGTAATGAAATGTTCCCTATCTGGGTAATTAAACGTCTGCAAAACAACCAAGCTCTGAGAGCACCAAGGACTCAACAGTGAATACATGGCATCCTATTAGGCATTGCAACATGCTCCTCTGAGCATATTTCTTAAAGCTGCACCCCTGACGTTGTGGCAAGAGGGAAGTGTCAGGGTAGTGATTTAAGAGCTGACCAGCTGCTACGATGATGCAATGATGCACTGATGTAAAGATGGGAATGAGTCAGCAAGGCTTTTAGCTGTTATCCCTTTAAGAGCCTGTATAATAAAAAGAGGCCCTGTTAGGGCATCTCTCTCTCCCGCAGTGTGTTCTTCCTTGCTGTAATTTACTGATTGTTTGACTTCTGCCTGTAGTATGCGTATGTATAGTATATATTCTTGTGTAGATAAAACCACTATTTATTACAAACCTCTGTTTGCTGCTATCGCTTCTGGGTTGTCTGGTGTAGTAAAGCATTCTGACATTTCCATATAGACAATGGGAAGTGTGTACGTGTATGCATTATCCATGTACATATTGGTTATCTGCACGGAGGTATTTTTTTGTGGGTGTCTATTGGGGAGGTCCTGTGCACAAAATGCATGCAAATCAGAAGTGTAACAACATCTCCCTTCTGTTCCCCTGGAAGTGACTGGAAGGTCAGCCTTTCTGCAAGACTGAGGACGGGAGATTCTCCACTGAACTTTTGCAATTTGCAGGGAAAGTCCTGCGTCCATCAGGAACTGGCAGCGTTTGACAGGAACTGCGTCACTCACCAAGCGAGAATTCCTCTTGGATTCACGGATCTGGGTGCTCAGCTTCTCCAATTCCTGCTGGTGCACTTCCAGGTAAGCACTGCAAGGAAGGAGAGGCGGAAGGGACTTGAGCAGAGAAAGCAGAATAATCTCCCCATCGTTTGGAAGATTAGAGCCGGCAGCATCCAATTCACGGGGCTGCCCTGCTTCACGCAGGATGTTATCCTTGGCAGTAAAAGCCAAGAGCAGAATACTTCCTTTCAGCCGATTCCCACCACGCTATCCGCGCTCTTGATCTCCAAGTCGAACTTTAGGGGGGGGGGGAGGGAATCAGTGTCAACCGCCTTTACACAAAGCTGAATTGCCTTCGAGTCGATGTTGATTCCTGACAACCGCCTGGACTCATCCCTACAGTTTTCTTGACAAGATTTCAAAAGTGCTTTGCTGTTGCCTGCTTCCTAGGGCTGAGAGTGAGTGACTGGCTGAAAATCACCCGGTTGTGCCTCAGGCGGGACTAGAACTCACAATCTCCTGGTTTCTAGCTCGGTGCCTTAACCACTAAATCAAACTCTTCATTGTTACTGCAGCTTTTGAGAGCTGAGTGGCATTGCCCAACACTACAGGGCAATATTTATTTATTCATGTATTTATATCCTGCTTTTATTATCTTTTATAAACAATTCAAAGCAGCAAATACATCTAATCATTCCTTTCTCCTCCTATTTTCCTCACGACAACAACCCTGTGAGGTGAGGTGGGTTGAGAGAGAGGCACCGGCCCAAGCTCACCCAGCTGGCTTTCATGGCTAAAGACGATTAGAACTCAGGATCTGTTTGTAGCCTGGTGCTTTAATCACTAGATTGTTGTTGTTAGTTGCGAAGCCATGTCCGACCCATTGCAATCCCATGGACAACCGTTCCTCCAGGCCTTCCTGTCCTCTGCCATCTTCTGGAGTCCACTTAAGCTCATTACTAGATTAAGGCTCTCCAAACTTGGCAACTTTAAGACTTGTGGACCTGAACTCCCAGAATCCCCGTGGCTGGCTGAGGAATTCTGGGAGTCGAAGTCTACAAGTCTTAAAAGTTTCCCAGTGTGGTGACCCAAATGGTTCTTAATATCCTGCTCCGTTTCACAGTTACTCCTCACCACCTCCTCAGGTACCAACATGGACTAGAAAAGCAAGCTTAGATGTTTGTGAAAAAAGGTGAACAGGTATCACCGCATGTCACACGCCGAGCGTTTGGTGGTGCCCGCAGCGAGGCTTACCTCAGGCCTTTCTTCAGTGCCTCGTACACTTCATCGAGTCGCTCTGGCTGGGGCACCTTGGGTGGAGGGGATTTATGAGACATCGAAAACATCCTACTGACCCTGGAGCCAGACTTCCTGGAGACCGTGGGTGTACTGAACGCAGGGAAATTCCTACCCAAAAAAAATAATAAGGATGATAAAAGCCCCAGGCAAAAGAGGATATCATAGAATAGGCTGGCCGGCTGATCCTTAATAATGCAGGATGGTATTTTGCATAGTCTGGATGGGAAAAGAGCAGCCGCTGTACACACCCCTGCAGTAACACCAAAAAGCCTTAGAAACGTTTCAAGAAAAACGTATCAGTAAAGATGTTTTCCCACGCTTCTCGTTGCTAAGTCGATTGCACAATCTTAGGAGAGGGTTTGTTTTAAAAAACCACTGTGCTCTGTGAAACCTGGGTGAACTTGATAGAGTTTGTGGGAGACTTAAGAAAAAGCAGGGGGCAAATGTAGCAAAAGGCTTCCATGGAAAGTTTTCTAAGGAAAAGCAATCAGATCCCTCTTATTGAATCTGGTGAAATTCAACTTTTAATTTTGGGACGTTGGAGATGTTAAACTGGCAGGTCTTCTTTTTTAGACATTGTTGTTATTATCTTTTAGTCATTACACATGAAACTCAGTCAACTGAACGTTTAAAAAGGTATCACAAATATTATAGAATAGTAAACACAGCAAACAAGATAATCATGCTGGATTTCGTATCATCAATCACTAGTCGAACACTTCCCAAGCGTCTAGGACTGCGTGATATAGCGGCCGGTTATGCGAGCAGATCCCAGTAGGGTGGCTTTCTGTAGCTGACCAATGGTAATTATTATTATTATTATTATTATTATTATTATTATTATTATTATTATTATTATTATTATGTAACAGAACGGTATACACAGCAAACAAGATAATCATGCTGGATTTCATATCACTTATCACTAGTCGAACACTTCCCAAGCTTCTAGGACTCTGAGATATATCAGCGGATTATGCGAGCAGATCCCAGTAGAGTTACTTTATTCATTAAACATGAAACTCAGTCAAATGAACATTTAAAAATGTATCACAAATATATTATTTTCGACAACTGTGATATTGTGATATTGATATGATTATTATTAGTAGTAGTAGTAGTAGTTTATTCATATTATCAGGAACTTTCACTTATTTATTATTATTCCTTTCAGAATGAGGATGTTGTTTGTTAAAGGTATTGTAGCAGGATGTAAGCTGTTCAGAATTAATCTACCTGTTGCAATTGACTGATGGCCATTTTGTAAATGCCAATGGTGTTCAAGCCATACTCTGTTTGTTTTGGATTGTACCCAAGGTGCCATTACTACTGGTATTCACTTTGCTTTCTTTTGCCACAGTTGTTCCATTTCTATTCTATTTGCAGAAGCTGGACAAGAGTGGACATTCATAGTGTTCTCATCAGTCTCAGATTAAAGTGGAGTTTCCTCAAAAAACGTTATACAATTTGCCTGAAATATTTCTAGCACAATTTTACAGTCTATAAATATCAAAAGTAAATAAGATTTTGTTCAGTGAACTCATTCGCAGGCCAGTAGATGCAAAATATTGGTTATCACCTTGGAAGACCTATATCAGGGGTGTCAAACTCATTTTCACCGAGGGCCACATCAGCGTAATGATTGCCCTCAAAGGGCCACATGTAATTGTATGACAGTATAAATGTAACCAAATGTCCTAAAGACAATCGGAACTTTGCAGCTCTTGCGAGCCACATAAAACGAAATGGCGGGCCACATTTAGCCTGCGGGCCTTGAGTTTGACACCTGTGACCTATGGGATAAGGTTATCTGCAGGGCTGCCTCTCCCTATGTTGGTAGAGTAGCCATACACCAGGTCCTTTTTCTAAACAGTGTCTCTTGTGGATCACCAGAAGCATGCCTTTTCTATTGTAGTGGCCTGTGGAACACGTCTCCACACTTTTAACCTGGTCCTGGAATAGGCTGAGGTAAAAGTGAAAGGAGAACATGATAGGTTGTATCAGGGATGTGTAGTTGTGGCACCATTCTTTCTCTATTTTTTCTATTTTTGATATTACTATGTTTTGTTTTAATATTGTCTATTGTTTTTATAAGCCTAACAGAATGTGATTTTAAGATGGCAGCTATATAAATGTAAATAAATAAAGGTATATCAGAAGTGGTTATGGGAAGTGGTGGAATGTGTACGCACATACAAAACAGGTTTGGCCCACTGATAGCCAATGCTAGTGAGATGTCTGTAGGTTCAGGACTTTGTTGGAAGTATTATGGGAAAAGGGGTCATTGTAATATGATGTGGACCTAATTGGGGAGATTAATTTTGACTGTAGTGAGTGGAGTGTAACAAGAACTACCAGATCACTTCTTTTATGCCATTGCCCCTAATCTGGACCTAGTTTGCCAAACTGTGGGATACCTTCATCTCCAGCTATAGTGGACATCATAAGACTGCATTCATATAGGGCTTAGTGATAAATGAACATATAAATTTGATGTATATTGCTGAGATCCTGCTAAATAAGAAAAGGAATGTAGTTCTGCCAGAAATCTTTTTCATTCAAGTTTCAAAGAGAAGGACCAGGGGAGACATGATAGCAGTGTTCCAATATTTGAGGAGGTGCCACAGAGAGGAAGGGGTCAAGCTATTTTATAAAGCACCTATAGGCCACGCAAGGAATAATAGATGGAAACTGAACAAGAGGTTCAACCTGGAAATAAAGAGAAACTTTCTGACAGTGAGAACAATCAACCAATGGAACAGCTTGCCCTTGGAAGTTGTGGGAGTGTCATCACTTGAAACTTTCAAGAACAGATTGGACTGCCATTTGTCAGAAATGGTGTAGGGTCTCCTGCTTGGGTGGGGGGTTGGACTAGATGATCTACAAGATCCCTTCCAACTCTGTTAATCTGTTAAATCCTGCAATGACTATGACACAAGATTGGGGAGAAGAGCTTTTGTGAAAACATCGCAATGCTGCTCTAGAAAGGAATGGTTGCAATTTATCTTGCTATGTTCTCTTGCAGAGATAAACTTAGGAGTTCTGCTGGTATAAGTTGGCAAGACAATGGCACTTCATAAGCTCTCGGACCTCATCTCAAGATTCAAGGCTTACAGATTTGAGTGAATTCAAAGTTCATCTTTTAGAAAGGGATTTCAGAGGCTGCAGGAGTTCTTGGCCTTAAAGGCAACTATGATATTGTCACAAATTGCATAGGTTATATATAGCAGGCCCTCCCTTGTTCTGGTCTTCATTTATGGCTGAATGAGACGTGATCCGGATACAGAGGACATTAATATCTGTCCCCTACTGTGGTCAGATTTCTTTCTAATCAAAGTCTAGACTCTAGCCCGCTTGGACTTCTGAAAATTAGAACTGTATGAATGGCCCGCATCAAGCAACTGATAGATTAGGAGGGCTTTCAGAAAGTAATTGTGGATCTTCCCAACAATTTGATAGGCAATTCTGACTCACACTTAGTCAATCTCTGGAATAAAGAGGTACCCAGGATGCTGGCAGGTTGTCAATCACCAGTTTCCAGCTGCTCTTTGGCACAGGGCAACAAAGATGTAAAGCCAAAAGCTAGTGTGATTGAACACAGGTATAAGCTGTAAAGAAGTTATATCTCTGCTGATGTCAAGTGGTCATTCAGGAAAGATGTGATAGACGTGATGCAATGACTGGATTTATACATCATGCTTATTTATAATGGGGTCTCTTACGTTGTGGCATAGCATATTGCAGTTTGTAAATTATAGGTTTAATATGATGTGTGAACACAGCCCATTGTGGCTTATTAAAAAAACCCTAATGAAATAAATCATGATTTAGCTGCTGTTCATCCAAAGACCAACCAGCAAGGTTAATTTCAATGCAAAATTTAAAAGCTGTAAAAGAAGATGAAGAAAGCAAAGTGATTTCACCTTAAGGTGCTTAGAACTATTTATACTGAAGACTCAGTAAATAAATTAATGGTTTCTTGTCTGATAAAGTAAATACACTCAAGAACAGTGCTGATTTTAGCAAAATCATCTGGATGGGCTCGTAATCCAACACAGATGTGAGAGCACAAGAAGGAGCCCAGCTTTTGCTAAAACTCCCCCAATATTCTCATGACAATTTTTACCCCCAGTATTATTGTTGGCCTGTTCCTGACAGCAGCCAGCCTTGCTCAGCTTCAGGCTGAAAAAATCCAAAACAGAGGCCTATTGCATTCAAAGGAGGTTTAATGATCTTAAAGGGGTTTCATCACAGATCTGGTTTTCAAGAGACTAGCTTTATACAGCCTTTATTCTTCTAACATACATAGTAGCAGAGATACCAGGACAGCAATGCTGAACACTATATTCAGGCAGTTCTCAACTTACAGCCATTCCTATAGCGATAGTTCAAAGGTATATTGAATAATGTGACTTATGCCGGTCCTCATACTTGTGATCCTCGCGGAATCCCCATGGTCACATGATCAAAATTCAGGTGCTTGGCAACTGGCATGTACTTATGACAGTTGCAGAGTCCCAGGATCACGTAATCATCATTTGCAACCTTCCCAGATGACCTTTTTTTTTTAATTGAAAAAGTTTTATTAGTACAATTTTCAAACAAATTTTCACCCCCCTCCCATCCTCCCTCAACCACCCCCATACTCCCCCACCCTACTTCCCAGCACCAGCACACAGTAGTAAACTTATTTATCTCTAATTTAGCTTGATTATACATTTTAGTTAATTAAAATAATTTTTCCATTTCAAGAATATATACCTATACTTAAAAATTGTTGATATAGTTAAGATTCTAAATAACTTAGTAACCGAATCCTTAAGATTC
>JAOYMU010000039.1:29175803-29187761 GCA_025802295.1 Psammodynastes pulverulentus
TTGTTGTGGTTGAAGCTGAAGTAGTCATTGACAGGTAGGACATTGCAATAGATAATTTTATGTACTACACTTAGGTCAGATTGAAGGCGAGGCAGTATGGTTAGTGATGGAAACTGGAGCTGTTTTTCGCTTTGTAGGATCTCCACTAACTCTTCCGGATGGCCTCAGTTTTGGATTGCAAAGCTGAATTGGCAGGGGGATGCATCGCGGGAGAATTTAAGCAGAAATCTGGATATTTCTGTGCCGGAATGGATCTGTTCTCAGAGGCCTTTCTCGGTTTATTATCTGCACCATCTTCCTTCCTTTCTGTTTTGTTTTTCTGTGGTTGACCATTTGTAAACTGCCCCGAGTGGCATATAAACCAAATAAAAAGGACTTCCAACTTCGCTGCAGAAAGAGATGGATTGGCAGCTCACCAGGACCACAATTCATGTGGGGTTGGATTACTACAGAATGCCTGCCTGTTGTGGTTTACACATCGTGGTTTCAGATGTGTACACTGTCGCACGTACTAACGCAATCTTCTCTCCACTGCTTTCAGATTAGGCCAATTTGAGTCAGAATTTGAAGGATCTTCTATGCAAAATATACTTCCAGAAACAACCCCAGCCATTTAGGATTTCCAATGAACCCTTAGGCCAAAAACCTATTAAAAAGAAGAACACAGAAGAAAGAGAAAAATAATATCCAATAAGCAGCATTTCTTGGGTTTAGGACCGAAATGCTTTCTCACAAAAGGCTTCAGCCCCTGGTCTTGATGGAGATCTGGTGACATCTGGTGGATGAGCTAGCAAAGACCTCCAGAAGGAATATTTTTGTTCCAATATTTCCAACCTTTTGGACCTCAGAGACCACCAAATTCATAATTTTAAATCCCGTGGACCACTAATAGGAATCCAGTGTGCTGCTCACTGAAGCGCTTGGTCTCCCAGAGTCAGGATGGGGTCCTTCAGGCACTTAGCTGCCTGTTTCTGCAACCTTAAACATTCAAATAGCCATTGGAACCCGTTTCCCACAGAAAAGAAAACACCAGGAGCTACAAAACACTTCCCATTCCTATTTTCTGAACAGCCACAAAACTAGCACATGTAGTTGAATTATACATTCTGTTTTCTTCTGAAACTTTTCTTTTCTTGGATTTACCCATGGTTGACCTACCTACCGGGAGTCGAAAAGCTCAATAAATAGCGTGCCGGCGGGTGTCACACACATTGGTGGTTGTGACACATATTTTGAGCAACAGGGAGCCACAGCAGAGGGATGAAAGAGCCACCTGCGGCTCCAAAGCCATGGGTTGCTGACCCCTGCTCTAAAAGCATGCAAATGACCAGCTGTCTAAAAGGAATATAAATCCTTCCATTCGCCACCATCTAGTCAGAGCTGAAGAAGCTTCTTGGATGAGAAGCGAAACGTCTTCAAAAGAAAAAAAACAAGGAAGTCCAGTGTGGCCTCCTGAAAAAGCACCTTTGGGTCTGAACTTGCCATGTTTTCACAGGCATTTGCAGAACTCGAGTCACGCCGGACACTTCGTCATTGTGTCGGAAGAAGCCATAGCGAAGGGCATCCGGAGGATAGTGGCCGTCACTGGTGCCGAAGCACAGAAGGTCAGTGGAGAAGGAAGAGAGCCAGATGCTCTGGAGAACCTGACCTGTTTAGATAACACCAGGACTGGTCCATTGGACCCCTGTTTAATTTTAAGCTAAGGGACCAGTCGTTTCTCCTAATAATCAACCTGGTCCTTTTCCCTGGGGTGAAAGTGGTCTTCTCTTCCTTAACCGCTTACTATGTTCCTTTTCTCTTCAAGGCCTTGAGGAAATCAGAAGGTCTGAACAAGCAGCTGGCTGACCTAGAAAGCAAAGTGAAGATCCAAACCACACCCAACAAAGACGTCCAACGTGAGATTGCGGATCTTGGCGAGGTAAGGAAAGAAAAGGCCATTGTAGCCCCTGTCTTCCAGGATCCTCTAGTAAGGCTGGTCACCTCCAAGCTACTAGCTAATGTTCTGACCTAGGCTTCCTGAGACACTAACAAACACTCAATTAAGTCCAAAAAAACCTCTTTATTTCCACAGCTGCGAATTCTATTCATTCACAGCCTGTAATAATCCCAAAATAGTTCGGAAACAATTCAACAGCAGCCTGCCACAGTCTTTCAAAAACAAGCTGATAAACTTTATCTTACTTGAATGGGCTGCCAACAACCTAAATGCTAATTAGCTGTGCAAAACCGACCACAGTTCCAAAAACACACACACAGCTTCAGAGTGAGAATCGAAACAAATAATGTTGCTTCCTGCAGAGGAGTCTGAACCAGTGCTCCTCCTTTTATGTCTTATGGGAGGGGCCAATCATCTCCGAGCCTTACTCCCAAGTTGCCCTTTCAACCCCAATTGTTCTTGCCTTCTGGCGGCTCTGCGCATGCACACACTGACAAAAAGGGAGCCTGTTCCTCTGCCTCACTCATTCCGAATCTGGAGGTCCGGAGTTCACAGATAATTCCCAGATAGCCCTGGCCCCATCTTTACGTCGGACGCAGAGCCCTCGCCTGAGCCTTCCTCAGCTTCCCAACCTCTTCGCTGTCAGATTCTGCCGCCACCTCCGCAGGCCACCAGCTGACCACAACAGCTAAAGAGTTGCAATTTACAACTTACTGGCTGGGTTTATAGCCAGGACTTTACATAACGGTACTAAACAGGGTCTCTGCCTAGCAAATGCAAATTCAGGAGCTGTCATATTCAGGAGCTGTGGTGGCATAGTGGTTAGAATACAGTATTGCAGGCTGACTCTGCCCACTGCCAGGAGTTCGATCCCGACCAGCTCAAGGTTGACTCAGCCTTCCATCCTTCCGAGGTGGGCCAGATGAGGACCCAGATTGTTTGGGGGGGCGATATGCTAACATTGTAAACTGCTCAGAAAATGCTGTAGAACACTATGAAGTCTTAAGTGCTATCTGTGCTTGGCTAATAGTAGAGGGATTACTTTCTTGAACGTTCCAGGCTCAGATTAAAGAACTTTGATTTTAGTGATGGGACGCAGGGGTGGGCTTCAAAAATGTTAGCAAGGAGTTCTCTGCCCAGTTGCTGGGTGGGAATGGTCATGGTCATGGTAGGCTTGGCCTAGTTGGCCTTTTGCATCCCAGTGTGTGTGGGTGTGTGTGTGTGTGTGTTTGCCCTCCCCTGGCTCCAGAGGTTTTTCTCGAGCTTCTGGGAGGGCGAAAATGGCTTCTCCGGGCTCCAGAGGTTCCAGAGCTTCTGGGAGGCCCATTTTTCACCCTCCCCAGGCCTTCATGCGTGCCCTGCACTTACCTACATGCAAAATGGGCCACATGGGGACTCTGGGGAGGGGCAGGGCGAGCCAGGAGTGGGAACTGCACAGAATCTTAACTAGAGGTTCTCCCGAACCTCTGCGACGCCCTTGCAGCCCACCCCCGGATGGGAGCCCACCACATCTGAAGTTGTAACATCGAGATGTTACTCTCTTTTGCAGGCCCTGGCGACGGCCATCATTCCCCAGTGGCAAAAGGATGAATTCAGAGAGGCCCTCAAAGCGCTGAAGAAGATTATGGATGATTTGGATCGGGCCAGCAAAGCCGACATCCAGAAACGAGTGAGCCGGTCTCCCGATTTTCTTTCCCGCGCTGTTACTTGTGATGAGCTTAGAAATTGTTCTAAGGTAGTCCTTGACTTATGACTAGCGGCCATTCAGAGTTAATGATGGATCTCCCTGGAGGTACTTAACCTGGTTCTGAAGTTCCAACTCCACCCTCACCCCATCCTCATGGGAATCCACTTTAAGTGCCTTGGTGATGCAGAGGGTAGAGTGCAGTTATTGCAGGCTACTTCTGCTGATAGCTGGCTGCCTGCAATTTGGCAGATCGAATCTCCCCAGGCTGAAGGTTGACTCTGCCTTCCTTCCTTCCTTCCTTCCTTCCTTCCTTCCTTTCTTCCTTCCGAGGTGGGTCAAATGAGGACCCAAATTGCAGGGGCAATATGCTGATTGTGTAAGCTGCTTAGTAAAGCACTATAAAGCAGTATATAAGTCTAAGTGCTATTGCTATCATTGTTCCATCTCTGTCGTTTGCAACCTCAATTGGGCAACCTGACATTTGTCTCATGCTTCTCTTTCTTGTCCAAGGTGCTGGACAAGATGAAGCAGCTCATTGAGGCTTATCCCAACCAGCCTCTGGTCATTCTGGAAATGGAGAATGGTGCTTCTGCAAAGGTACTTCTCTTTGTTTGTTTTTCAGCGCAGCCATCCTTTGTGAGGCTGTGATGGCGCAGTGGTTAGAATGCAGTATTGCAGGCTAATTCTGCCGACTGCCAGCAGTTCGACCCTGACTCAGCCTTCCGTCCTTCCAAGGATGGTCAAATGAGGACCCAGATTTTGGGAGGCAATAGGTTCACTCTGTAAACCACTTATGTCAAGCACTATACAGTAGTGGTGAAATTGTGGAAACCTTTTTTGGGGGGGAAGTGTATTTTTGAGGTTTGATGGCAAATAACACCATTTTTGGGAGGGGGGGGGTAGTTTCATAAAATTATATATCAATGGAAAGATAATTTAATCCAGAATGTAATGCAATAACCTTAATGGAGGATTTGCTGTTAGAATAACAGTTGTAAAGAAGAAAAGTGAAACACGTAGAAAAAACGAGATACACAAAAATTACCACCAAAGAAAAAAATGAGATATACAAAAATTATCGCCATGTCAGTTAATACTTAGTTGGGTAACCTTTAGCATGAATTACATTCTTACAACGTCTTCCCATGGAGTCTTTTAGTTCTGCAGCTGTTATAAAGTGAAACCAAGATTGAACAATTGCTTCTATTAACTGGGTTTTATTGCTGGGTCGCTTCTGACCTATAACTGTTCATAGAATACAGATCATTGAACAAACTTGGTTGCATTGCGTTCTTAATTAAATTATCTTTCCACTGAAATATAATTTTACGGTATTACTCCCCCAAAAAGTGGTGTTATTAGCCATCAACCTCAAAAATACGCTTTTTTTCCCCAAGAGGTTTCCACAGTTTTGACCACAACTGTAAAGCAGTATATAAGTCTTAAGTGCTGGTGCTACTGGGAAATGGGCAGAGGTGCACAGAGAGATATGCCCGATGGGGTCACAGGGAGTCAGACCTGACTAAGTTTTTCAGTTCTTTCCTGGTCCAGCTTCAAACGCCAGTTCACGGCACGCTCTTTCTCTACAGGCCTTGAACGAATCCCTGAAGCTCTTGAAGACACATTCTCCCGAGACAGCCGCGATGCTTTTCAGCGTGGATAACGAAGCGGGCAAAATTACCTGCTTGTGTCAGGTTCCTCAGGTAAATAACGTTGGGAGCACTCTTCAGACTGTGGGTACCACCTAGCCAGAGAGAAATAATAACTGATAATTCAAGAAGCAGAAGTTCCATTTTTTTTGAAAGGCATAGATCTAGAGCAGGGGTCGGCAACCTTAAACACTCAAAGAGCCACAAAGGTACTAACCAGAAATCCCCTCTTCAATTCTGGAGCTGACCAGAAGTCCGGTTCCTTCACCATAGAGTCTTCTCCTAGTGCGGCATCCTTTTTTCTCTATCTGTCCTAACCAAAAGCCCTATCAATTGTGGAGCCGACTGGCAATGGAGCTGCAGCAGAGGGATGAAAGAGCCACATGCGGCTCTAGAGCCGCAGGTTGCTGACCCGTGTTCTTGAGCAACGATGAAAAGCCTATGAGAATGTCCCAGATGTGACTTGAATCTTAACTCCCGATAAGTTTAGCCTATCCGGCCATTGATGGAGGATGCTGGAAATTGCATCCGACTTTCCTTTAGGGTGGTTTGTTTAATTGCAGACTTGCAAGGGTTTTGCCTCTCAGGAAGTTGTGGCGTTCTTGGTGCTCTCTGAGCTTGGTTCTTTCCTTGCAGGGTTTCATTCCCAAGCCAGGTAACCTATTTGATAATGAAACTATCTGCAAGAAAACATCCAAGCTCTCTTGAGAGCACCAAGGGACCTCACGGCTCAACCCGGAGCGACAAATTATTTCCCTTCTATCGGTTTCAGGAAGTGGCCGGCAAAGGGCTGAAGGCCGGCGAGTGGGTGCAACAGGTCTCCGTGCTGATGGACGGCAAGGGAGGAGGGAAAGACCTCTCGGCCCAGGCTACGGGCAAAAACACAGATTGCCTGGAGGAAGCCCTGCAAGTGGCCACCGAATTTGCCAAGCTGAAACTCAGCGAGTTGAAGAATTGACCCCACCTGGGATCAAACTCGGGAAGGATGTTCCATTGCCCGCAGGCCAATAGCTTAGATGTTTCTTTCAGTCCCATCGGCGGAGGACTAGACCATACGTGGTTGCCCTACATCCATCTGGCACGAACTCAAGAGAGATGGTTGATTATCTGGATAGTTGGCCATGAAGCCAGAGCTGTGTCCCTTTGAGCCCCATCTCCTGAGAATATGGCCATGCCCTCTCAGGACACCTGCTGCTAAGGAACTGACCCTCCAGTTGTCACATAAGTGTATCCTTCATTGCAACGCCCACTGTGCAGTTTAAAGGGAGTTGTGCAGTTTCCTTCTCATCTGTGGTTAAGCACTAAGTTCGGAGTATTATAACGTGAATTCATAGGCAGGGATGAACCTGACCTGCTGTCATCGCATTTCTTCTTTCTAACCATAGAAACCTCCCTCCTTTCATTGTTTTAACCTGTGTTAGAATAAGCCTGCCCTACCTCTGGAAAATTGGGGGTCAGATAGGGCCAGTGCTGAATAAAACAAGCAGATGCTGTGTATCGCACAGTGAAAATAACAAGTGTGTCGCTTTATTGGATCGGCGCAAGAACAGCATACAAGTTTTCGGATTTGCACAATTCTTTCTCCTTTACCTGCTTCGCAAAAAAAAAAACATTGGGAAAATGAAGCCTTTCCCTATCGCGTAACAAGCTGTGGTTAAGGACGATGGGCTTTGTTGAAATCATAACAAACAGATATGAGGCTTGTTTAAATTATCTTGATTGCCTTACTTTTGCCCAGCTAGGTGTCAGCGTCCAGTGGGCCTTGGGTGATCTTGAAAAAGCTAAGCAGGGTTAGGCCTGGCCCTTACTTGGATGGGGGACTATCGGGATTGTTGACTAGTTGGAAAAGCCTCATGGGGGTGAGGTTAGCATCAAACCACTTCCAGGTAGTTGCCACGGAATTCACTTGAACGTGGCCACAAAGTCACCCGAAATCTTGACTGGAAAGAAACTTGATTAACTTGAACTGTCCTCTTTGAAGCCATGAGAGAAAGGGAGACCCAGAGATCTCAAACTCTGTGGCAGCTTAATTCAGTGGTATATACAAACACAGATGAGCATGCTGCCACTTTAGGGGTTAGGGAAGTCTTCTCAGAAATGGAGGATTTAGAGGTGAACATATAATTAGCTTTCTTCTCTTTGCATATCACAGGTTTATTAGTCTTGAAAGGTAAAGAAGCCTTAAGACAGATTCTGAGACCATGCAAATCTCAGCAATATTACAGAATTAATTGGTTTGTTATTTCTTTCCAAATTTTTTTCTTCTAACTTCCCAGTCTGGCTTACAACCCTGGAATTCTCCCATCTAAGTACTAAGCTTGGTTGATGCTGCTTAGATTTGGAGCAGGACTGATCATAAAGTCTACTCGCCTTAAATTTTTACCTCCGTCTTGTAGCTGCATAGCATCGGGCGCTTAAGAAATTGTAGAAGCTTAAATTTGAGGCCAGGAAAATCAGTACTATTAGAAGTGGGGAAACTATCCTTATTGGGGTTTTTTTTGCATTTCTAAATGAATGGCCCTTGCATGGGTGAATTGCCCATTTCAAAAATATCAGCAGATAACTGGCTGTGAAAACATTGTGGGGTCCCTGGTGCTCTCTGAGCTTGGTAGTTCTCTTGCAGATGTTTTATTACCAAACTAGGCAACATCATCAGTGCAAAACATTTGCATGCTGTCCTCCTGGGTCCTTTTTAGCTCACAGCTACATATAGTTTACAGGAGAAGGACTTAAAGGAAAACGAAGCGGTGGCATTTTGCTTGAGGAAGAGTTCTTGAAAGCTTGCCCATCATTTGTAGAGTAATGAAATGAGACTAATAAAACTATTGCTGTCCTGGGCAATAGGCGAATTTTAATAATGAACAAAGCGTCATGAGTTTTTTCACTGAATTAATTTCCATGGTTTTGAAAAGTGCAGCCTGCAAATACTAAATTCACTCCAGCAAAGTTGGGTAGTTTTTCTGCCCTCTCTGCTCTACTCATCCGATGCATAGTTAAAACTCATCAGTGGCTACCTAAAGTCACTGGAAGTTACTCTGTATGTGTGTGTGTTTTGGATGGCTATACCTAATGAATGAAATATTTGGAACATAATCTGAAAAAACTTTGAATGGTCACTAATTCCAGGTCATGGTTGTCCCAAAGGTGTTTTTTTCAAGAGGCAACTGGACTTTGTTTTTTCTTAAAGACTTTTCGCTTCTCTCATCCAAGAAGCTTCTTCAGCTTTGGCTGGATGGTGAGGAATGGAAGGATTTATATTCCTTACAGATAAGCTGGTCATTTGCATCCTTTTAGAGCAGGGGGCTTCAAACATGACGGCTTTAAGACTTATGGACTTCAACTCCCAGAATTCCTCCTCCAGTCATGTTAGCTCAGGAATTCCGGGAATTGAAGTCCCCAAGTCTTAAACTTCCTTGTTTTAGGGAGTAAATGCAAATGACCAGCTGTCTGCAAAGAGTATAAATCCTTCCATTCCCCACCATCCAACCAGAGCTGAAGAAGCTTCTTGGATGAGAAGCGAAACGTCTTCAAAGAAAAAACCAGAAAGTCCAGTTGACTCTTGGGGGGAAAAAACCACCTTTGGGACAACCACGACTTGGATGATTGAGAATAAACAGCCCCGCAATCCAAGCCTTGCGCAAAAGCGCTCTAGCAGCTGAGACTTTGCAGAAGCAACGGCGGCCGCCTCGGAGAGCCCGAAGCCGACAGGGGGAGCTCCTGGAGGGAAACGTGTCTCTCTCTCCGCCTTTCCCCTTCCGGAGCCAGGCGCGCCAAAGCCGCGGGGAGGACCATGCCGCTGGATCACCGGCGAGTGCCGGGCCCGGAAGAATCCCAGTCGCCGCTGTTGTACGCGCAAAAGGAGAGCGTCGAACCGGCCGAAGCCAGCCGGGACCCTTCGGCGTTGCAGCCTCTCTTCGCTCGCGTGGGGTTGCTGAGCCAAGCCAAAGGCTCGGCCTACGTGGAGCTGGACGGAGGCACCAAAGTGCTTTGCTCCGTCGCCGGGCCTCGAGAAGCGGGGAGCGTGAGCGGCGCTCCCGCCGAGCAGCGAGGCCGGTTGGTGTGCGAGTTCCGCCGGGCGCCTTTCTCCGGCCGCGGGGCCCGCAGCCGGCCGGGCGAGAAAGAACCCGAGCTGGCTTTGGCGTTGCAGGAAGCCTTGGAACCGGCCGTCCGCTTGGCGCGCTACCCGCGGGCGCAACTGGAGGTGAGCGCGCTCCTCCTGCAAGACGGCGGCTCCGCCTTGGCCGCCGCCATGTGCGCCGCCGGGCTGGCGTTAGCCGACGCCGGCATTGAGCTCTACGACCTGGTGGCGGCTTGCGCCCTCAGCCGGGCGGCCGGGTCTTCGGACGGCGAGTGGCGGCTCCAACCCACCGAGCCCGAAGAGCGCGCCGCCGCCGCCCGGCTCACCGTGGCGCTCCTGCCTTCCCTCAACCAAGTGGCCGGCTTGCTGGGCAGCGGCGACGGCGGGGAGGCCGACAGCTGGGCCCAAGCCCTCCGCCTGGGACTCGACGGCTGCCAGCGCCTTTATCCGCTGCTGCGTCAGAGCCTCCTGCGCGCCGCCAAGCGCCGGGCGCCGGATCCACAGGAGCCCGCGGAGATGGACACGGAGGAACCGCCTCCCGCGGAGACGGCCTGAAGTCGCCCTCGGGGCTTTCCCGCGCAGGATTGGGGCAGCCGTGGGGACTGGAGGCGCACGTCGGAACCTCGATGTAGGAAAGCATCTGAGGGATAGACGGATGAGGAGCGAGAGATCTGCCTGATCCCCTTAGGACAGGGGTTGGCAACCTTAAACACTCAAAGAGCCATTTGGACCTGTTTCCCACAAAAAGAAAACACTGGGAGGCACAAAACCCTTCCCCTGCCAGACTATTTCCCTGAGCGGCCACAAAACTAGCATTTGTGGTTGAATTATCCCTTCTGTTTGCTTCTGAAACTTTTCTTTTCTTGGATTTATCCATGGTTGGTCACCAGGAGTGGAAAAGCTCAATAAATTGCGTGCAAGCAGGTGTCACACAGTGGCGGTTGTATTTTGAGCGGCAGCAGAGGGACGAAGGAGCCACATGTGGCTCCAGAGCCCCAGGTTGCTTACCCCTGGCTTAATTTGGAAACTTTGTGCCCCCTCCGCTTGGGAAAGGGGGTAACTTTGCTGCAACATCTCTCTCCCCACCCAAAAAAGAAATGGTGACTGTTTGACTCCCAAGTTTGTACATTGACTTTTTTTTTTGAGTTGTGTCACTGGAGGCGTCTCTTGAACCCACAACCGCTGCCCTATTTTTGTGTTGAACTTTGACGTGGATGAGATGAATGTTGGTCCTGTGGAGGTGATCTCTGTCCTGTTTGTTAATGCGGGATGAAAAGTGGATTTGGTTTCACAGGAGTTTCTTGTAAGTTAGGTTAGGTTGAAGTGATGGCTGAGTTTTCACCAGTAACCACAATTAACCACGATTGAGCTAAAACAAAACAAACAGGGTGATGTCTTAAGAAGGTGGTGGAGACTCAGGTTATGAACAATGAGCAATATCATGGCTTGTTTAGTTCATTAGGAACCAGTGTAATCCAGCGGTTAACCATAATGTATTTAGTGCTTTGGACAAATACAGCCAGTAGCTTGTGTAAATGGATGTTTTAAAAGTCAAATTAATTTTGATACCATACGTTTTTTCAATTTTCACACAAAAATGGAAAAAAAAAATCACCAGTCTGTTTGTTTTGTTTTTCGTGGCTTCTCCTGTCTAGGAAATAAGCCACATTGTTACCTTTTATTTCTTGTTTGTGATTCTAAGTTGACTAAATCCTTGTTAGTACAATTTTTTTCCCCTTCTCGAGTCTCCTTTGGCAAAATTCCTGACTTTCTTTCAGTGTGTTTTTTTTCCTCCGATAATAATTCACTGGGATTTGCTTTTTCTGGCTGTTATTCGAACATATCCATTCAACAGACGGGTTGTCTTGTTTATAATTAAAACACCTCTTTTGTAAAGCTCTGTTTTTTTCTATAGGTTGCTTTGTATATGGAAACATTTTACTTCCTCCCATTGTAGAGAATAAAGAACATTATTTTAATGAAAATAAGTAAAAACTGTACTTAGGTGAAAGGGAGTCTGTGAAACTTTTTAAAACCAGAGAGATGAAATAACATTCAGAGGGGATCAGGTAGAGACCAGAGGTGGTATTCAGCAGGTTCTCACCAGTTCTGGAGAACAGGTAGCGGAAATTTTGAGTAGTTTGGAGAACCGGTGGTAACGTTTCCCCAGGAGTGGGGAGGGAATGGGATTTTGCAGTAACCTTCCCCTGCCATGCCCACCAAACCACACCCACAGAACCGGTAGTAAAAACTTTTGAATTGGTAGAGACCTTCCCCTCAATTCATAGAAGTATAAGGAGGAGGAGGAAGGGGTCAGCCCAATCAGACTGGGAAAGAATCTGTTATTATAGTTTTAGCCTTGTGCGGAGTTGATTTCTTGGTCTGACCTACCTAGTGTGCTGATACCCATTCTGAGAAATATTCTCTAAAACCAATGGGCAGAGAAACTAAAAGAAACATATTCATATGGCAAATGACTAAGAGGTAGCATTTTGAGTGCCAAGGTGAAAGGGTGGCACTGGCTTTGGTTTCTATTCCGGAAAAAATTAAAAACCTTCTTATTTATTCAGGCCGGTTTGGCCTGAGTATTCCCGGTCCAGTCCCCGGG
>JAOYMU010000039.1:29803644-29813838 GCA_025802295.1 Psammodynastes pulverulentus
ACATGCGCAGATGATCGGAGAGGCCTCCCCGGCCCTCTCCGATCATTTGTGCATGCTTTTTAGCTACCGGTTCTGCCAAACTGGTAGCTAAAAAATCGCTGCCGATCAGCTAAGAGGATCAGAGTCCTCTCAACTGATCGGCGCACGCATGCTCAGAAGGGTGGGGAAAGCGTGCGCACGCGGGGGGCAGGTTTGAGCTACCGGTTCGACTGAACCGGTAGCCATAATTCTGCCACCGGTTCGCTCGAGCAGCAGTTTTTGCCGCCACCGGTTCGGCTGAACCGGTGCGAACCAGTCGCATACCACTTCTGAGTGGAGTAGAGCTGCCCACAGGCGAATCTGCTGTTTCATTTTGACAAAGTTTCCATCCAAGAGTCCCTAACGAGAGAGGAGTTCAGTTTGGGTGCTCTGTCTGGGTGAAGAGTCTCCTTACCAGTCAATCAAAGTAGCTGGATGAATTGAACACCTCCATTTTGGCACTTTAGTTTGAGTGGTGTGGTGGCCTAGAGGTGGAGCTCTCGCCTCACAATCAGGAGGCTGTGAGTTCGATTCTAGGTAGTGACTGATAATTCTCTCTCTGGACACATTGAGATTATGTCTGCTGTATATAACTCCGCATTGGTGACAGGAAGAGCATCCGGCCAATAAACACTCAACTCCATTCAGTTGCCCAGACTTCACTCCGCAAGGAAGTGAAGGGGGTTATTAAAAGACGACAATGATTTTGGCACTTTGATTTGAAGTGGCGAAACGCAGAAACTCAATTTACCAAGTCATGGCGAAGCTTCCCACTCGATGATAGTCATGATACTTTGCAATTGGGTGGAACTAGCTTGCATGGGCCTGCACTGTACTAGCCATAACCAGTTTGCTGGAAAAATTGGACATTTTGGTGGGTTCCTTATCTAGGCTAAAGCAAAATATAGATCTCTGTTTGAAGTCTGTTATTCTCACTACGCAGTTTTGCATCGGCACTGGGTTTCCCATAATGCTGGGATCTATTCATTAGAGAGAGGAAAAATTCACAGTTGTAGAAAGCCTCACAAAGTATATTGGTACAGCATATGGATACAGCAACTGACCATTTCCTCAAGGTCATCCTTGGCATTCAACAGAAGGACATTATCCTTGGTCATTCTGCTGTTCTGTTTTCTTGAAAGAGAAGGTTATAAGGACCATTCAGTCTGTCCTACTTGACTCTCTAATCTTTCCAGGAATCATGGAGGATGCAATCCTATCGTCGGTGCAGAAGTAAGATTCTAATTGTAAGATTGCGACCAGTGTCATTAACTTTAGCAACTGCATCTGATAACAGGGTACATATTTTCCTTTGCCTTAGGTAGTAACAGTACCACGATTAAGAAGAACTGGAAAAGGGAATTATCTTTTTAAGTTGGTTAATCACTAATACTACAAAAACTTGATCTTTCCTGAAAAATCAAACCGAACAAAATTCATAGAAATACCTTATCCAATAAACAGACATATCCTTATATTTAAAATCCCATTTGAAATGGTATTTCAACACAAAGCTCAAAAGAAATAGAAGGATGTGAATTTATCAGAATGTCTGTTAAGGGGCAAACAGTCCACCAAGTGAAAGATACATAAATATATTTTACAGTGCTGAGCTCCCTATCATAAAGAGGTTTGTGAGCCGATGGAAATTTACAACAGGTGCTTATCCCTTGTAAAAACACTTGCAAATAAAAAAAAAATAGAGTTTGAGACTGTAAATATATTTCAAGGATGGTTTGTGCAAGGGAATCATTTGAAAGAAAAATCATTTTTTCTAGATTGTATTGAAGGGAATTGGAGTACAGACCCCAGTTAAAGGTATATCAAGGACCTGGTTTGTTCATTTCTTAATCTTTTTGTGATTAAGTGTGATGCGAACTAAGAGCTGTGATCTGCCCAAAAAGTTTATCTGGTTGTAAAAAAATCATGCTGATGAATTGTTTGCTTGATTCTTGCAAAGGATCCAACACTTAATGCAGCATTAATGTTTAATTGGGCAATATTTTGATTTTCAACATTGGTAACCAAGGGGAAGCCCAGATCTGGAGTCTAAAAATAAGAGGTTTGAGGCCAATGGGGGCCTCAGATTCACTATTCTGATTTATTCTGAGAATGGTTAGAGAACTATCTTGCCTAGCAGAGAAATTTCTACAGAGGACAAAAAGGTAGACATATAGCTGTCAGTTCCAGCTCATCACTGACTTTATTTAAATGGTTAAAATCTGGATTGGGAATCCGGTATAACACCAGGAAAGGGCATATTTAACTGCTTTCTTGTTGATTTAGTCCTCTTATTTTGCAGGCGATTCAATGGTGGAATCTGTGACCCTCCCGATGCTTTTGGGTTGAACTTATTATCTCTTAACTAACTGGCCTTACTAGTTGGGGCTACTACAAGTTATATCTCAAGCCCACGAGACATCATTCTTTTTACAAATTTGGTGGAGATAGGAGTATGTCAATCAGTAAACCATGGGCATTTGCTGGAATTCAAACTAGATTCACTTAACAACCCACAGTTCATGATTCATTTAAAGACTGCTGTGATTCACCTTACAACCATGGCAATAAAAACTAGTAAAACTGGGCAAAATTCACTTAACAACTGCCATGCTTAACAATAGAAAATCTGCCCATTGTCGTAAGTCGAGAACCACCAGTAAACTATGACAGACTACATCTTCGGTCACTCCTTATCATTCCACTCCTAGTCCAGCTGACTTCATGCCAGCTCTCAGATTTTTTTTTTAAAGAGAAAGGTTTATTTTAATTTTCTGCAATGTCCTAGAACCTAAAGCGATGACGGTGACCACACAGCAATTAAAATATGGTTGGATTGCAACTGCATCATACCTACGCTGCATCTTCGCATGATATCAGAAACTGATGGAAGCTCATTTCCATTCTTGGCCCAAGTAATACTTCATCAGTGCTCCAGACCATTGTGGGAAGTTTAAAATGTTGGCAAGGTGTGTTTTCTATGAATGTAGTCACTCTCTACTTTGAATTATCCTGAAAGAGATTCCGGATACAATTCTAAGTTTAAATAATATTTGCTTGGAAATACTTTGCTGTGATCCTTTCCTCTCCTTTCCTTTTCTTTCCCCCTCCTCCCCAAGTATATTGTTTAAGGTAGGTTCCCACTTGTTACGCAGACAGTAATTAGCCTGTTACAGAGATATTAATTAACATGTTAGAAATGTTTTCTTTATTAATGAGAAATTCGCACATTCGATTTAAATTAATTTGTGTAGTTTAAAATTAATTTATGGTGGCCTTCAGTGACCTTGTCTCTACCAAGACAAAATGGGAGCATTGTAGTTGTGGTTAAAGCAATCATCGAGCATTTTATGCAAATCGTGTTTGTTTATAAACAAATTAACTGCAAGGATTTTGAAAACAGGTGCTGTGTTGTGAATGCGTACTAAATGATGTGGTACTGAAAGAATTAATTAGACCTTCAGATGTAATTAGTCGCAATAATTTGCGTGATTAGCAGCTTGGTTAAGAAGTAAGACACACACATATCGCAACGTTCACTGTTGTCGCAGTTGCAGTTGCTTTTTGTCTTTCAGACGGCAGAGAGGGTGGGTGGGGGGTTTGGTCGTTGTTGTTCTGCCTGTGTTTCAAACCTTCTTCCAAATATCGCTGACAGTGCTTGAGTTAATTGCCAAATATCATTTTGGGGGTGGGGGAGTGGGAATGTATTATTTGGCCCTTTCTTGTCCCCGTACCCCAATGCTTGGATTCCCCCTTCTCTGGCAGAGATACTATATACACCTCAATGAATTTTTAAAGCACCAAATTGTTAACCCTAGATCCCTGCTCCCCTCGGGACCCTGTGGATGCTCAACTTGTCTGGGGTCACAAGACAGTTCATAGTTGTTGAAAGCCAAATGAAACATGCCTTATATTTCAAGTATCCATCCAGGTGCAGCGAAACAGCATTTTTTTCCATCCTGGCCTATAATTTGATTCGTTCACATGAATAGTAGCCTAATGAAGCTTGATTTGAATTCTTGTTATGCCTCACTCTTTTCTCTAGCTTCAGCTGTAGTCCATTTCTTTACGTCTTTCTGTTTTCCTAACAACCTTGTACATTGGTGTCTACCTCAGGGATATCCAACCTTGGCAAGTTTTAAGATTTATGGACTTCAACATGATTGACTGGGGAATTCTGGGAGTTGAAGTCCACAAGTCTTCCAGTTGTGAAGGTTGGACACTCCTGGTCTACCTTGTGATTCTTGGTCTGGTTCTTCAGACTTAGGCTGGACTTACTCATTGTGCTAAGTCATGGTTGACTTAAACATTATTTCTTAAATAAATTATAGTCTATTTATGCAGCACACTAAGCCAAACTCTCTGACTTATATCCCACAAGGACTGAGGTGGGTTCACCCAAGGTGCTTGACCAAACCCAAGCGAAATATTTTATGGCTGGATTTAGTGTGTGAATCAGTTATCAAGCATTATCTCATAATACATGAGTTTTCTCTGCTCATTGTTCCATTCAGAAGTTGAATGAGTCAGTAGATTAGTTAAACAGGATTAGGTACAAGTTGCTACCTGGCAGACTGGAAGCTCTTCAGCTTGTTTTTTTTGTTTAACCATTCCCCCCCAAAAAAAGAATAAAGGATGAATATGAAGTCTAGAGGTTCACTATTTAAAGAGATATAACTTCAGTGATTGCATCAATTATTGGGCTCACAGAGAGCTCTATTGCCCAAATGATACTGATATTTTCCTCATGATGTCTGGAAAATTTGAAAATACCATAATGGATATAGATATAGTATAGATTTTCATTCAATTTGATTTAAAAATAAAGACTATCTCACCGAAGAAATACTTGCTGGCATTCTTTTGAGGTGTGTGTGACATTTTTGTACTTATTTTGCAACTGTCTTTATGTATAGAAATCTTCCTCTTGTAATTTTTCAGAGCGTGAGCAACTAGAAAAGGTTGGATAGATATGTCCAATAAAAAAATCAGGAAGTTTAAGCTAGTTGTCATAGAAAACTACCAAGAGAAAATTGATAGAAATTATCAACGAGTTTGGATAATTTCAAACGGCCTGCAGAATACAAACATACAAGAATAAGTGAAGATAATATTTAAAAAGCTTCAAGGACATTTTTGACATATCTGCATTTATATTATCTGTTTTCATTTGTGTGTGCTAAAAGCCAGAATTTGCACACCTGATGATTCTGATATATATGGCTGCCTTATATTTTTTCATGTTTTCATTCCATACAGTTCACATATTCAAAACATATTCCTATAAAATACGTGCTTGGATATTTTTAAAATTATGTAAAAGTATGATTTCTCACAAAATGTATACTTAAAACATGAAATCCAGGAGAGAATTGAACCTGATCTATGCATCAGATTGAATAGGGCTATTTTGATCCAGCCTTCCATCACTAAAGAATTTTTAAACAATGGTCTTGGATTTAAGATATATCTACATTTTTATAGATTAGAATGATATACTGCAGCAGTCAGACAAGCAAATGCAATAAAAAAGATAGTTTTCAAGATTCACACATAATATAATTAGATCACTGAAGAGGTGGGGCCAGCCATGCTAAGGATTTTCCCTGATTGGTTCTGCCATCTTCCAAAATGAAGTATTTATTTCTCTGATTCTGCTTGCAATTTAAATGCATCTATGCTTTTCTGAGAAACCAATTAATCAAACCATATTCAACAATCCAACAGTAACTAACTCCATTCATAATAATTAGCTCAGCTTAGATGAATCGTTTGTCCCTAGTCAAGTATTTGGGGATCGTGTTTGTCATTCTTAATATTCACTGCATTCTGTTCCATCCATTATAGATCCATTCTATGACTCCTTCTGTATCTTATTACAGATCAACAGAAATGGAAGGGACCTTGTAGGTCATCTAGTCCACTCCCCCCAAATAGGAGACCGTACACCCTTTCTGACAGATGGCAATCCAATCTCTTCTTGAAAGTCTCAACTGATGAAGCTCCCACAATTTCCAAAGGCAACTTCTGTTCCATTGGTTGATTGTTCTCACAGTCAGAAAATTTCTCCTTATTTCTAGGTTGAATCTTAGACCAATAAGAGTGGCTGTTGTGGGACTGAAATGAAGGGAGACCTTCCATGCATGTTGACTTGAGCCTTCAGAGGAAAAGTAATTGTAGGAGGGAGGGGTTAAGCATGTCATTAGTTTGGAGTCCCTTTGTGCTGACAAAAGTTATAAGTCCAGCCCACCTTGAATTCTGTTGACAGTTTAGTCTATGGAGATATGGACATGTTGACTCTTACCTACCGCCAATTGGCCTTGACAGTTAGTCGTTCAGATTCTTGTTGAGAGATAGCATGGAATAAACTTGTACTCATTGAACAACCCTGGTTCCCAATTTCTTGCATCGG
Organism: Psammodynastes pulverulentus; assembly: GCA_025802295.1. Lineage (NCBI taxonomy): Eukaryota > Metazoa > Chordata > Lepidosauria > Squamata > Psammodynastidae > Psammodynastes > Psammodynastes pulverulentus. The sequence goes on from JAOYMU010000039.1 coordinate 29,810,075, forward strand.
ACAGTAATAAATAAATCATCCTCAAGTTCAGTTTGATTTTAGATGCTCACATGGACTCACCCAACTTGGTTTTTTTTAGGAACAATGGAGTGCTTTGCTACTGTATTACAGTACCTTCTCTAGGGGTGTTTTTTTTAACTTCCCAGTTTAGCTTACAAGATAGAATCTCTAGGTGGTTTTCCTATCCAAGTACAAAACAGTCCCCATAGCTTAGCTTTGTCAGGATCAATCACATTTGGCTAGGTACTGGATCTTGCAGTAGAAAGGCAGAATCCAAACACAAGGGAATGATACTGAACAGTTGGATCAGAACACAAAAACCTCTTGCGAATGTAAGATTTTGACATATATGGGACAGCTACCATAGAAGGAGCTCTGATCAAGACGGCAAACTCTAGCATGGTGAAGGTTGGGGGCAAAGTCATCCATTTCCACTCCTACTGCCATAAGGAGAAGGAGGACAACCGAATAGGCCATAATAGATATTCATAAAATCAATTAGTTAGGAAGCATCTTCTGCATATAATTTCATCCCCCCAAATTTCAGTTTTCTACTGATGGGAAAACCTATAGGAACATTGAGAAATTCAACCCATGTAAGAGAAGCCTCTCAAGTGATGAAATTGCAGCACCTTATTATCTGATCCAATTACAAGCCACAGAAACTCCACGTAGTAAGATCTCAACACAACCACTTTCTGTGGTGACAGAGATATGGATATCTTTTTTTTTTTAAGAAAATACATTTTCTGCATATGATAACTTGATCATTAAAGCACCTTGAAGGGAAACGCTTCTTACAGAACATTGGTAGCATAGTGCATTACTGTTACTTATTGTTACTCTGTTTAGAATACACAGCTTCTGTTCACTAGGGAGTGGATTCATTTGAATATATGGGGTATGGCGTTCGCCAGGCAACCAATACTGTGTACGAGACGTGGAATGGATTGATCTAAATCAAGTTGACTTAATCACCAAGGGGGAAGGGAAACACACCGATTTAAATCATTGATTTAAATCAAGTTGCCCATTTTATAATTCATGCATTTCCTGAACCAGTGTGCATACTAATTTAATTGCTTGCTGAAACAATGAAAACGTAAATGGTTTTCAGCTGAATAAAACTATCACGCAAACGAAGAGTCGACTATACTCCAATTCTCCTGGAGATGCTGATCTTTCCAGCTGGTCTTTCTCATTCAGCCCATGAGAAAACAACAACACAGAGACAAAGGGGCAATTGTGCAAGGAATGGGTCTGTTTGGATCTCTCTGTCTCTCCGCACTTGCAAAGATGCCTGTATGCTAAATTACTTTTTTTTCCTAAATGCAAACCAATGGTTTTGAAGCTCTTTTGATATCCATTCATACTTTTCGTGTACAATCAAAGCATATGAGGGAGCATATGCCTATCGGTACTACCTTCTTTTCTAAGGTACCAACAAGAAGGGCCAAGAGTCAGTTTGGTTAAGGCATTAGGCTAGAAACTGGGATACTGTGAAATCTAGATCTGCCTTCAGTATAAAGCCAACAGGGGTGACCTTGGGCCAGTCATTCTCTCTCAAACCCTAGAAAGCAGGCAATGGCAAACCACTTCCAAAATCTCACTGAAAAAAATAGGATGTTGGCCCAATATCTCTTTAGAGCTTAAAAAGACGGCTGTGTGAACTTATGCAACGTACTTTGCATTTTCTCAAATAGTTCTTCTAAAACAACAGAATAACAGAGTTGGAAGGGACCTCGGAGGTCTTCTAGTCCAACCCCCTGCTCAAGCAGAAGACCTTATACCATTCCAGACAATTGTCTGTCCAGCCTTTTCTTAAAAGCTTCCTTCAAGATAACTTTTGGGGTTTTGAGTCTATGTTACTGCTGAAAGTAGTCCCCATTGCTACAGCTCAGGATCTGTTCTGCTATTCTTTTCTATGGCTCTAAAATTTCTGTAGCTGCTCCCTGAGAAAACTCTAGGATGTGAAAATTCATCCTGGTGTCCTCTTGTTGGATTTAACTGCAATGTGGCCAGCCAAGGAGTTACAAAAGTTAAAGAGAAACTCTTAAAATCATACATTTTTTCTGCCAATAGAATTCTGAAAATATTCCTAAATATCTCCCCTACTTTTCTAATCTAGCAGCCCTGAAAGAATCTTAACACATCAATGCAGATGGCCAATACATGCACTTTTCTTTCAAAACCTATAGCTAAACAATACGTAGAGCTAATATCTTAATACAGTGGTACATCACTACTCATTGGTTCCAGAGGCGCAATGAGTATCAAAAACAATGCGTATCAAACAAAATGTTCCCATATGGAATAATGTAGTGAGTCACAAGGTAACCAACACTGACAACTTGTGTACCAAACAAACGATGAGTACCGGGACAAAATTTTCACATCAAAATGTGTTGAGTACCACGTTCGATGTGTTTCAAAGCAGTTGAGTACCAAAGTACCACTGTAGTTCAATGTGCAGGAAAGAGCATCTTATTCTTAGCTTAACCTTTGAATGGTAGCAGTGGCAACTCCAAGGGGCTGTGTATTCTTCGAACTGGTATGGTTTTATTTGAGCCGTTCCTAACTTGATATTCTCCAGGTTTTGGGTGCGATATCCCGGAAACCACAAGTTAGAATAGATTGGACTTCATTGCAATGTTTGTTTGAACAAAGATGATTCATACTGGGCAAGATAGCGTTGAGTTAAAGGGTGGGGCGGGGATAGAAATGAGAAAACCCTGACAGTGTGTTAAGGGAATGATTAATACCAACACTCAGCTTCTAAAAGCCACGAGATCTTTTAATATCAGCAAACTATATGAGGCTTCAGCTGAAACTCTTCTTATCTGAAGGATGGCATCTAGGATGCTATTTCATCTTCAGACATCCAGAAGAAGCATCATTTCTGAAAACCCTGTTTTGCATTCTTGCAGGACCAATTCTCAGCCGGATACTACGCTGCTCTTCTGGATCAGATGGATTTGGCAGTTTCTCAGCAGTTTTCTTCCCCTGAAAAAAAATTGTTGACAGTGTTTCTTTTCAAGGTGTTTTAGAGTTTCTTGAAAATTTCCCTTAATTGTTTTAAAGGTACTAGGTAAAGATGCACATATGTGCTAGTCATTCCTGACTCTAGGGGGCAGTGCTCATCTCCGTTTCAAAGCCAAAGAGCCAGCACTGTCTGAAGATATCCCCGTGGTCATGTGGCTGGCATGACTCCGTGTTCCAAAGGCATATGGAACACTGTTATCTTCCCACCAAAGTGGTCTCTATTCTTTTACTTGCATTTTTTATGTGCTTTCGAACTGCTAGGTTGGCAGAATCTGGGACAAGTAATGGGAGCTCACCCCGTTACGCGGCACTAGGGATTTGAACCACTGAACTGCTGATTTTTCAATCGACAAGCTCAGCGTCTTAGACTCTGAGCCACTGTGTCCCCCTTTAAAGGTACTACTTGTTGAAAATGTTTGTTAATATACATATATTAACAAACAAATAAATACCTTCAGAAGTTTTGGGAGCTTCATCACTGGAAACTTTCAAGAAGAGACTGGACTGCTATCTGTCAGAAATGGTGAAGGATCTCCTGCTTGGGCTGGAGGGGCAGGTTGGACTAGATGACCTACAAGGTCCCTTCCCACTCTGTTATTCTGTTAAAAAAATATTTCCCAGGCTGAAAAATTAGGTAGGGAAGGGTCCAGAGGTGGTATTCAGCAGGTTCTGACCAGTTCTGGAGAACTGGTAGTGGAAATTTTGAGTAGTTCGGAGAACCG
>JAOYMU010000039.1:30062029-30074083 GCA_025802295.1 Psammodynastes pulverulentus
CTCACCTGGAACAAAGGTAAGCACTTATCACTAGCCAGTCCCTCTCCCCCCTGTGATCACAAGCAGCCCCCTTCTCTGGGCCCACTGCCCCACATCCTTTAATAAAGAAAAAAACTTGTACTAAAGTTTTAATAACTTCATTGATTTCTTAAGATTAAAAAAAATAACCAACAAATAGGTATTTTTATTTAAAATATTCAATTTTTTTTAAAAAACTATTTCGATTTAAAATGCATTGGGTTGTTGCTGACGTTAAATTGGCCACGCCCACCCACCCAGTCACATGACCACCAAGCCACACCCACAGAGCCGTAGGGGAGGAAATTTACATTTCATGCCTGCTTGTATCTCTTAAGTGTTCTTTTTTTTCCGACTCCTTTTCTGTGTTTTAAACTGCGATGGGTACATATCCAAGCATATATAATTCAAAGAATACTTATGCTGTTTTTTATGCCCCGCGGCACAATTTAAACTTGCTAATCAAGAAAATGAATCCAAGGGAATTTCATGAAGCAAACGTTAGAAACATCAAGGGAAATGCCATATACAGTGTAATAAAGAATGTTGTCTCTCCAGATTCTTGCCTTAGCTGGAAAAAAAATCTGACTTAAGCTGGAGAAACGCCAATGAAACTTTCCCCTATGTCCAAATGTAATTCATAAGCATAGGAAGACATCATGCACAGATCTGTGGGACTTTCAACCATGCCTTGCAACCTGGACGTAGAACACAAGCCATAGAATAAGCAGTTGGAAAGGACCTTGAAGGTCATCTAGTCCAGGGGTCTCCAACCTTTCAGACCTCAGGGACCACCAAATTCATAATTTTAAATCCCGCAGACCACTAATAGGAATCCAGTGCGCCGCTCGCTGAAGTGCCTGGACTCCCAGTGACAGGATGAGATCCTTCAGGCACTTAGCTTGGCCACCTGATTCTGCAACCTTAAACACTCAATTGGACCTGTTTCCCACAGAAAACAAAACACTGGGATCTCTCACCTCTCTCATCTCTCTCTTTTTCTCTCATCTCTCTCTCTCTTTGTATCTCTCTTTTTTCTCTCTCATCTCTCTCTCTGTATCTGTGTATCTCTCTCATCTCTTTCTCTCATCTCTCTCCCCCCACTCTGTCTTTCTGTCTCTCTCTCCTTTCTCTCTCTCTCTCTCTTTCTCTCTGTCTCCCACTCTCAACTCTCAGCTTTAGTCACAGGACCCATTGGTCATCCTGGAGCAGCTCCTCCACCTGGGTATGCTGTGGACCACCAAAGTATTCTCGCGGACCACCAGTGGTCCCCAGACCACTGGTTGGAGACCTCTGTTCTAGTCCAACCCTCCTGCTCAAGCAAGACACCCGATACCATTTCAGACAAATGGTTGTCCAATTGATTCTTAAAACCTCCAGTTATAGACCACCTCATAACTTCTGGAGGCAAGTCGTTCCACTAATTGTTCTAACTGCCAGGAAATTTCTCCCTAGTTCTAGGTTGCTTCTCTCCTTGGTTAGTTTTCATCCATGGCTTCTTGTCCTGCCTTCAGGTGCTTTGGAGAATAGCTTGATTTCCTCTTCTTTGTGGCAGCCCCACAAATATTGCAACACTGCTATCATGCCACTCCTAGTCCTTCTCTTCTTTAGACAAGGCATACCCAATTCCTGCAACTGTTCTTCATATGTTTTAGTCTCCAATTGCCTAATCACCTCTGTGACTCTTCTCTGCACTCTTTCTAGAGTCTCAACATCATTTTTTAAGTCATGGAGACCAAAACTGAATGCAATATTTCAAGTGTGGTCTTATCAAAGCATTATAAAGTGGTACTAATATTACACATGTTCTTGGTTTTGTTAACGCAGCCTAGGACTGCTATTTTCCTGAACCTGATATGGTGGTACTAAAACCCCTGGAGTTCCCAGTCAACCTTCTAGGAATTCATGGAGATGCTATCCCCAAACATCCTAACCTGGAGATATAGATCCATGTCCAGGTAAGGATAGGTTGTGTCACAAGTGGCCAATTGGAGACCTAACCACACAATCCACAGCCCGCCCTCAAAGGAATTTGTACCTTCTCCCACACCGAACTCACCTGCTCTGCTTTAAGTGTCAACTCAATGAAGATCTGTTGAAGTTTTTCATTCACAAAGTTAATGCAGAATTGTTCAAAGCCATTTCTCTGAAGATCAGGGGAATATGAGGCAAGGAAAAGAGAAGAGTTTGGAAAAGGAGACGGTTAGTTGGCATTCCACCAAGTTCCAGATTTGGATAAAGGAAACGGGGGAGACTCTGTGGATCACAGATTCCAAATCAGCATGATTTTCAAGCCAGCAAAAGTACAGGGGAAGCTACCCATTGCTAAGAAATTATTCTTTCATAAGAGTCAGTATGGTCTCGTGGTTAAGGCACCAGGCTAGAAAGCAGGAGACAGAGTTCAAATCCTGCCTTGCAGTGGTGGGATTCAAATTCTTTTACTACCGGTTCTGTGGGCGTGGCTTGGTGGGCGTGGTGTGGCTTGGTGGGCGTGGCAGGGAAGGATACTGCAAATTCTCCATTCCCATTCCACTCCTGGGGGAAGGTTACCACCGGTTCTCCGAACTACTTAAAATTTCCGCTACCGGTTCTCCAGAACTGGTCAGAACCTGCTGAATACCACCTCTGCTGCCTTAGCCATGAAAGCCAGGTGGGTGATTTTGGCTAGTTATTTGGCCCAACTAGGGGTGAAATTCAACCACCTTGGCCTACCTTGGGGGAGGTGGTAGGGATGTTTTGAATTGGTTTGCGGAGCCAGTAAAAATTGCCCTTGGTTGGCCCCGCCCATGCCTGCCCGGTCACCCGGTTGCCTCTTCCGGTTGTTTGCTTGCTCAGCCCTTCCAAGCCACGCCCACCAAGCCACGCCCACAGAGCCGGCAGGGGAAAAATTTTGAATTTCACCCCTGGGCCCAATCCCCCTCACATTGTTGTTGTGGGGAAAAAGGAGGAGGAAGGTGTGTTTGGATATGTTTGCCACCTTTGGTTGTTTCTAAAAACAATAAAGGTGGGATACAAATAAATAAATAAAAAATAAATGATCAACCATTAAGAATAACCAAAAATTAAAATGGGAGTGGTCCCAGAATTTTCAGAGCGTTTCTTTGCTTCTGCTTAAACATAACAAACGATTCATATTCTGTCAGCACCTCCTACCATAGTTGAGAGATGTGGATAATATTATGCTGATTAGGTGAAATCGAACTTTGATTGGGCTTTTTGTCATGGCGAACAAAATGGGCCAAAACTTACCAATTCTGTCGGACAGGGAATGCTGTCTATGGTATAATAATAGCACTTATATACTGCTTCACAGTGCTTTACAGCCCTCTCTAAGCAGTTTAAAGCAGCGATTTTCAACCTGGGGGTCGCGACCCCTTTGGGGATTGATCGGCCCTTTTCCAGGGGTCGCCAGACATCCCACGCGCTCCCCATTTTGGCGCCGCGTGTGCCGTATCCCGCCCCCGCGCCTCGCCATTGGCCGCCGACACTCACTTCGCTCTCCATTGGCCAGCGCGGGAGGAGGCTGCGCAAGCCAGCAAGTATGACGTAACAACAAAAATGATTGGGGATCACCACAAGATGAGGAACTGTATTAAGGGGTCGAGGCATTCAAAAGGTTGAGAACCACTGGTTTAAAGAATCAGCATATTGCCCCCATAATTTGGGTCCTCATTTTACCCAACTCGGAAGGATAGAAGGCTGAGTCAACCTTGAACCTGGTGAGATTTGAACTGCCAAATTGCAGGCAGCCGGCAGTCAGCAGAAGTAGCCTGCAATGCTGCACTCTAACCACTGTGCCACCGTGGCTCAAGTATGTACATGACTTGAGACTGGTAATGCCACTCAAATCTTTTTACTTTACGAAAAAGTATTACTTGTCAACCACACTTAACAACCTTACATTTAGTGAATGTTCAAAGTTACGACGGGACTGGAAAAATTGACTTATCACCATCCTCACATTTATGACTGTCACAGCAGTGTCTGGGTCACATGATTGTAATCCAGGCGCTTGGAAACTGCCCCAGATTTCCAACCATTCCAATCTCCTGTTGTCATTTATTTAAGGCTCCTTAGATATTAAAATGAATATTTTGTCTTTTAGTTTTGTTTACTAAACTAAGTTAAATAATATGACCAACTAGACAACGGTGTCTTTGGGGGTACAGAAACATTTTTGAGTTCAGAATTTTCTCAAAAGCCAAGACCACTGGTTTCTCAGTGACACAGACCTACCTTAAATATTTCAAAACCGTAAATGTCTAGGACACCAATGCTGTATTCTTCTTTTGGTTTCTGCATGGCTCTGTTGATGGACTGGAAGTGAAGAGAAAGGAATTACTAGCTGCAAAAAAATATAGAATTTTATTACCAGAGGCCACGTCACTTCAATGTTGGTATTGAGTGATAAAAAAAAAATTACCATCTGTTAGAAAAGAACCCAAATTCCCAATATAGGATTTTTCAAACAAAACAAAGCAAAAAGGCATATTTCCCTCAATTTCTAGCATTGAAAGAAATTTGGAGTGTTAAACAGGCCACTGGTTTTCTGATAAAATTTTAGTCCTTCTCCATCTGAGAATAGCAATAGCAACAGCTTAGACTTATATACCACTTTATAGTGCTTTACAACTCTCTCTAAGCGGTTTACAGAGTCAGCCTATTGCCCCCAACAATCTGGCTCCTCATTTTACCCATCTCGGAAGGATGGAAGTCTGAGTCAACCTTGAGCCTGGTGGGATTCGAACTGCCAAATTGCAGGTAGCTGATAGTCAGCAGAAGTGGCCTGCAGTATAGCACTCTAACCACTGCGCCACCAACGAATCTTAGTCCTTCTCATGTTGGGTAGCATTGTAATAAGTCCTTCTTTCTGATTTGGTGTTCAAAAAAACCCATAGAGTTGGAAGTGACAAACCAGACACCATTGTATTCAACATTTTCCACTGAGTCTAGTTCTGTCTAATGGCTGATAAACTGGAAGTGATAAACTGGACACCATTCTTGTTCAACCCACTGCAGAAAGTCCATCCCTTTCAGTTGTTAAAGACAGAAATGGAATAAGACAACCAGTCATCCGTTTGTTCCCCGATTCATCCCAAAGGTCCCCCCCCCCAGCACAGAACAAGGTAGCATACCTCAACGAGGAAGTCAAAGACCCGGGAATAAAGGCCTTTGGCTAGGGCATCACGAGTATAGGACGCTTGTTCTACATTGAGGGTTACGTTAATGGACTCGGACCGGCCACCCCATTTGCTGTCCATTTTCCTACTGGTGAGCTTTTCATCTAGGCGATCCTTGTCAATTCCCAAAAGATAGGCAGGAAAAGCTAGCACTGGAGTGAGGAAATGGAAAAATGGCATCTCTGGAGAACAGAATATGTCATCATATATAACATTTGCTCATGTTTATTTATTTTATTTTATTTATTTGTTTTTTTATTTTGTCAATCATGCATTGGATAACAGATATAAGTATAAACATAATTATGAGTACATGAAATAAATACAAATAAGAGATACATTAGGACAGGGATGGTAGGCATGTTGATGCGCTTATGCACGCCCCTTACAGATCTCTTAGGAATGGAGTGAGGTCAACATTAGACTGTCTTAGGTTAAAGTTTTTGGGGTTTGGGGAAGAAACTACAATGTATTCCAGACATTGACCACTCTGTTGCTGAAGTCGTATTTCCTGCAATCAAGTTTGGTGCGGTTTACTTTGAGTTTATATCTATTGTGTGCTCATGTATTGTTGTGGTTGAAGCTGAAGTAGTCTTCCCCTTCCCCTTCTCCTTGTCCTTCCCTCTCCCCCTCTCCCTTCCCCTTTCTCCCCTTCCCCTTTCTCTCCTTCTCTTCCCTTCCCCTTCAGTTCCAAGTGTAACTAAAAGCCTTCATCAAAGTTTTAAGAGCTCCAGAGCTTTTAGTTGTTGCTTATACTGATTTATTGACATTGACATACCCTGCAAATATGAACCCTGATGAACAGGGTAGTAATAGACTAGAAGGCAGAGAAGAAGGACGCAGCAGCAGTGGTGGGATGGAAGTTAAAATACACATGCAGTTGCACGCATACACACACCCGCATGCACAAACTCCAAAGTACAGTAGGTGCCACAGAAGGAGAAACTGCCCACTGATTACAACTCACTAATTTGTTATGCACTCTGGCAAATCAGCAGTGATTCATATGACAAATATGGAGAAAAAATTAACAGCTGTCATGTTGTGATGTGTTAATTTCCTGACATTCCCTGCACTGAAGCCAATTACTGATTTAAGGGCAGAGAGAGAGAGAGAGAGAGAGAGAAGGAGAATGTGTGTCCTGTTCAGGCTTCTAATTAGGATTCTTCAAGACTAGAAGGATGAAGCAAAGGAACTGGGAAATAGATGAACAAGAGAATAAGGCAGGTAGCCAGAGAATCCAATTGTACTTTCTCTCTCTGCCTCCTTCCTTCTCAAAGCTTCTGATTAAATTGTTCAAATGTGTTTAAGCAGAGGTTTCTAAAACATTTATTTACTTTTATTCAGGATTCTATATCCTCGTCTTTTGTGTCCTAATTGGGACGTTCATCTGAGCCTAGAGTTTCCATTACACTTGGAAGCGAACAGGTCTGGATGCGATCGGATAATCATACCTGAGTTTAGCTGTGTCAAAGCCATTCATCATGGAGCTTCAGACAAAACTGAAGCAGGCACCTCGATAACTTCCAGGGCTTCTAAAGTGATGAGCCTTTACAATTTCAGGGGCTCTGCTCTTAACTGGAAGGACTCGATCTGGCAACCTCACTTGATACAAACCGTCCACAATCCCAAGAGCGGATCTATCAAAGTCAAGGAAGCAGTTGGTGAGGACTGCTTATTGTAGAATGGCCTGCCAGGCTTGGAGGTAGAGGTGAAATTAATTTGCCCTACAATATTTGAGAAAAAGATGACACCGCACTTTCCTCTTACTCTTGCAGTTAGCAGGTTAAATTATCACATATCCTAATTAGGATCAAACTGTCCATGGCTGGCTGCAGTGCATTGGGCCAATTTGTTCCCATTGAAAGCCATATTGTGGATTTATTTTGCATCTCTGTCGCCACAGTCGTGGAAAAATAATGCATCACGCTCCGTTATCGTTCATTCTTAACTTTTAACGTCTACCGGCCAGGCATATCTTACTTGCACATGGTGTGAAATTAGCCTCTGGAGCATTTTTATGAGTTGGATCCTAAGCCCATTAATTGTATGAATCTGTTATATCAGTGTGATGAATATACTAGGGGTGGGTGGGGAGGAAGACAGGATAAAGAGATAGGAGAATAGGACTTCTCTCCATGGGAAAGAATGAGAGAAAAGTGTTTTAGAGAACATGGGAACATGAATACAGAACCTGCCCGAAACTCTTTAAAAAACCAGCCACCTTGTTTCCAGAACATTGCAATTGCATTCTGCACATGCCATGTGATCCTGAGGAATGATAAGGTTGCTTTAAAGTGTGAGTCCATACATTTGCCAGTACATCTGCACCACTTCATAATTCATTTGGAACCTAGTTTTTTCCCTGCAGAACAAAATTCAATTCTGGTAGAGTGGTTATGCAAAAATAAAATAATAAAATAAAATAAGCCCTTGCCCAAATTAATTTTAAAGTTGCAACAGACAATAGTATGAAAACAAATTATGCGATAATGAAATAAACCAAATTTTGATAGGTATGCAATGCAGTTAATAAACACAAAACTCTTCCATTTCTCTTCCACAGCTAATATTCTAAAGGATATTATATTTATTGTTTTGGTATACAGTGCCATTCAGAGGGAGAAATCCATTGATAAACTAGCAGAAGCCAGGATAAAAATTGGATTCCACCCATTTGTATACTTGTTGAGTGACAGAGATTGCCAGGACCAAATCCATGTAATAATAAAATCCAGTGGGCTCACCTCTTGAGACGCACAAATTTTACCTACATCCTGCCCCATCTGACAGTCTATTTTTTTTTAAGTTGCAAAGGGCTCGATTTTATTTATCCTTATTTATGCACTGTAAATTAGAAATAAACATTTTGCCTTATCCCATAATATATACATATACATATATACACATATACATATATACATATACGAAAACAAATATACATATATGCATATACATGTATGTGTCAGGTTTCCGTGCAGTCGTTCCAAATGAGTATGTGATGTATGTATACACACACACACACACACACACACACAAACACACAAACACACACAAACACATACACACCCTCTTTGATCATTAACACATTAACATTCCCGGTACAGTAATAAATAAAAAGTAATCTAAAAAGACATTTATAAGTATAACATTATAATAAGAATAACATTTTTCTATTTAATGGTAAACCTTGCAATGCCCAAATCTTATGTGTTGCTAAATCTCTTGATAAAACTTAGTTCTACATCAATTGCAACCAGTCTTTAAAACGATCCACTTAAATGCCCGCATAATTCAAATTCGTTCTTTTCAAATACTGTACATCCCTTTTTAAATCAATTTATATATATATATATATATATATATAAAAACCCGCCAGGTTTTTTTTCCCCCCACCTATGATCCTCCAAAGGCAGGGTTTGCTAAAGCTTTATCTAGTGCATTACAACTCCGTGGCACAGTTGCTTGAGAAGGAAAGAGAAAAAAAACGCGTATTTTTTTTCTTTCTCATATATTGGAGCTGACTCATCTTCATAACCTGCTCTAGGGGGCAGGATGAGGAGGATAGCCATAGATTACTACATGCAGGATTTATAAAACGAGAAGGAAGAAATATGCCACATTTAAAAGAGCAATAGAACATGTGCCCCCTCCCTTTTTAAAAAAAAAAAAAAATCCCTTTTGCTGATGGCTTGAACTCCTGCAGGTGGGTCTATATCACAGCCTGCATTAAAGGCAATTAAAAAGATCACTCTTGTCGCTGTATTTCACCTTTTCTCCATATTTTTACTTCCTCGCCAGGATGAATAAATTAATCCCATTAATGCATAATTAAGTTTTCAGCCAGGAGAGGAGGGGAAAACCTTAAACCCAAACCAATTATTCCTCTGTTGCCACGGCTTCCCTTTGGATCACGTGATTTTAATTTTTTCCATCTGACCAGGTGACTGGGTGGCTCTGCACAAGAGTAGAGAGGAGGGCCGGGAAGGGAGACCAAAACATGCAGATTAATTTTATTCTTTAACCTTCCTAATGTGTCTGCTTGCTTGCATCGCGCTGCAGACAGCAGATCATCGCTTGATTTATTGTACTGACCGTTGCCTGCATCTCTCAGGCTAATGACACATACACTAAAGTCATTGATTTGTATGAATAGCCTCCGCTCTCCATTTATCACAATTTAATGTAAGAGTTTGCAATGCATAAAAAAAAAAATCACATGGGAAGCATGGACCCAAGAGCCTGGCCGCTTAGCAGTTATGAATCATTTGCTGCCTTGTAATATATAGACTGTTCTTTTCCTGAAAAATGCCCTATGAGGTCATACTTCTTGAGAGAACATCTCAACAATTAAACCCCAATGTAGACATTTTAAGATAAAACATATAGGGAGTACAAGCGAACAGAAACTTCCTTTGTGCCCTCTCTCTGTCTCTTTCATCCTTTCCACGTACTGTACCAAGCCAATTTCATCCCCCCAGGTGTAGGCAATGCGATATCTCTTCTGACTTTGCTTAGGTCTTTGTCGCTTGTATAAGTTGCAATTTTGGCCCTTAAACTTTATTGATTTGCCTTTGAACCGAGCAATGCTCTAATAAGGATAAGTCTCCTAGGAGTTGGCCAATCGCCTTCTCCCTGAAGATCATTTACTTAAGATTAGATCTTCTCCACAGATACGCACAAAAGCAAACAAAACAGAGGTCGCTGGCAATTATTTGGTGGAAGTACCAAAGTGCCACCATCAGTAAGAATGATACAGATCTCCAATCTCTATAAGGCCTCTACTTGTGTTGACTTCTTTGGAAGTGGCCTTGGTCAATCAGCATTTATTTTCCCTGAATATATAAAAGATTTTTTTTAAAAAGAAGAACTCAAGTTTATTTTAACAGCTATCTCTCCCTTCTTTTAAGAAGACTACATGTAGTCTGTGACTTATGGCCACAACTGAGCCCCAAATTCCTATGCTAAGCTAAGCAAGGTAGTTGTTGAGTGAGTTTAGTTCCATTTTATGATCTTTCTTGCCACGATTTTTAATTAAATTTGGCTTCCCCGTTGACTTTGCTTGTCAGAAGTTTGCACATGATCTCATGATCCCCGGGACACTGCAACCTTCAGTTGGAAGCATCCAAATTTTGATCATGTGATGCTGCAGCATCTTAAGTGTGAAAAATGGACATAAGTCACTTTTTCAGTGCCATTGTAACTATGAAAGGTCACTAAAGGAATGGTTGTAAGTCAAGGATTACCTGTAGTCATGAAGTCATTTGCTCCAGCGGTTTAGTGCAGCTGAAGTTCTGTTAGTTCCATTCCTAGCATCTCCAAATGGTAGAAATGTTCTAAGTGAATTCTGAAATCAAATCTTCCCATTGATATATCGGACTCTTCTAAGGAGCAGGAATTGGAGCCCTGAATCTTGACTTGATTGATGATCTCCACATAGCTGAGAGCCCATTCGTGTCCACTGGTCGATTCCTTTTTTCAGATGTCTAACGGAACATGCAAATGCAAGGAGGCAGATAAATGTCCTTTGTGCATCTGGAAAGCACATTATCCGCGAGATTTTGGAATTCAGGAATCGCTGGTAGTTAGATGCAAACACCATAGCAATGGAATATATTAAACATGATTTACATAAGGTACACATCATTTCTCAGCACAAAATGGTCCTACGTTGAATCATAGATACACATCAGGGGAAAACATGGATTGGGTTGTCTTTCAGAATAGATCTTTCAAGTTCTAGATGAAATTAAGCAAAAGACAGATGAGTATAAATTGCTTACCTCTCATTTAGAAAGTGGCTTAAGGCACCATTTAAGCAATCTATGTAATAGCTAGATCATTGGGTTTCTTTTTATAGCAGTCCTGAAACTATACTGCTAATATTTAACAATATGCTTATCTTTAATTATTTGCACTATTGTTCACAAATCCAATATAATTAGCTTAATTACCAACTGTGTAGAATGGAAAATATACTAGATGTGAAATCTTTAATCAAATTGAGACATGGTGATTGACAGCAGTCAATTAGGTTGCACTATTTTTGAGTTCTGCCTTTCTGACTTCCTTCAAAACCGTATTATAGGCTAAAAACAAAACGAAACAGCAAAGCTATCATAACCTCAGCATGACCCTGGAAATACCCATTAAGATTTGGTGGAGATTAAAAATTGGTGCTGTGCGCAACTGATCTTTAGACAGTATAATAATAAACATCTGTAATACAGATGCAACATTTGTCTGAAACCAAATACAGATGCAATGTGAAAAGTGTTGGTACATGCAGAGAATTTGTCTCGGGTCCTTTAGGTCAGATGTAATTCTTGGAGTTACTTCTGCCTGGTAATCATTTCACGTTACAGTGGCACCCACTTTCAGGCCAGAAGTAAATATTATTTTGATTCAAACTCAGTTGCTTCCAAAATAATTTGTTTTGCATCACCTTCTTTCTTCTCTATAAACATGCTTCCAATTTTAAATGGTTTTTCACTTCATCATGTCTATCCCGGAGTTTGGAAACTTGCATTATTAAATCTTGTCTCTAAAATGGAGCTGCGGCCTTACAACATTTCTGCTCTTGGTTGGGAAGAAGCGGAAGGACTGCTGAAATGTTTTCACAGAGAAGCTCAATTTAGATGAACTTCTTTCATTTTACGTGAACATGTAAGGTGGATTTCCCCTAGCTTTGCTCTGATACAGTACACAGAAAATAACTTTGTATTGGGTGCCCACATATACAGGTAGCCCTTCACTTAACAGCAGAAATTTTAGCAAGGGGTTCTCTGCCCGGTTGCTGGGTGGGCATGGTCATGGTGGGTGTGGCCTAGTTGGGCTTCTGCACCATGACGGGAGG
>JAOYMU010000039.1:30098712-30101212 GCA_025802295.1 Psammodynastes pulverulentus
AATATGCTGATTCTGACTCTGTGAACCGCTTAGAGAGGGCTGTAAAAAGCACTGTAAAGTGGTATATAAATCTAAAGGGCTGCTATTGCTATTGCTTCACCATCCCCTCCTCTGGAAAGCTTTATTTATTGATTTATTTATTTTTGGAGATTCTTACACTAAATCTGGTGTTGCCCTAAGAAAATTGCACCAAATCCAACTCCTGAGATTTCAACAGGAAGCAAAGCAATGGCCCCGTTTGTTTTTGATAGCACTTCCAAAGGGAACGCAGCTCTTTCTGCGTTGCCTTAGAACAAGACGGCCTGTTTCTGGGAAAAGCACATTTAACAGCAAGCTACAAATCTCTCTCTGACGACAGAACAATTGTCATCCATTCTGTTCTCTTTTGTCTCCAGCGATAGCATCTACGGTACTGTTCAGAGATAGGAAATGCGTGTCTATCACTACACCTGTCTGAAAAGCAACAATATTCTCCAGGTTCAAAGACTCATTTTGCTGTGTTTTATTAGTATAATGAATGAATGCCCAACCAATCTGCTCAGAAAACAATTGCAACGCTGGAATTTAAACTGTATTATTAACTGTGAAAAAAACAACACAAAAGCCGGCAGCAGAATTTCCTGAAAAGACCTCGTAGTTATATATGCGCATGGATGCGCTTACATATCCACTCGTGTATGTGTGCATTCACATGCAAAGGACTTGGGCAAGTGAAACACAACCCGTGATTTGCAGAGGCATTTAAGTGCATTGTTAGAGTTTGAAGGTGTAAAGCTGAGACGGTTAACTGCCGAAAAACAGCTTGTCTGAATTCACCTAGATCAGGGGCATCAAACTCAAGGCCCTGCTTAGATCTGGCCTGCAAGGCTGCCCTGGACACAGCGAAGGACAGACCTGCAGTGCCTCTGCATGTGACCGTCCTGAGCTCCATTTTCGCTGGCAGAGGGTTGCAGGACACTATTGCGGCTGAAAATGGAGTTTGCGAGGGCTACAAGCAGCACTCTCAAGCTCTGTTTTCACTGGCAGACGGTTGCAGGAGACTGTCACAGCCAAAAACAGAGCTCAGGAGTCTGATTTCACTGGCACAGCGCTTGGGCCACCATAGGCACCCCGACATGAGTGACATCAAGCTGACCACTCCCATCCCGGGTCCCCAAGGTCAAACATAATCCTGATGCGGCCCTCAATGAAATCAAGTTTGACACCCCTGACTTAGATAGAAACACCAGTGACATTGGAGTATCCCTTTAACTATTATAGCAGAAGGAAGTGCATTTTGACTGGGACAGTTTCTATGACAATGATGGGTTAGTTGTTCTGCATTTGATGGTTGTGAAAGTTCATGTGTGTTTCCTCGGGAAAAAATGGGACAGTTTGGTGTAGTGGTTAGAGCATCTGGCTAGAGACCAGGAGTCCATGAATTCTAGTTGTGACTTAATCCCAAAGACGGTTGGGTGAGCTTGGGCCAGTCACTCCCTCTCAACCCTAGGAAACAGGCAGTGGCAAACTGAGATGATTTGCTTAATGGCTGTGATATAAATGGCTGTAAAAATCAGGTCTGGTCATTGCTTTATGACTGTACCAACCTACAAGGAAATTATGGCCCCCGTTGTGATCATAAAACAAGGACTTCATGTACTGTAATACAGGTAATCCTCCGCCTGCAACAGGTTGTTTAGTGACAGTTTAAAGTCACAACAGCACAGAAAAAAGTGAAATAAGTCCATTTTTCAAACACTTATGACCGTTGCAGTATCCTCATGGTCAAAATTAGGATGCTTGGCAATTGACTCACATTTACAACAGTTGCAGTGTCCCAGGGTCATGCGATTCCCTTTTGCGACCTTCTGAACAAGCAAAGTCAATGGGGAAGCCAGATTCATTTAACAACCGTGTGACTGTTACCGGCTGCAGTGATTCATTTAACAACTCTGGCAAGAAAGTTCATATAATGGGCCAAAACTCACTTAACAACCGTCTTGCTTAGCAGCAGAAATTTTGGGTTCAATTGTGGTCGTAAGTCGAAAGGACTACCTTTCACGCGTTCCAATGCATGAAGTGTATGGAATTTTAATGAATATTCCAGTGAGGAGGATTTTAAACTTATGCAAAGTGGATGAATGATATGTGCACTGCAAATAGCAAAGGATGCACCAGGGAAAGCATTAGCCAGCACCATTAAAAAGTTTAACAACTCTTGAATTACATGAATGTGTGTATGTGTATCTATGCATGTAAGACACCCCTATGAATAATGTCTTTGAGCAGCATATATATCACAATATTGGGAAGTATTTGAGAGTGATAAGGAAGAACAAATATAAAGGAGATTAGGTAAAGTGGAAGAATTAATTATGTTCCATTTTAGGTGAATATGTGCAATTTATTACTCGAAGGCCAATAGGTTGGAGAAGGCTGAAATATATGTGACTGTGAAGTGAATTTCCCCTTTGATTTTTGCACACAGGGACATGTTCAACTTGTAAATGAAGTTGGGCTC
>JAOYMU010000039.1:30106212-30115995 GCA_025802295.1 Psammodynastes pulverulentus
TGTAAACCCCAGTTCCTGATGAAGAATAATAAGAAATATTGGCATCGTTTATAATTTTAGTAACTTATGTCTTTTATCAAGTACGATGTTTGTCAAAATCAGAAAGCCAGCTGTGTGCTTATGTTTTGCAAAAGGCACTTATTCATAAAGACTTAGAAAACAAAATGTAATGGGATATAGCCCAAGTTCCAGATAAAGGTGAAAGGTGTGATTAATTGCTAAAGGAACTTTAAAAACAACTTATTATTTTATGTACTTTTTCCTGTTTTGAGTATTTTATCCTGGGGCAAGGAAAGATTACATTTCTATTTTACCTTCTTTTCTGGAGTTTGAAGATAAATCTCTTGATCAATGTTGAGAGCATTGAATTGTCATCAAGCTATATACAGCCTTATCAATGCTCTATATTTTATAGTCTGTTCAGGTGATCCTCAACATATGACTGTCACAGAGCCTGCCCATTACAACTGTAATTTTGCAACATTTTTTGTGATCAAAAGGTTTGCCGAAAACCAGAAGTGCCAGTTTGGGGCAAAACTGTCAAAAATGCAGTCCCGTGATTGTGGGACACTATAATCAAATGCAACCATATTGCTGAACACTCAAAGTTCAGATATGTGACTGCAGAGAGAACCCAAATATCATAACTTTGAATCTGGGTCCTAAGTAACCCGAAGGTAGGCCTGTCATAACTTGGAGTGGTTGCTAAATAAGTGGTCATAAGTCATATTTTGATATGGCCTAATGGTTAATCAACAGTAAGCTGTAAGAGAGCTGAATTGTATTAAAAAGGCAACCTTTATTTTGTTGCTTAGTTAAAAAAAATGAGATGTTTTAACATAGTTAGCCATATTTGGGACAGATTATTGAATTTGTTTGATCAATTTAAACATTGCCCTAAATATTACAGCATTTAAAAGACTGCAGAATGCGGACAGACCTACACAAAACCATCCTTATCCAAATTTCTTCTTCCTCAAAGTAGACTTGAAATGTGATGGTTTAACTTGTTCTCCACTGTCTGAAGCCCATTGATTGAAAGTGTCTTCCATAAGCATGCCTAGGTCTGGATCAGCCCCAAATGAATTTGCAAAGAATACTGTCTTAATAAAATAATTGTCCACTTGGTCACATGCAGGAGAAAACCTCTGTTCCAAAAGAGAGTTTCTTTCCTTATTGTGCCTATTTTGGCATAAATGTGTCCCAACTATTGAAAAAAAAAACACCAAAAGATGTATAGTTCTATTTCTACATACTTTTTTGGGGGGGTCAAAACCACATGTAAGCACGTGCAGCTTTAATTGGCTAATTAATGAATCAGCGCAATCTCCTACAAGCCTAATCAAAGGTCTTTTTCACTGATTTTGAGTGCTCGAATCCAGTTAAGAAGGTACAGTAGCAACTCTTAAGCCAACGTTTCTAATGACGCTTCCACAAAATGTGTAAGGCACTACGTTGTGGATGGCTCGTGTTTAGGACTGCCGTGTAAACTTCGTGTGGCAGAGAGCCCTGATACTCGCTTAATTTACGGTGCTTAAATATTCTAGATTGTGTCCAAAGGTGACGGAATCCTGCTGGCTACCTGTACAGTCTTAATCTGGGCTGACAATAAGTAGAGGGGAAGAAGTGACATTCGGAACAGGAAATCAATTTTCCTACTTCAGGAGAAGATGGGTTGTCCGCCACAGCCGACTTGAAACAGGAAGTAACAATTCAAAGTGAAGGTTGTCCCTTTAAATACTTCATGATTTGGGGCCTGAATACCTTTCTAGTTTGAGTCTGCCCAATCAATGAGACTGAAGATTTGTCCTCTAAGGGAATGTTTTCTAGGACGAGTTTGGAGGTATGCCTTGTTTGCAACAGCAGGCCTTTCTCTACCATTGGGGCTTCCAAGGGAGCACTCTATGGAAACTTGGCTCTTTAGGAAAGCATCTGGGGATGTACAAGTTTCACCTCCCCCATGGGATTGGAGCATCATGGTTTCTGGGGTACTTACATAGTGGATACATACAGTTAGAACAATTAATCAGTGGAACAACTTGCCTCCAGAAGTTGTAGATGTTCCATCACTGGAGGTTTTGCAAGAAGACATTTGTCTGGAAGGGTGTAGGGTCTCCTGCCTGAGCAAGGGGTTGGTCTAGAGACCTCCAAGACCCCTTCCAACTCTTTTATTCTATTGTTCTATTCTGTTGTTCTGCATTCAAAAAGAACTTTCAACACTTGTGGTGTTTTTCTGAAATTAGAAGCTCAGAAGCTTGGAGAATAGAATAAATAGGGAAATAGTATTCCACCTCTCCTCAGAGGATGGGAAAACTGAGGTTTAATTGGAACAATCTGCCATCATCAATTCCTCATCTCCCCCTTTTTTTTAACTTGATTTGGGTGTTGATGGAGATGATCTTCTGGTGGCCTCAACCACTATTATTTGATGCTGTTATAGAGCAGGGGTCCCCAAACTTGGCAACTGTAAGACTTGTGGACTTCCACTCCCAGAATTCTCCAGCCAGCTGGTTGGAGAATTCTGAAGTTGAAGTCTACAAGTCTTAAAGCTGCCAAGTTTGGAGACCTCTGTTATAAAGTGTCTATGAAGTTCTCTCTCCATCTTCTTTTGGGTCTGCCTTTTGTTGTTTTATCTCCTCCTCTTTTGCCCAAAGCACCCTCTCCGAGTGAGGAAACCACTTTACAGGTAATCTTCAACTTACAACAGTTCATTTAGCGACCGTTCAAAGTTGTAACAGCACTGAAAAAAGCGATGTATGACCAGTGGTGGAATTCAAATATTTTAACAACCGGTTCTCTGCCTTAATGACCAGCCGGGTAAGTGTGGCTGGGTGATCATGTGACTGGGTGGAGCTCAGGCGACAGTAAGTCTGGGCGTCCTGCCAAGAACATTTAGCTGTTCTATGGGATCACCCAGAGGCAGTTTCTATATGCAGGGCAATAAAGATTAGGCTAGAAACAACCCCAGAATGTTTCCTTCCTGCCTTCCTTCCAGGATTAACCCTGTAAAGTGGAAAAAAAACAAAAGGAGCTTTCTTCCAACAACCGATTCTCCAAACTGCTTAGAAAGTTAACAACCAGTTCTCGCAAATAGATGTGAATCTGTTGAATCCCACCATTGGTGTAGAGACTGATGATGTGAATATGGTATGGTATGGTATGGTATGGTATGGTATGGTATGGTAGGGTAGGGTAGGGTAGGGTAGGGTAGGGTAGGGTAGGGTAGGGTAGGGTCAGATAGGATAGGATAGGATAGGATAGAAATAAGAAATCTTGGAGTTCATCTAGTCTAACTCTCTTGAGCAGGAGAGTTTATACCATTTCAGACAAGTGGCTGTCCAATCTCTTCTTAAAAGTCTACACAGTCATGAGAGACCCACATCCTCTGAAGACAAGGCATTCCACAGATTTATTATTTGACCATTTGATCCCATTGTTTGACCATTTGACCACTGGTTGACCATTTGATCCTGCCCCAGTTGTCTCCTACAATTGCTTTGCAAAAGCAACATTTCTCCAGCTAATATTTGCTGATGTTCCTTCCGCACCTTTCTTCCATCAATCAGAGCTGAGCTATTTCATGAAATGCTTTTCCTTCCTTTCCATTTTGCACTTTAGCCTTGAGGGGGTCCCAAGCAGAGCTCTCTGCCATTGCCCCCCCTGCACTTCCTTATTCCTACTTGCACGGCATCGATCAACGGAAGGCAACCAATCACTCTAATTAGGACAAATCATCAAATTCACCCCAGGGCTCTTTACTCAAGTTGGATGCAAAATTAACAGCAAGAGGCAGACAGGAAGGAAAGAACTGAAGTTGGACTAGGAACATTTGCTGCTGGTGTAAAAACATTAGAGGCACAAGAGATGTTTGTTTGGGTGTTTTGGGAGAAAATAGATAGAAATAGACATCCATTGCTTTCCATCACTTGACTTTGGGGGCATCCTGGGTCCATTTTTCTCTCCAGCAAAAAACTAAACGCTCACACTCTGTTTTCCAAAGCAGCAGAAGGCAAGACAAGAAGCAATGGATGGAAAGTTATCAAAGACAGATCCAACCTAGAACTAAGTCCATTTAACCAGTGGAATGGCTTGCCTACAGAAGTTATGGGGGCTCCATCACTGGAGGATTTTAAGAAGAGACTGGACAGATTTGACACTAAAAATTGTTAACTTAATCCTGCATAACTTTTTCTCCGGTAATATTGACCTACTAACTAGAGCATGCAAAACATTTGCTAGACCAATTCTCGAATACAGCTCATGTGTCTGGAACCCGCACTGCATATCGGATATAAACACAGTTGAGAGAGTCCAGAGATATTTCACGAGAAGAGTCCTCCACTCCTCTACTCGCAACAGAATACCTTATGCCACCAGACTTGAAATATTGGGCTTAGAAAACCTAGAACTATTCCGTCTTCGGTCTGACCTAAGTGCAGTACATAAAATTATAGCAATGTACCTGTCAGTGACTACTTCAGCTTCAACCACAACAATACAAGAGCACACAATAGATATAAACTAAAGGTAAATTGCACCAAACTTGATTGCAGAAAATACGACTTCAGGAACAGAGTGGACAATGTCTGGAATATACTACCTCACTCTGTGGTTTCTTCCCCAAACCCCAAAAACTTTAACCTTAAGCTGTCTACTGTTGACCTCACCTCATTCCTAAGAGGTCTGTAAAGGGTGTGCAAAAGTGCATCAACGTGCCTACCATCCCTGTCCTAATGTTTTCTCTTATTTGTATTCATTTTACATATTCATAATTATATTTATACTTATATGTATTATCCAATGCATGCTTGACAAAACAAACAAACAAACATTTGTCTGACATGGTAGAGGGTCTTCTGCGAGAGATTGGACACAAGACCTCCAAGGTCTCTTCCAACTCTGTTATTCTTTTCTGGTCTGTTCCTTTTCCATTTTCTGACAGTCCCTGCCTCATCATTTTTTCAAACCAAAGCTGAAACTCAGAACAGAATTGCTCAATCCTGACAACTTGAAGATGTGTGGACTTCCAACTCTCAGAATTCCTCATGCTGGCTGGGGAATTCTAGGAGTTAAAGTCCAGACATCTTCAGGTTGAGAAACATCGATCAAGAAGAAGATTAAAGAGAAGATTAAAGAGGAAGGGTCTTGTTGCACCTTTTCTGATTAACAACTCTTATGAATTGTTGCAGATCAGAAATGCTTCTTCCTCTTAATACAATTTGTTAGTCAGAGACGGAGTGACCAGATTCCTGATTTTCTGTCCCATACAGGTTAAGATGACTTCCTACCTTCAAATCTTGTTAGTGAAAGGAATGAGGCGCCCATACGGAGGAATACCCAAATTAAAATTTAAATGTAGTCCATAAATCAATTCAACCTTGAAAATACAGTGAATGGATCCACAGTAAGCTATGGCTTGTTTAATCCTGGTTTCTTCTGAAATCCACAGTTGAATGGGACTGCACAGAGGTGAAACCCAAGCAATACAAAGCACATTCACACATTAGTTGGGTTTTAGTTGGGGTTTTTAGGGGTAACCAAGGGTTTTTAATGGGTTTTTAAAAAAATGATTAGGTTTATTAACTAGGATTTTAATTGTATATTGTTGTTTTTATTATGTTGTAAACCGCCCAGAGTCTGCGGAGATGGGGCGGTATAGAAATTAAAATTATTATTATTATTAGGACAACTTATAGATTAATGCATTTATTATGGCATAAAGTTTCATAGGAGGGACTGTCCTCTTTATACATCACAAGATTCTTGGTTGATCTGTCAGGAAACTGACAGGCAGGCTAGGAGGAGTGCTTGGGGCTGATGAAGAAATAAGTATGCAGAGTCCCAAAGGGCGAGGGTCACATGATAGGGACGACTGAGGGGAAGACTTTGATAAACAGCTGCATCTTGAGAAAAGCTATAAACCTGATAGGGAAGCAACCTGACAAATATTCATCCAGGTTCACAGTATGTGGGAATTAGATCAATATGGCTTGTTTACCAAAGCAGAGTTATGTTTGAATCCAGCCATTTTAGCGTGTATTCAGGTGTAAAGTGGAATTCAGGTGCTTCAGATCCAGGATGGTCACAGTCTCTTTACCTGTCAGCAGCTCTGTAAAAGAAGTTGCTTTGTTTCCTGGTCTGTCACTGTCCACCCAGGAAAATAGGTGTTTTAACTTAAGAAGCCCCTTATTCTAATACATGTTAAATTTCGATGAATATGAAGGCCAACACCAGCTAATGAACTTGTAGCTGTGATTTCACATGTTGTGCCTATGATAGTAACACCTTTTAAGAACATCAAACAACAACATCTGCCTATCTCGGGTCCTTGGGAAGGATTCAATAGGTGGAGAAAAATTCCAAATCCAGTCTAAACATTCAGACTGGCCAGAAGTGTTAAAGGGCAGATAGATAGCCTGTTCGGGTAATAGTTGGAGCTTTTTGACAGCATAGCTGAAATCTGGCTTCCATACTGAGAGCAAAAATTGCATCATGGTCAAGGAAAGATGCTCCTCCTTAATTTGTTTTAGATTTACAGGAACCTCCGCCACGCTGTGGTCAGCATGTACCAGAAGGAAGGACTCCTGACTTTCTATAGGGGGCTGAGCCCAACCATCATTGCCATTGTTCCTTATGCCGGCTTTCAGTTTTCCTTCTACAGTTTCCTGAAGAGGATGTACAACTGGATTGTTCCAAGCGAAGAGATGAAGAAAGGTTGGTGCCAATGATAGAGCTGGGCAGGGAAAAGGGGGCAGGTGAGCTCGCGATATATTGTGACGGCTGTCTGTCCCCAAGCTGGGCTTAGAAAGTCTGCTGCCTCAAGGTTGGAAATCAGTTGGTGGCAAATTTGTAAGTGTGAAATCAGTAAGTAAATAGGAACCCATTCGGAGCCTTTCATAAAGATAATCCTACCCCTATGACTCACGCCTCTCCTATGTTGACCAGCCCAGGGCTTTGAAGGGCAGGATCAGAGTTAGCTTTTGAGTGCTTCCCTCATCTAACCTCTTGGTTTTTCAGGTAATATTAGAAACTTATTGTGCGGTAGCTGCGCTGGTGTCTTCAGCAAAACCCTGACCTATCCATTTGACCTGTTCAAGAAGCGACTGCAAGTGGGTGGCTTTGAACAAGCCAGGGCAGCCTTTGGGCAGGTGAGAGGGGCATTTGTCTGGTGGAAATCTTTCTTGTTCCCTTTCCTCTCTTCCTCTTTTTCTATGCCAAATATATCAGGCAATAGGGTGTATCTGCTGAAACAGCCAGACTTTCCCCTTTTATGCAATATCTAAATTAGGAGTTCTGCCTCACCTGCTCTCCTCCCCTTATTTTACTGTTTCTCAACCATGGCAATTTTCCAGGTAGGTGGACTTCCACTCACAGAATTCTCCTCAATGGCCATGTGGGCTGTGGGATTCTGGGAGTTGAAGTCCGCCCACCTGGAAGTTGCTATGGTTGGGAAACACTGCCTTTGATGAAGAGATTACTACAAGTATGTTCTGCCTACCACTGAGAACTTGTAACTTTGATGCTGGTAGCCTCCCGGTGTATGCTGGATGCATTGTGTGTAATGGAGCCATTGCTGACACACACACGCACACACACACACACACACACACACTGCTATTTCTAGATGAGAACCTGGAGCTGATGCTTTCCCTCCTCCCCTTTTTTCCTGTTTCATGCAGAAGGATGGCAGTTTATCACATTGTGTTTTTGCTCAGCTTGCAGTGGAATAAGCTACAGTTTGTGCAAACCACAGTTGCCCATATTTTGACAGAGATTGCTTTGTTATATACAGAGCCTAGTAGTTTTTAAATTGTGTGCAAAGAAAAGAGGAAGTGGGAGCACCCGAACTCAAGGCTTCTCACATCTTGTTCATGTAATAATGAAGCACAACTTACATTTAGTTGGTGCCTCCTTATTCAACCTTCTTCTTTCAAAGTATTGAACATACATCCTTTCACAATAAAACTGTATTATAAATGTTTGGCTGAGTTTCTTTTTTGTTCAACTAGCCAGTTTGTGGTGGTTTTTTTTTAAATCTTAAACCATAGTCCTTAAGTATACTATTCCTGATACTTTTTCTAATTTTCTGTGTGGAGACCAATATACATAATCTGGCTGTGTGGTGCTTCAGAATCAGTTTCCACAAGAGAGCCCTAGCATAGCACTTCTTGCCATGACTGTTCCCTATGAGATTGAATCCAACATCCTGTTTATATCCAGGAGTGAAGACTTTTTGTACCCAGCCTGAATCGCTTCTGCTCTTTCTCACTCACTTCTTGTGTCTGCAGGTTCGAACGTACACTAGCATCATGGACTGTGCCCGACAGATAATCTTGGATGAGGGACCCAGAGGATTCTTCAAGGGCCTCTCCCCAAGCTTGTTGAAGGCTGCTTTCTCCACCGGCTTCACCTTTTTCTGGTACGAGCTCTTTTGCAGTCTCCTGCTAACAATGCAAGTCTCGGGTGGTTCCAAGAAGCAAGAAGGCTAATGTAAGCAAGAGCTGCTGCCTGCCTCCCTGCCAGTGGATGTTCTTGGGAGTGTAATTCTGGCAGCTGCAGTCATCATCATTGGGGATTGAGGGGGGAGGCAGGACATACGGGACTGGAGAGTTGAGACAAGTGTCTCTCGGCCCAAGCCCAGGATGCACATCGCTCGTTGGTTTGATTCAAAACAGAAATGGTGGCTCATCTCAACACCTGCTCAGGTTGCCTCTTTAGTCTGCAGCTGCAGCATTTGCGAGTCTTGATGAGGTTCATCATCAAGGCCTCTTGAAGATCTTTGTTGCAAAGGTGTGCCTACTTTTTCTACTGTTTCATAACAGAGGGTTTGAATCAGACCCCGGTTCACATATCAAAATCCCCTTTTGTGTGACCCTAAAAACTTGGTATCCTTAAACCGAACCATATAGTGACTAGTGGATGGCCAGACTCCTCTAGCATGGCCATTTTGCAATGCCTGTGAGAAGCTGGATGTCCTGGCATTCAGTAGTGCTGATGGGACATTTGCTTAATAGACAACTACCTGCCTTGGCCGTTCAGCCCTGGCAGTAAAAATGCTATAGCTGTTTTGTCAGGTCATTCCCCCATTCCCTTGCCTCTTGGCTGAGGTTCTTGCAGGCCTTGTGATTTTACAGTGTTTCATTAATGAGTCTGTGGAAATTATCTGTTGCCAAAATCCTAAATGAAGTAGAGGAAGCTCTGCATATCTTTCCCTTCTGTGTTAGCAGGACCATTAGTGCTCATGGTTCCTCTTGCCCTACCCATACATAAATATATTTTGCCACTACTCCAAATTAAAAATAGAGGGCAAGCATACAAGGGGCCCATAAATTAGACACTTATATTTTTGCACCATCAACTTCTCCCTTCTTACTAAAACAGATATGCTGGATCTAAATTCTTAAGAAGTTTTTCATTTTAAACTTTTTCATTTTGAATCAAAGTGATGAAAAAAATAGTGTTGACTATACAACTATTCCATTTCATTTTGTGACAAGATACATCTTTTAAATTATTGTAATGATTTCTCTTAAACAATGTTATCCCCTGATTTTTTTTTTTCCTCCAAGAAAAAGCTCTGGAATAACAATGGATACTTTTTTGCAGCAAACTCTTAACATTTAGTGAAAAAGAATTGTTTGCCTGTCTGAAGTTGGCCAATTTTATATATACATATATATATGTATATATGTGTATATATGTGTGTGTGTGTGTGTGTGTGTGTGTGTGTGTGTGTGTATATATATATATATATATATATATTAGTATATTTTCACAGGTATA
>JAOYMU010000039.1:30127790-30138175 GCA_025802295.1 Psammodynastes pulverulentus
ATTTTTTCCGCGGCTCCCTTAATAGGTACATCCGGGTTTTAAAAATTTTTTTACTTGTAACTGCGCATGCGCACTAGGCGTTTCAGAAATGGCGCGGCGCCCTTATGACGATAGCGCGGCTCCCCAGGGAGCTGCGGCGCACAGTTTGGGAAGCTCTGTGTTAGTCCACTTCTGTGGCTTTTGAAAAAAGAAATGTGTGCCCATTACATGCAAAGGCCCTGCAAAAGTCAATTCCCTGATCTGACGTAACTTGATTTCCCATCACAGCTCTAAATCGAGACGGGGCCAAAGGCTTCCTGCTTCTTGCCATGGCTGCCTTATTCGCATTCCCCTCGTCCCAACTGGCAAGCCGTGTGCTTCCCAGTGGATTCCCTGGGCCATTAAAGAACAACTGCCCAGCCCCAATGCAGGCAAATGGGCAGTGGGGTGCATAAACCTCCATTACGGCTGTGGTTGTTGCAAACAATATAATCATACCAGTAGGAAAGGGAGCAGAGGGGAAGGTTTGTCATGCTATCAGTCAGTGGCCATGACAATTTATGATGCTTTGAACGCTGTTTTATTTTACCTATTAATGGAGGGCCTGGAAATGAGATTACTAATGTACTGCTTATGAGTAATTGCCCCTATGGATTAGCCTAGATGCAATTTCAGTTGCCATGCACTACTTTCCTACAAAACAAATTCCAGCTTGTTTAAAAATATCTTTTAAAAACATGCTCGCTTTGGCTCTTTGCTGTGAACCCCCCTCCCCCCAGATTCTACTGCCACTTAAAAAAGGGGTTGATTGACATCCGTGATCTGTTTCAGCTTCACAAAAACTGCAGGGCAACTTTGCCCATTAGACACTGCCGGATGTTTTGCAAAATTCTCACAGGGGAAGAATGACGGCTAAAAGGGACCTGGTCTGTTCTACAGCATTATTTTTCTTTAATTTATGTTGTTGTATTTACAGCTTAGCCCATTTTCCCATGGCTGACAGCCCCAAATAACAAAACATTTCAGCTAACAATAGGAAAACATCTAACAGACAACAGTTGAAATGTTAATTACTATGCCAAAAAAAAAAAAAAAAAACCCACAAAGATTGGCAAGTCCAGTTCAAAAAGCTTATTGCTTTAAAAGTTGCATGAAAACTGGCCATTTTTCACAGAATAAGCAGCAAGGAGGTGGCCAAGAACCTCTTCAGTTCCCATCACCCAGAAGGACTTTTTCTTGGGTTCTCACCAAGGAAGTACTTGAGAAAAGGCTGGGGAGGCTGGGGAGAAACTGGATTCCTCAGGAGATCCCTCTACACAAGCAGGTCCCTTGAGGTCCCAAAGGCTGGGAGAGCAGGCTCGCTCTTGGAGGTCCTTCTCACCCATCTGGCTCAGCGATTAGAGGTGGGGGAGGACCAAGGGGCCCAGGGGATGGGCAGGAGCTGGTATACTAGCCCCAGCTGCACATAAGCATCCTTGCCACAACCTGGGCATGGAAATGGCATGGACCTGATTTTTCAAGGAGAATGCAGACTAACTCTAGATACTTGGTCTGTGTTACTCTCTCATCTTTTCCCTATCAAGTTTACATTCATTCGCCATCATCATTTCCATTTTTGGATTCCAGACATTCACTCAGGAAATCAGTCACATTCTGGGATCATAAAAGAATAGGTAATATTAATGCAGCCGTGATGCTTCAGTTCAATGAAATATTAAATGTAACACTCCTCCCAAGCTGCTCTGCCTAACAATGCATACAGCACGACTCCTGAAAATCTAAAGAGCAAAGAGAAACCATTGCATTGCATTGCTTTATAGCACTTCTGGGCCTCCTCTAGTTCTTCCAGTAATTTACTGGGTGTGCCGGAAGTGATGCAAATTGCAACCTTTTGTTGAAGTGGAACATCAGAGCACAGCCAGTTCATATTGGCCTAAGCTCTAGGCCTTCCTGAAAATGGGATTTCTGAAAAGCCTCCTTGACAGAAAACTCATTCTATTCAGAATCTCCATAGAGATTCGTCACGTTCAACTGAATGTGCTTATGAAGATTTTTCAGCCATGGGGACCAATAGGCACCACCTGGCTCAATTGGAGCAGGTGTCAGATGTGTCCCAGTCAGGTCCCTTATGAAAGAAAGAACCTCCACTCCATTTGGGGGAAGTGACAGATTCTTTTCTCTAAAGGCTGCTGGCTGCAGTCAAGTTAGGCTAGAACTAAATTTCCTCCATGAAAAGTTACAAATTTCCCCCCTCATCTTTGTGAGGGATGTCCTGGTAGACAATCACTTGAATACGAGCCAGCCAGGTGCTGCAGCTGCCAAAAAAGCCAAGGCAGTCCTAGGCTGCATCAACAGAGGGACAGTATCAAGATCATGGGAAAGGATAGTAGTGCTTCACTGGTGAAACCACACTTGGAATATCGCATCCACATCTGGTCACCATGATACAAAAAAGATGCTGAGGCTCTAGAAAGTGTGCAGAGAAGAGCAACCGAGATGATTAGGTATCTGGAGGCTATTCCTTATGATGAAAGGATTTAGATAAATTTAGCCTAACTAAGAGAAGGATTTGAGTGACAGGAAAGCCATTTCCAGTACTTGAGGAGCTGTCACAGGGAAGAGAGGGTCCATTTATTCTCCAAAGCAGCTAAGGGCCAGACCAGGTGCAAGGGGTGGAAACTCATCAAAGGGAGATTCAACCTGGAAATAGTGAATTTCTTGGCAATGAGAGCAATTAATCAATGGAACCATTTGCCTCCCGGAGTTGTGAATTCTCCATCACTGGAGGTTTTCAAGAAAAGATTGGACAACCATTTGTCCAGAATGGAATACAGACTCCTGCCTTGGGCAGGGGGTTGGACTAGAAGGCCTCCAAGGTTCCTTCCAGCCCTATCATTTTTCAGGAAAATGAGTACAGAGTGGCTATGCAGATAGATTTCAAGTAAAGACACACATCCTACCCCCGCCGGTGTGACCTTTATGTGGCCAGGTAATGCATGTATTAGCTGACCAAGGGAGGGCAGCTTAGGCTGCCAATGCATGTGTCCTACGAATCCTATAACATCAAACAACTTTGCCTGGAGATGTTAATTAGCATGAAATGTTTGAGGGATGGGGAGGCGGAGGCCTGTTCTCTGTTTTCCCACAGGCCAAAGGCTAAAGTGATGCCCAGCATTTTATTCTAGATGTTGGGAAAAAGCTAAAGGCATCTGGGTGTCCAATTCAGCTTTCGTTTCCTTAGCAGAGCAGCTTCCCATCTTCTCAGAGACTTTGGGGAACTCCCAGGCTAGACAGCAGTCTCCATCCAAGGATTAACCCGTTCCTGCCCTTTTTAGCTTTTTTTTTTCAAATTAGCCAAAGTTGCTACATGCTGCCATCTGCTGATTATGTGTGTGTGTGTGTGCGCGTGTGTGTGTGTGTGTGTGTATGTGTATATGTATACACATACATATATGCAAGTCTTGGTGTATTCGGGTCTTTTCCCATGTAGGATTGAAAGTATCTTGCAGATGTTTTGACGAGGTCCCACTCGTCATCTTCAGGCTGGTGCTTGTGGCTTCGTGCCTGTGCAAGCAAAGCATGATCAGAGGTGCCGTCTCTCTCTACAAATACTGGTGGGGAGGTAATGGGCTGTGTGGTAACATCCTGAGCTCCAGTACTGTGGCTTCCTGAGTGCTCGTCAGTCTTTTGTGCTGTAATTATCTGGATAATGGGCTGTGTGGTAACATCCCGAGTGTGCTAGTATTGTGGCTTCCTGAAACATCGCCAAGACACACACACACACACACACACACACACACACACATATATGCAGGAAAATAAGTAAGGATTGTTGCAGGAGAGAGAAAGAACATTTATAAGATCCTGGAAAAATGAATAAAAGCAACATAATAAATCAAGTGGTGTTTAGGCTAAGAACGATGTGCATGAATAAATATATTATTAAAATAAATTTTTGGGTTCTAAAAGAAACCAAACTATATAAGCCAGATCCAGTAACTTTGCTTTCACACAAAGAGACAAATTATGATTTCAGATGAGAAATAAGGTTTCTACCGCACAGTTGTCAAAACCTGAAATAATCCAGACTGTGCCATACCCTAGATTCAAACACAGTGAGGTTAAATACCAATGTATGGGAATCCTTGTTTCCGTGGCTGGTTTTCACTTTTAATTGTTTGGTCCCCAGGCCTGCTAAACTAACTAGAAAAGGCTCCCAAACTTAGAACAGTCTGAAATCCAGCAATTGATATGATTAGGCAAATAAAAACAAATCCATTATCTAACCAGGAGTGGTTAAACCAAACTGATGCCTCTAAGCAAAGTAGTTTCTTGGAGACTTGCCAATTTATTTATCAGCACCACATGTCAAATACAGATGAGTAATTCACAAACAATCCCTGGATTTAGACAATAACAAAGTGCATAATTATTCCGACATTCCTATTTTGAGTATAATGGAAAGATGGACTTTTTTTTTTGTTGAAAAGTTGCTGAATAGTCTTCTATCTCTAGACTTGATTCTTTCCCAAGCAATTTATTAAACATCATCTTTGTTTATTTATCATTATTTCTGTCTCAGTTTCCTCTGCTGGGCATGGCAGCATTCCCTGCCATGTAATTTAAGTGAGCTGTCCACAAAGTTTTGGGAACTGTACGGTTTATTTTGAAAAGATTAAGCCCATTAACTGTTTGAACTTTGCCAGTCGAAATTTAGTCTTCCTGCCAAAGCCAGCTTAAATATTTTGAAATGCAGCCCTTTGAGAGACCACCTACAGGTATAAAAGAAATGTATTTTTAAAACATTATGAGGAACCCTTAGGGATTTTTTTTCTCCTAAATATAGTGATGGAATAAATTTGGGTGGGAAGTTTCAAACTGACCGGATATAGGTAGTCTTCGACTTCACAACAGTTCATTTAGTGACTGTTCAAAGTTACAACGGCACTGGAAAAAAGTGGCTTATGACTGTTTTTCACACTTACAACCATGGTTACATAATCAAAATTCAGATGCTTGGCAACTGGTTTATATTTATGATGGTTGCAATGTTGTGAGGTCATGTGATCGGCTTTTGCGGCGTCCTGACAAGTGAAGCCAATAGAGAAGCTGGATTCACTTAACAACTGTATTGCTAACTTAACCGCTGAAGTGATGCACTTAACAACTGTGGCAAAAAAAGTCGTAAAATGGGGAAAAACTCACTTAATGAATCTTTTGTTTAGCAACCTAAATTTTGGGCTCAGTTGTAGTCAGACTCGATTTTAGCAAGATGTCTTTTTGTTAGTTTACAAAGGGCCCTAGGGAGGACTCTTTAATTTTCACTCTTAAAACTCTTCCCAGATGCCCCTCAATTGCAGTTTGGGGGACAAAAATTAATCTTTCGTTCTTTGCTTTAGGGAGGTCTTTAAAAGTTTGAACTAAGAGCAGTTTGCCACCCAGATATATCCCACATGCATTCTGACCAGTGGTTGGATTCAAAAAAATTTACTACCGGTTCTGTGGGCGTGGCTTGGTGGGCGTAGTGTGGCTTGGTGGGTGTGGCTTGATGGGCATGGCAGGGGAAGGAACTGAAAAATCCCCTTTCCTTCCCCACCCCACTAACCTGCTTTCCAGCTCCGTTCTCCTGTGCAGGGCAACCAAAGAAGACCCAACCGATCAGCTGGCACTCAGGAGGCAGAGAATAGATGGGGGCGGGGCCAGTCAAAGGTGGGATTTTCTGGTTCTCCAAACTACTCAAAATTTCCGCTACTGGCTCTCCAGAACTGGTCAGAACCTGCTGAATATCACCTCTGATTCTGACCCAATTCCTTCTAATTACCTAAAACAACAACAAAAAAATCCCCTCTCTCAAAATAACTTAATCCAGCACTTCATCTCGGAAATCCTGGAAAATTGGGGAGCCAAATTGCAGCCTCTGATTATTAGATTGATTACATGCTATAAAGCCATTGTTGATTCTTAGCAATCACATATCTAGACCTTCTCCACAAAAACCTCTTCTGAACCAGGTCCTTCAGTTCTTTCAACAACGCTCTCATCATTACTCTACTTGAATCCATTGCCCTTGGTGGTCATCATAAGAGCCGAGGTGATGCAGTGGTTAGAGTGCAGTACTGCAGGCTTCTTCTGCTGACTGCTGGCTGCCTGCAATTTGGCAGATCGAATCTCACCAGGCTCAAGGTTGACTCAGCCTTCCATCCTTCCGAGGTGGGTAAAATGAGGACCCAGATTGTTGGGGGCAAGAGGCTGACTTTGTAAACCGTTTAGAGAGAGCTGTAAGCACTATGAAGCAGTATATAAGTCTAAGTCCTATTGCTATCATCCTCTTCTTCTCTTTCCTTCCACCTTTCTCAGCACTGGAGCCTTCTCAAAGAGTTGGGTCTTTGCTTAAAATGCCGATGAAGATTCTCAGTAATCCAGGTAGAGTTGTTTGAAGGTTGAGTCATTGCAACTGGACTAATTTTGATTCCAGTTTGAGATGTTTCACTGCTCATCCAAGCAGCTTCATCAGTCAAAGTAAGTTAGTTAGGCAGAGAGTTGTTGGAATGCACCATCTCCTGCTACACCAACTTCAGGGGTTTCCTCCCCAAAGTGTGTTGCAATATGTTGACGAAGAACCTCAGTAATGCAGGTGGCTGTTCAATTTTTTTGCTTAATGTATCCAAAGTAAGTTCATTTGAGCCTGGTCCTTTAAGCCTCAAGTGAGATCTCTAGATAGATTTGTTCAATACATTTGTTTTTTTGGCTTTCTCAGGTGTCTTCTTCCACACCAAGTTCAAAAGGGTCTGTAAGTCTTCCTGTCTTGCAAGTCTCCAAACTTCTAACTTTCACTTGTGTAGAGCATCAAAGGGGAAACTACAGCTTGCACCATTCTCATCTTCGTAAGCAAAGATGCATCGCAGCATTTAATGGTGTTTGTGTATCATTTCCAAGCTTCTAACCTCTCAAATCTTACCAATCCCTGGACTCATTTCAGTTTATTAATATTGTTCTTAGATACAAGAAAGCCCCAATTAACTAGAGGGGTTTCTTTTAAGAACCTGTGCACCAGAGAACAGGAAAAAGAGTGAAATATTCTAATTCACTTATAACACAATAAGGCTCCCCACTTCTATACCACCAGCATAATTTGTGCAAGCTGACAAGATGCTAGTTTCAAGTATTATCAGCAATTGTCAGGATGAGTTCTTTTTATGTAAATGGACTCATTATTAATTTCTGCTGGTGCTGAACGATTTATGAAGTGCTTTTGTGGATTTAGGAAAGTAGTTCATGAATCAGAGGGGGGGGGAGGGGGGCGGAAATGTTTTAAAAGATCCTGTGTTGATAAATAATATCCCTCATTCATGAATCCTGCCGATAGAGTCTTTTATCTTCAAGTGAGAAGAAAGCCTGAAATGAGAAAATTATGATATGCCAAGCCAAAATATAATAAACAAGCAACTAACCAAGCAAAAGGCTGAATAATTCTGAGAGCACTTTTTGTGTTTTTGAATACTTCTGTGGAACATTTACCAATTTTTCTTTTGATTCAAACTTTTTTATTCTGGATCAGGAAGGACAAAATCCTATGACCCTCTTCCCAAAGGACACATATATCCTGAGACTTTTCTGTCTGCCTTTATTAAAAAAAAGAAATCAAAAGTAAACCTGATTAACGTAGGGTTGAAAAAGTAGTAAGTCACTATTTTGTATAGGAGCAGATTTGGGATAGTGGCCAACATGTTGTTAGACCATTGCCAATAATCTACTAGCAGCTTGTTCTGATAAAAAATTAGCAGAACAAAATGACTGCTACTTCCTTTGTAGATTTATGTCTTACACATTTTGGTAGAGATGCAAACAGGGCATGAGTAAATCAAAAAGGTTGCATATTTTCCCATGAGTATCTTTTTTATAGGAACCTTGTAAGAAACAATATAGCTTATATCTGGAGAATGCACACTTTTAAACAGTTAAAAGAAAAAAAATAACATTACTGTAAAGTTATTTAGTGATGCCACTAAAAGTCCCACTATTTATGATGTACAAATGAGATCTATGCAGTTTGATGCTATGGATCAAATCACTAAATTAGGTCACTCCGATTTGGAAAGGTGATTCTTTCTTTCTTTCTTTCTTTCTTTCTTTCTTTCTTTCTTTCTTTCTTTTTTCTGTCTATCCTTCCTTCTTTCCTTTCTTCTTTCTATGCACAAAGCAATTTAGTTGAATTCTTTGAGTAGAATAACTGAAAGAGAACTTTACATTGGACTCATAGTTATCTTCTTCGGAATACAAATTTATCCAGCTCTTAATGCTCAAATATTGTAAAATATCTAGATAGCTTCAGAATGAGACTTTTATATACCTAGTAATGAGGATTAATAAAGAAATACCTTCAAACTACAATCTAAATTTAACCTAATTTTCACCTAAGTTGTAGATGCTAATTAGAAACTAAAACATGGGCTGAATCCCCCATCCCTTTTTTTTTTTCATTATTCAATATCTCTGGAAAATTAAACCAACAAGAGGCAATAACCAAGTTAGTGGTTGACTGGATTAAGCCTATTGGATGAACCAAAACATATTGTATGTTTCAGTGATCTGGAATTCTCATACATTTACTGATAGTGGAAAGACAAGCTGAGCTCTTACGCTTCCTAATACTAGTAAGATAACCTAAGAACTGTAAACAATGACTAATGTGATGGTTTCTCTCTCAAATAAATAGAGTATTTAAGCACTTACCTCTTTATAGTTAGAGCAGTGTTTCTCAAACTCAGAATTCAACATGAAGAATTCCCCAGCCAGCATGGAATTCTGGGAGTTGAAGTCCACACATCTTAAAGTTGCTGAGGTTGAGGAATACCAGGTTAGAGAGGGCTCTACTCTCCCTATCTCCAGGGTTGCAGGCAAGATCATTCCATTCCATCTGCTACATTATAAGATCTGTCAAATGCCAGGGAAATCAAGAGATTCAAATGAGTATTAAAATTTATTGCAACTTTAAGCTCTTTACAAGAATCTGAACTCCTAACGGTTAAGAGAAATTAGTGGGAGTTAAGCATAGAAAGAAATTCAAGTTGGGCTGGAGTCTGGACTCAGAACTCTTGTGGGCACACAAGGACTCATGACTGATGACCTGTTTGACCCCCCCACCTCCTCCCTCAGGCTCAGCCTCCTATAAGAGCTTTCTAAATGAGGGGACATTTTATTACATCTGATCTATGTAAAAAGTAATGGGGCTTGTTTCACAGTAACTTCCCAGAGGAATATGGTTTTATTAATACCGTGACTCTTGGATGACCGTATTGAACATGGAAGATGGAAAACATCCTCTTCGCTTCTCGTCACGATTGACCGACTTACTGTACGGAAAAATCACTCTGTCCCTTCTTTCCTTTTGTTGATCTGAAAATCCCACCCCTGTGTCAAATATAGCGTTCTATAGACTGCAGTTTTCTGTCTACTGTAAGGTATAATAGCTACTTCTCTTATGGGAAACTAAGACTTAATCCAGTAAGTCTGTACAAATCAATATCTTTGTTAAATGACACCATGTTTGAGTTATTTTACGTTATGTTGATGGTTAGCTAATTTTGTAATGGAGACATTCCTTCTTGAAGCAGACATTGTATAATTTAGTGGTAAAAATGTCAGTCATTAAGGGTTGTGGGCCTGCACTAGGGCAGGAAGAAGGCGGATTTATTGATGGAAATGTATCTATATAATCTTTGTGGTCCTTTGACCTGCAGGATCCATTTTGGTTATAACTTTGTTTTGTGAAAAATGACATCCACCACAAGCATTAATGTAAAAATGACACAAATGTTTTGTTCATCTGACCTGATTTTAAAGTCTTGCTACAGAAACAGCTTTTCAATGCGAAATAAATTAAAGCTTGGAATTTAAGCACTCTCCCTCTCTTTCTCTCAGCTAATAGGAGACAAATATCACAAGTATAATAAAATAGACAA
This sequence comes from Psammodynastes pulverulentus, assembly GCA_025802295.1. Lineage (NCBI taxonomy): Eukaryota > Metazoa > Chordata > Lepidosauria > Squamata > Psammodynastidae > Psammodynastes > Psammodynastes pulverulentus. The sequence continues at coordinate 30,137,732 of JAOYMU010000039.1, forward strand.
TACATATTGCAAGGAGCAGGTTGAGATCTGCAAATCATGCAGATAGTCACAATAGAGGAATATATTTTGTATTATATGCTAGTGGACAAGCCTTTCTGATGTTGTTATGTTATCAATAAAGACAAGAACATCTTTGATAAGCTTTATATCAATAAATATATCTGGACTCAATACATAGCACATACCAAATGGGATTTCATCTCTTCTTTCTTTATACAACCTCCAAATTTAGGAGATGGTTGCAGAAGTGCTACTCAATGGTGGGATTCAACAGATTCGCACCTCTTTGTGAGAACCGGTTGTTAACTTTCTAAGCAGTTCGGAGAACCGGTTGTGGGAAGAAATCTCCTTTTGTTTTTTTCTCCATTTTACAGGGCTAATCCTGTAAGGAAGGCAGGAAGGAAACATTCTGGGGTTGTTTCTAGTCTAATCTTTATTGCCCTG
>JAOYMU010000039.1:30266247-30276450 GCA_025802295.1 Psammodynastes pulverulentus
ACTTATGTTACATTTATTTGTATGTTATGTTTATTCTTATATTTATTACCTTGTAAGTGATTGATGAATCAAACAAATAAACAAAGAAATAATGAACAAACAAACAAACAAATAAAGCAGATTCAAGCTGCACAGCAAAGTCTAGGATTGTCTTGTGTTGCAGCTGCTATTCACTCAAATTTCACAGCTTTACAAGACTTAATGTTCTCTTGGAAATAAACAAGATCTTTGGCAGTTGTTTTGCAGCATCCTTCACCATCATAAAGTAAGCTGAATTTGGCAAAATCAATGGCAATTTAAACAAAAAATGTTTGGAATCTTTGAATTCTTCTGGAAAAAAATAATTCAGCATTGCCCAGTGTTGAGAGCCTTTGCTCCCTCCTTTACTGAAAGAGCTGGGTTTTTTTTTTATTTCTACATCTTTCAGTCTTTTTATCTACTAATCACTGAAGCTCTAAATTAGCTTTAATGGAAGTAGATATACTAAGTATCATTAAATCCTAGAACATTGGCTAAGAATGGCACATCATGTCTGAATGAGTTTTTCATTTCCCCTACATAGACCTGACTCTTTAAAGATTTGCTGATCCCCCCCAGGATTCCTTTGGCTGAATTATTTAAGTGGAGCCAAACATGTGATTCATTTCTGATGTGTTCTTTTTTTTTTTTTTGCCGTTTGACTAGCGAGATGCTCAAACTTCTGCACTGAATCCAAAATTCTGATAAAAAATGGAAGCGTGCCCTAACAGCTTAACCCAAGGCATTTTTTTTTTAGAAAAGCTGTAAATCTAATGGACAAAGGACTTGGAAAAAAAATTGAATCTTTGTTATTATACATGTGTCAGTGAGAATGCTTTATGTGCAAAAATGGAAGAATGTAATAATTCCCACCAGACTGCTTTAATTAAAGAGAAGCATGCATCTAACTTTATTTCTACCCGTGTCAGGAAATGACATCTGAATTTTGGGCTTGAGACAGAAAAAAATGAAACGTTGATTTTGGAATTTACTGATTAGAAAAAAAATTGTTACAGAAATAATATATATATATATGTTGAGTATGCAAAGTAAAAAGTTGAGGTTGTAACATTACAAGAGCTTTGGTGGAGCAGAGGTTAGAGTGCAGTAATTGCAGGCTTCTGCTTACAGCCAACTGCCTGCAATTTGGCAGATCAAATCTCAGCAAGCTCAAGGTTGACTCAGCTTTCCATCCTTCCAAGGTGGGTAAAATGAGGACCCAGGTTGTTGGGGGCGATATGCTGATTCTGTAAACCACTTAGAAAGGGCTGTAAAAAGCACTATAAAACAATAGTCTGTACTATTGCTTTTATGATGTTCATTCTACTGCACCAAAAAGAGTCAAAAGTTAATATTTTTCCCCTTTTCTCCTACACTTCTCTCTTCCTCCTCTTTCCCCTTTTCCACGATATTCAGTTTCTTTGTATTTTATACTCTAATACGTTCAGTAAAATTATACTATAAAAAAAGCCGTAAATAATTTTATAATGTAACTGCCAAGACAAATAAAGGAGAAAAGCAAGGAAAGTACAACTACATGAATGAACAAAGAACAATCTTAAAGAATGAATTATAATCTACTATATCTAGATTAAAACTGCTGGGCCAGATAACCCTGTGGTACATGGGACTGCCCTTAAAAAATATTCTGAAACTCCAGTTGGTTCAAAATACAACAGTCTGCATAAATAGCAATAGCAATAGCACTTAAACGTGTATACCACTTTATAGTGCTTTTACAGCCCTCTCTAAGCAGTTTACAGAATCAGCATATTGCCCCCAACAATTTGGGTCATCATTTTACCCACCTCGGAAGGATGGAAGGTTGAGTCAACCTGGAGCCTGGTGAGATTCGATCTGCCAAATTGCAGGCAGCTGGTTGTAAGCAGAAGTAGCCTGCAATTACTGCACTCTAACTTCTGCGCCACCAAGGCTGCCATGGTGACACCATGCCATTTTCTCTTACTCCATTAAGAAAAAAAAGCACAAAAATTCAAATTTAAATTACAACTTGACTTGCGACCACAATGGAGCCCCAAATTTCTATGGTTAATTGAGATATTTGTTAAGTGAATTATGCCCCATTTTATGACTTTTCTTGCCACAATTGTTAATTGAATCACTGTAGTTATTAATTTAATAACACAGTTGTTAAGTGAATCTGGCTTCCCCATTGATTTTGCTGGTCAGACGGTCGCAAAAGGGATCACACGATCCCGGGACACTGCAATTGTCTTAAATATGAGTCAGTTTCCAAGCTGAATTTTCATCAGGTGACAATGGGGACGCCGCAATGGTCGTAAGTGTGAAAAACGGTCATAACTCCCTTTTTTCATCGCCGATGTAACCACGAATGGTCACTAAATGAACTTGCATAGGTCGGGAACTACCTGTACCTTTAATATATATGTTTAACAATATATTCTCTACAAAAATTGAGATTAACCAGATTTCGGTGTGCGTTTTTGAGCTGAAAATTATTACGTGGCACACTTGGGAGATGTAAAAACTGATGAACATAAAATACTGCTCTGTATAGTCAAGGAAAGAGAGAACTAGACTAATTCGAACAGAGCTGGAAAATTATTGAATTCCTCTGATATTTCTGTCCAACTTTCAAATAATCCTGGAGAACCGGCATGACATTATTATCTAACCATCTCATCCTCTGCCGTCTCCTTTTTCTTTGGCCTTCCATCTTCCAGTACTTAAACTTCAGCTTCTGTATCTGTTCTTCCACACTGAGGATGGATTTCTTTTAGGATTGAACTGATTTGATCTCCTTGCAGTCCAAGATACTTTTGAAGTCTTCTCCTCCAGCATCACCATGTGAAAGCATCAATTCTTCGGCACCCATAACTTCCTTATGCATTACTACTAGGAAAACTATATTAAACTATATCTTCTTTTTTTCTTTTCTTTTCTTTTTGTAAATTTTCATTCGTAAACCTTTTTGGAATAACCGTGCATTGGCAGAGCATTATTTACAAATCAAACAAGACCAACACGCATTGGTAGTAAATCTTAACACACAAACGAATAGCAATTGTAATGGTATAGTAACAGTACTAACAATATAACCCAAAAATTTAATCTAGGTTAGGTTACTTACATTTTTATCAATTACTACATTTATATTTATCTACCTCTTTACTTTCAATACTTATAACATTAACCTTCATAATCTTACTTTCTCTAATTTCTATCTCTTTTCTCTATCCATTCATCAAATTTATTCCATGTCTGAAAATATTCCGAATCTTCCTCTTCTTAAAGAACTTTCTTAATGTAGAATTACATTAAATTAGTTCATCTGGTCTTGCTTCCTGATCTGGTCTACCTCAGAAGGCTGATAACCACTTTCATCTTCTGAAATTTATATCCCGGAAGATTCACCGATTTCTTCAATCATCTCTTTTTCACTTTAACTTGCTTGGTAGTATTGTGTCTCTTCTTATGTTCTCTACTGTCAATATTTTGTATGCTCTTGGAAGCAGAAACCTTTATTTGGCAGGGAAGGGGAAATTGTACTTTCTGTAAGACATTATATAAATACCCCCTTATAACAGTGTATAGAGTATTAACAAGAGACTCAACAAAGATGCCTTCGTCAAATCCTAAATATTCTCTATTTTGACCATGTTGCTAACGAAGAAGTGCTCCAAAAATGTTTCTCCTGCAAATTACATAACATAGTCGCATACAGAAACGTCTAACTTGCAGGTCATATACTCCATATGGTGAATAATCAAATGCCCAAGATGGCAATGAGATAGATTTTCCCCCTGACCAAGAGGACATCCTCGAAATACAGGGCGAAGGACGTTCATAGACAACTTAAAAGACTTTAAACATCACATAAGGATATGCTGACCTACTCGCCCCAAATCGAAAATACTGGAGGTCCTTGCTGCCCGATATGCTACATAGCACAGGAAGTTCTAATGCCAATGCTAATGTTAATAACAGTGTAATAACAAGGACAATAATTGTGAGTGTGTGGAGGGCAATTGTCATTATTATAGACAACCGTAATTTCCTAAAGTGGACTCAACTGCCAAGAGCAGACTTGTGTGTGACACCATTAACATTTAAGGATCCTTGGAAAGATTCTTCGTGCCAAAGAAAAAAGAAGGGGAAGAGAAAAAAAAAATCCAGTAGAGTATTAAGGAGTTTGCTTCTGAAATGTGTTTAATGTAAATATGCTGTCAGATACCCTTCAAGTAATTGACAAGAGCAGATGATTAGCAGTGTTCTCAATACTGTTTTTGCATAATCTCACATTTTGACAGTTCTCTTCAGCGTCTCTTTATTGTCAGTGCTCTGCAATCAGGAATATATTTTTTTTCCCTTTTCCTTGACAACATTTACTTTGTCATTATAAATCTTGTAAATGGTCATTTAACTTGCTCGGTGTGCATGTACAATTCTCAATAGGAACACATTTGCAGTATCTTTCTTTGTGGGGAAGAAACTGTCAGTGAAAAAAAAAAAACCCTTGCTACTCTCAAAAGAAAGTAGGTTAATATCATTGTTAAAAATAAGACTGAGAAAGGAAGAGAGAAAACAGTACCCGTTTGATAATTGTGTATATTCAGCGTATTCCAATCGGATTTAAAAGTAGCTACACTCGGAACTGAAAACTGAGAATTATTTACGGAGGGGTGTCATCAGTGGACTTCCTCTGATTTCTGAACTTTGGGTAACTAAAATTATTAGCTGATTACATGGCAGGTCACTCAACTTAAGGAGTCATCAACATTCATCGGAGATTGGGGTGGTATCATCCATCATAATGGATTTCATTGTCAAAGAGACAAGTGACAAAGCACTGGGTCTGGTAGCATCAATTCTTTGTCCGGAAGAGTTGTAGCAACAACAGTGTATAAGAAAGTATTTGCAAAGTTTGCATGAAATAAACAATCAATTAGATCTGGGTCATATTTTTTTTTACATCTATAGTGCTAGGGTTAGGGTGCAAAGAAAAAAAAAATCTGCTGTGAACTCCACGTGGTGTCAGGAAGGGCGTGAGGTCAATAAATGCTCAGCTCCATCCAGTGACTCTGACTCTACCCCGAATTAAGGGACTACATGGACATAAAAGGGCAGGTTGTTTAGGGTTAGGATTAGGGTCTATAGAAAAAGCAATATACAAAAATGTGTACATTGTGAAATACTGTGTGTGGCTTTGAGAATCTTTGCAGCACTAACATGGATTTAATTCGATTTAGATTTGTGTGTATATACTTACATGGTACAAAATTATACACTTTCCTCAGTACTGTGAAAACTGTCTAAGTTCAACCTTGACTCAGTTGCTTTAACTAATTAAATAGGGATGGACCAAGGGTGTACATGAGGAAGAAAAATGTCACTATTTTATTTATTTATTTATTAAATTTATATACCGCCCCATCTCCGAAGACTCGGAGCGGTTCACAACACAATCAAAATAAAACAATATACAATTAAAATACCAATTCAACTAAATTCAAGTGATGGCACATGCTATATCATGGTGCTGTATCGTGCACATAAATACAACCAAAATATTTTTTTCCTGAATTTTGTTGGCAGTTTGGTGTGTGTGTGTGTGTGTGTGTGTGTGTGTGTGTGTGTTTTAGTCATGATAAGCCTCTCTTCATTAAAAAGTATAGCATTCATTTTTGACAGAACAATTCAGAAGATTCTTTGGGTAGTGCAGGGAATAAATCTGGGAGTTTCAGATTTTCCACCTCTAAAGTAAGTTGTTACATAGCAGCAGTGGTTTGAGAGAAGAAGGTAGACAATTCTCTAAACTTTATGTAGAAAAAAGCACCTTTTATATACTGTACTTTTGAGATGAGATAGAAAACTTATGAGATACTATTGCATTACTTCGCATGATTCCTGACAATTGGCTATGCTAACTATATGACCCTACATTTGTACTCCTGGGTTGTAGTTAGGATTCAGCCGTTAAACCCAGGACTTTGTAAATAGTTGAATTTTGAAGAAGTTTCTGAAGGAAAGGAACAAAGTGACCTTACGAACATGGTTAAGGGCCCCAATCCTATGGTGCCCAAATTCCTAATTTGTAGCATGCAGTCGATATGATAAACTTTCAGCTTTGCTTGAATCATTGGTCTTCTTTCTTCAGCTCTCTTTAATCTATCTCCATGGATTTCCAGCTCATATAGATTTGGTCAGTGACAAGGGTTAGAGTAGTCTTGTAGAACATTTACTTGTAGCAGTGAAAAAAGGCACACATTCATCAAGGGATTACGTCGATCCAATTGCACTAGAGATCAATGGGATGCTTACGTGATCCCTCTTAGGCGCCAAGGTTTTTCAACTTCTTTTGGTGAGAATTCACAGACACTCATGCATTTCTCCACCTTAAAGCCATTTATCTCAGAATGTCAAATTGCAATAATTAACCATTATTGATCTTAAATTCAATTAACTTCATTAACTCAGGTCATGATGAGGGTGTTTGCAAGGAAAAGGCATTTGACAATTGCCTTTTTCTTATGTGACATTGAAGTGATAAACTATTCTCTTCATATGCTAAGTTTGGGACGTACATTTTGAACATTAGCAAAAATCTGTGGACACCTTCTTGGGGCCATTCCTGGTTATCCTTAAAGGGAGCTAATATTTGGAGTTAAGATTACTGATGGTTCTACTTGATTTTCCCCCATTGGTGGGACTTGAGCAGTGGGGGGTAAAGTTGAATCCCTCCACTGTGTACTTTACACACCAAGATTTTGAACACTTAGTCTGGAAATAAAACTCAGCCCCCCAGTTTATGTAATACACTGAATCATCAATTCACCAAACTGGTGAATTGATGATTCAATCTTACTCTAGGCCTCATAAAAATCTCAATCAAGATGAACCCTGGCCAGTCTTATTTACATATTCCGCTTATGCACCTCTTAAGTTTTTACCTGCCCTGTTTTAGCATGTTGTGTGAATACAACATAAGTAAAAACTATTGTCACAGCATGCCACTAGTGTGTATTTATCTATGGTTTCTTATCTTTTCAAATGGGACTATTGTATTCAAGATGATCTTTACTCTTTGGGACTGAGACCATGCAAATTTCTTGATAATAATTCAGAAGTTGTTTGCCATTGCATCATTCCAGATACTTCATTGACTTTCCAGACTAGTTTACAATCCTGGCTTCTCATATGAATTCTTCTCTGTGGATGAAACAGGGGTGACTCTATTTAATTCTTTACTCTGCTAAGATTTGATAGCTGCTATTTGCTGAGTGCTTTTCTGTTATTTTTTCAGAAGAGTTTTTTTTTTTTGAGGGAGGGGAGAGCATTAATATATACAGCTATTCTTTGTATCTAAAATCCCAGGTGATATTCAAAGAACAAGCCAATTGGGAATTATAGAAGTAGCAATAGCACTTAGTAATAGCACTTAGACTTATATACTGCTTTACAGCCCTCTATAAGCGGTTTACAGTGTCGGCATATTGCCCCCAATAATCTGGGTCCTCATTTTATCAACCTCAGAGGCATGGAAGGCTGAATCAACCTTGAGCTGGTCAGGATCAAATTACTGGCAGTGAGCTGAATCAGCCTGCAATACTGCATTCTAACCTCTGTGCCACCACAGCTCTTTCAACAAAGAGGGAGTTTGATGTGAGAGATTTGGGGGAAGCCAGGAAAGTAATGTGAAAGAGACTAAAACAATCAAAAGACAAAAAAACGGAGACAAGAAACGGGAGATTGTTTGAAAAGATTCCACTTTAATGAGCTCATAATAAAAGCAGGTTGGAAATTCTTCTTGCAGTTTTTCCAATTCTATATTTATTCCCAGATGGCTTACTATAGTTTTTACTTCTTTGATCCTAACCCAACTGCACAGGGCTTAACAGACAGATATAGGAAATCTACCTTATATGTTACATTCTGAATATCAGAAAGTTGACTTGAATGCAGTTGTGGCATGCTACCGGTTTGGGCTGGTTCGGCCGAACCGGTAGCAAAAAACCTTACCCGATCTTTCCGATGATCAGTTGAGATTCACTCTTATTTCTCCTCTCAGCTGATTGGCACAGCACGAGCACATACACATGCGCATTAGGTGTGCGCAGGATATCAGCAAACCAATAGTAGCACCGGAAGGAACCCACCCCTGCTTGAATGGCCTAGTTCCTCTCATGATAACATGTAAGATGTCCATTTCTTCAGCTAGGATCAAAAGCTGTTTCTCTTTTTGGTCTCCATTATCTTCATTAGAAATAGAGGAATAATTGGCCAGCATACCTTTGGTTGGAGAAAGGAACACAAATTTCACTAAATGTTTAATTGGTTACTTTGCCTCCATCTTTCAGGTTTTGGCTTTGCTGTTCAAAACTGGGCAGCAGTCAGATAGTTTAAGAAGGAAAAATGGCTTGATGACCATGTTTGATTGCATGGTGGAAAAAACCCTAAAGTTTCCTCTGAACATCTGCTTGCTCAGTGAAGAATTACAACTATTAGGAGCTATTTGAGACATAGTGAGAATGACATAGTGAGAACTTAAATACATGGGTCTTTTTACCCTACTCAAGTTGACTGGAGCGCTAATATTCTTCTTTCATGGTTTAGAATTGAATAAATATTTCCATCTCCAAACTCAACATTTAACCGCAAATGTTGGGATTCATTAACCCATCCATTAATCCACTGATGGAACATTAATCCATCAATTAAGAGAATAACATAAAAACAGAATTGGAAAGGGACCTTGGTTAGTTTTGGTTCAAAGTTCATGGTTTTGGTAACAAATTTTGGTTATTGCTTTTTCAGAACCATGCCAAATAGAAGTCTTGGCAAGTACATGGTAGGAACAAAGGAAACTGTCATATGATAATTAAAATATGATTTTTTTTAATGGTTAAATTTGTATCCAGCTTTTTGTCTGGCACTTCTATGCATCTTATATGTTTTCTCCCCTTTATTTAATTCCAGACTAGCAAGTCACCTTAATCAGTGAGAAGGGTGTTGCTCCAGTGTCACTTAATGAAATTCCATTGTTAAGTGTGGGGTTTTCCCAACCCTGATCCAACATCTGAACCCCCTACATCACATCAGCTCTCAGAAATTAATTTTAAAATGGTTATAAAATCATCCCCACTCCTGTCTTCTACATAAACGGTCCTTTTATGTAAAGAAAAATCTAACACTGTAGTTGGAAACTCGCCCTGAATTGCTGTGACTTGCATCAAATCATTTCACATTATTCAATGTATCGAGATGAGCAGAATTGAAACCTTCTCAATGGGTCTCAGGGAAAAAAAGCTGATTTCAAGAAGAAAAAAAACCCCATGACTTAATTAGATGATTGTGAGTGGGTGTGTAAGCCCTGGCCACGTTAGCCTTGATTTCCATGGATAAATGCTGGCAACTGCTTTTCACCAGGATGTAGTTTCTTTGTTTACCGTTTCTAAATGTCGCATCGCAGGGCCAAGTTTTAAAGAATATCTTTAGGTGCTTCCAAGAGACATAAGTTTGACGAGACAACATTTGTATAATTAGCAAACGCACAAACAGGGTTTTAAAGGTGAGCAACAGGCATGTTCCTTCTCAGAGTGAATTAGGGGGTTCCATATGAATGAATAGGGTGCTTTAAGGGTTGTCCTTGCTGCAGTTAGCAAGGGACGCTCTTGGCACGGAGAGGAGATTTCACTGGCACCAAAGGAAATTAAAAAGGAAAAATCGCCCTCCCCTTTCACTCTTCATATCCAGATGTTCCAACCTCTGGATAAAATGGAATTGCTTGTTTGTTTAGATGTCTGCACCCATCCTGCTCATCACTGTGACTCTGGCTGGTGAACAAAGTTGAAAGCGGAAACCACAGAATAAAATGACCATTAAACAGTAGAAAGCACAAAATTGCACCATTTAAACAGCCACAAAATCACACCATTTTAAACAGAGGCACCATGGGCTGGTCCTTTGCTATTTCCAGGCCGGTTCCATAGGCCAGATTTAAACAACCTGCAGGCTGGATTTGGCCCACAGGCCCTGAGTTGGACACCTCTGCTCTAGGTCCTGTGTTAAACTCATTGATGGGGTATCTTTTGAATTGGAAAGGAGCCTTGGTGGCGCAGAAGATAGGGTGCAGTAATTGCAGACTTCTGCTAACAAGCCAGCTGCCTGTAATTTGGCAGATCGAATCTCTCCAGGCTCAAGGTT
>JAOYMU010000039.1:31018554-31031413 GCA_025802295.1 Psammodynastes pulverulentus
TTTTCAGCTCTGTGCGTATTGCAAGGAGGAGGAGCTTACCCAGAATTCCTGGATACCATCGTCTAACTGGAGAATGGGGGGAAAACGTTATTACTTTGATTTTGTCAAAAAAAAAATACAGTCTTCTATCATATTCTTCAAGAATGATAGATCATTTCAGCATTTAAATTACTAAGCCAGATCTCAAGAATTCTAATTTAATTGGGCATCATAGTAAGCAGAAACTGAATTAGACTAGCCTATGGTCTGGTCCAGCAACACCCTTAAACATAAATTACTGCTAAAAGACACATAATGTCTTTAGTATATGAAAATTAATAAAGGATTAGTCAACAGTTAAATGAAGCAATAGGTTAGCTGCCTGATGCAAGATCTGTTTAATGGGCAAATAGGAAACAGGGCAGTTATCCAGAGGAAACACACATTTGTCATCTTCTACAAAGTTATCTCTTAACAAAGAAATTTCATTCTTACATCATCAAGAAGTTTGCCTTCCACACGAAGTTCCCAGGAGGCTATACGCTCACCACCCTCAGACTCCTCTTTGCCAGGAGTAAAAGTATTAGAGATGTAAATACGCAGCTTCCGCTTTTGCTGAAAATTTAGAGGAAAACATTAACTGCAAACAGTAAAGAAATCATCATACATCATACAATCCACAAACCACAGTTTTATGGTTTTGACCTTTTTCTCAAGATAACTTAAAACAGCAAAACTAGTCACAATTGTGGATTCAGACTGCCTCTTAATAGGGTTTTAGGCTTTACTGTCAAAGGTTTCTTGATTGCCTCCTGGATTTCCATTCTTTTGCGGGCAATAGTCTGGTCCAGCTTGCGTTCAAAGGCCAATAAGTCCATGTAGGCCTGAGACTCAGGAACTAATTCACGAATCTACAGAAAAAAAATGGATTATTAGATAATTATCTAACAAATGTTATCACATTTTCTAGTGCTTTAAAAAAAAAATATGGAAGGTGAATGTCAATTAGTATTATTGTCCAGGATTGTGGTCCCCCAGTACATAGACAGGGGGACCTATTTTTTCTGCCACTGGGGAAAAATAATGTAACTTTGCCCTAATTTAGAAAAGAATAAATGTACCACAACCTGGAAGGTAATTGTGAATATAACCAGAACAGAAATTTCTTTGTAAATTAAAAGTGATTTAATAGTTTGCTATGCTAGTCAATAGGATATGCCAGGCCCTCAGAAGTAACTATAATCCATATAGGAAGATTTGCCAAAAGGTAAGTAAAATTTCATAGTAAGTTCATTTAGTTTCTATGAAAGCCAATCAGCAGCAAACACTCTATTCTAGAAAGACATGAGTGATTGATGGTCTCAAAGTCCATAATATTTCTCCCCATTTAGATCAAATGTGCTCACTGTCCTGACTTTTTATCTTTAATGCCAATATGCTTTCACAAAAGGAGAACTTACCCTCTGTGGCAGGATTTTGTCAGCCATCTTCCGCCTTTTCAATCTACAAGAATTGTACATAAAATAATCAATGAATAACCCTTCTGGAAAAGTTATTTTCATTTTTTACAAATAGAATGAATTGACTACAATCTATTATCTGTCACAGAAAATAATATAATCCAAAATGTTCTCCCCAACATTTAAGTCAGAACAGGGAACCTAAGACTTTCCATAAACTGCTGAAATATCTTAGCAGTTTAGTCAATAAGGTGATGGCTGCTGTAGTATGTAATTCAATGAACACTGGAGGACCTAAGATGTACCCCCTTTGTCTAAATTAGGAATTGCCAGATTTTTCAATATCATAATATCTTACCTCAGTTAGGCTCTTTTTACAAAAAACTCAATTAACAATAAAAAATGAGCATACAATTTTGATAAATATTTTCTTTTTAATTAAACATAAATTACTTCTTTTAAAACAAGAAGGTTAGATGAAAATATTAGTTAACATTATAAATAACAGAAGTATATAAGTAATGCATTACTGCATTTTATTTACAAATAGGGAAATTACAAGTTTGAAAGACAGAAGTAAATAATGCAGATTTCTTTAATACATAATGTAAACGCTAGCAATGTAACATAATCCATTGTCTTAAAATTTAAAAGAGTTGATTTTTACAAACTCAGAGAAAGATTCCATGGATGAAAATCCTAAAGGAGAAAACAACTCAAGAAGGGTGGGAAACTCTGAAAAATATGATCATAAAAGCCCAGGACAACACAATACCACTGAAAAAAGAAACAAGAAATTCAAGAAGAAACCAGCATGGTTGCACAAAGATCTCTCTGATAAACAGAAAGACAAAAAGGACAAGTACAAAAAATGGAAAGAAAGACACATAACTAAGGCAGAATGTCAGCAGATAGCCCAGACAGGGCCTTCTCCGTGGGGGCGCCAACCTTCTGGAACGAACTACCTCAAACGCTGCGGATGCTCCCTGATCTAAGAGCATTTCACAGGGAGCTAAAGACCTGGCTCTTCCGGCAGGCCGGCCTGGGGTAAACAAGGAGATTTTAGTTAGGGTTTTAAAAAGGGATTTAGAGTAGGATTTTAGCGTATTTAGTATTTTAATTGAATTGATTAAGTTGTTTTATTGTTTTACCCTGCTGTGAACTGCCCCGAGTCTTCAGAGATGGGGCGGTATACAAACTTAATTAATAAATAATAATAAATAATAAATCTCATGGTGGACACCATCTGTGATTAGTTGCCAAAGAGAACATAAGTGGTTTCCTGCTAGAATGGACCCTACGCCCATTTAGGCCAAGAGGCTGTTCTCAAAGTAGCCAACCAACTGCACGACAAAACCCACTAATCTCTCTCAAGTCATATCATGGATCCATCTGAACCCCATTGAACCCCACAGTGTGGCGTATCAATACCAGATACCCATAGGAATCCATGTGCACACATATCCACTTGGGTATTTGGAAGTAAATGATTCATATGTCAGAAATGATATATGGAACTGAATGTATTATGCTTGGTTGATGTACCTACAGGGTGATCCCAGGTTAATTCTTCCAGAATTAATATGGGAAAACTGCAGTGTTTCGTACCGCATTTATATCAAATCTAGGAACAAACTGTCACCAAACACAGCACCTCTGAAGGGGACGACAATGTTGTAATTTTATAGTTTGCCAAAAGAAGCTGATACAAAAAGCAACGCTTGCCTTAAGATACGTTTTAAATTGGCTCCCTGGAGCATTTTCCTACCTTGTTCACTAAACCACTGTGTATGTTTTCTCCGTATTTAGCATATGCTATGTAACCTGAGCAGGATTCATATTGTTCCTCTACTTGTTTTTGTAAAATATGTTCCCATCAGGACCATAATTACATGCAAAATATTAGACACCAAATCGTTCACAAAGAGGTTTAATTTTTTCTCTCCCTCTATTTTTTGGCAATCCTGAGGCATTTACGTAGAGAGATCATGGAAGAGATCAAATCCCTGCCTACTAGTTCAAATTAGGGATAAACTTCAGATCAATCTGTTTGCCCCAGAACTGAAGGGCAGGCAAAAGAGGAAAAACCTCTTCCATAAAATGCTAGGGAGATGAAAGCAAAGTTTTCTGCTCTTTGGGCAAATCTGTATGCAAATGACACAGGTAAGTCTATCCCATATAGCTCATCAGGAATCATTTTAAGTCTTCTAAATTCCAAAGAGATTCATTGCTAAGACTGATTTGGGGCAATAGTAACAATTCTTCAGTTATGAGATACCAAAAGCTTTATTTGCTTCCTAGCTAGTTGCGTACAGGTGATGCTTATGCAGGTAGCCCTTGACTTAGGAGCACAATTGAGCCCCAAATTTATGTTGCTAAGCAAGACATTTGTTAAGTGAGTTTTGCTCCACTTTATGACCTTTCTTGCAGCAGTTGTTGAGTGAATCACTGCATAGGAACATGGGTGGTTAAAGCAGGGGTCGACAACCTTAAACACTCAAAGAGCCACAAAAGTCCTAATCAGAAGCCTCCCTTTCAATTCTGGAGCTGACCAGAAGTCTGGTTCCCCCATTGTGCCGTTGTAACTTTAAACAGTCACTAAACAAATGGTTGTAGGTTGAGAACTACCTGTAGTTATTGTTACTCAGTAAACCACAGTTGAATCCGCCCTCCCAATGCACAAACTCAAACTTGAATCAATCACTTTAAGAGTTAGTGGGATGGGTAAATGTCATGCACGAAGAATCAAAACCACCCATTAAGCTGCAGTTGAGCTAATACGTTGCTCATGGCTGTACAAAAATCTAGTCAACTACCAGCATTAAATTGGTGCTAGATAAGAGTTTAAAAAAAATCAAGAGGGGCTGGAGTTGGATCACTTGTGGGAATGTAATGACTGTAGGCTGAGTCTCTTTTGACCCCACCTCCAGACTACAGCAGGGGTCAGCAACTTGGGGCTCTGGAGCTTCATGTGGCTCTTTCATCCCTCTGCTGTGGCTCCCTGTTGCCAGTCAGTTCCACAATTGATAGGGCTTTTTGGTTAGGACAAGTGGAGGAAAAAGGACGCCCCACTCTATGGTGAGGGAACCGTCATAGAGTCTGGTCAGCTCCAGAATTGAACGAGGGGCTTCCAATTAGGACATTTGTGGCACTTTGAGTGTTTAAGATTGCCGACTTCTGCCCTACAATAAGCCTAGTATGAATGCAACATATGCACCTGGATGGTGCAAATAATCTCCCTTCATCTTGCCTCCCCAAAAGCTGTGGTATGACACCTTGGGCTTAAAAAAACAATACATTTATTGTCTTTTGGTTTGGACCTCTTTTCATTCTTCTGAGCTGCTAAATGCCTGGCCTTCATATAGAAAATCTAAACCTGAATTAAAGGAACACTCCCGGGCCGTACCAGATGGGAAGCCATGGGGAAATGCTAAAGTAGATTTCAGCGTAAGGACTAACACAATAGTTTAGCATAAAGTGTTTTAATTTTCTGTGCCATAAGCCTCAGAGAAAGGATAGCTTTTAGTCTAATTATAATCGATGAGTGGCAATATAAAAATCTTTCCTACCTATTTATTTACAAGATTTATTCACCAAGTATTTCTTCCCATTAGGAAGCTCAAAGAGGCACACCACAATATAAATCCAACCGAGGTATTAAATTCTATCTAAACTACAAGATATAAACCAAAAATAATTTTTAAAAAATGGGTTGTCACTAAGGTCTTGATGGATGAGGCCAAAAGGCTTGTTGAAAAGGGAAATCCGACAAAACACAGCAACCCTGATCGTATTTTTTAAAGAGAAAAATTTTTTTTTGCTTTTTTTCACAAACATCCCTTCTAATTCTACCTATTTCCTCCTTGCTAGCCACATTCCTTAATGTAGTGATAAAATAAGGAGAGAAGGAGATTAATATAAAATTGGATATTTGCGTCGGGAGCCTTGGAATATGCATAGTTTTATGTTTTTTCTAAGTAATCAGGAGCATATTGGTATTTTGAAATTATGTATCGCTAATAACACAAAAGTACTTAAGAGCAGAAATAGACAGTAATGGAAAATGCAGTCAACTGTTGACAACATATAGAATTTCAGAAAATAATTTACAGAGAACAGCCAGAGCAGATGAGTCAAAATTTTCTCAAAAATATTCCTGGTCTCCAATAGTCCAATGTAATTCATTTTCTATCTCTGTTCATTAATCATTGTTAAAATTAGTGATCCATTTCCTCCACTCTGCCATCTGCACTCAGCTTCGTAACAAACATGACACCTTCCTGCATAATAAAACCTGACATCTACGAGGATGCCTTTCCAAATAGCTTTATGCATATTTGCACCTCTATAACCGATTCCGTTGTCAGACAAAAGTGGATTATCTAACTAGAGTTCTTTCTTTATCAAGGCACGATCGGTGGTTGGGTGTCTACCTCTGACAAAGGGCGAGCGCACACACTCACAAAGACGAGGCCAAAAAAAAAAGGAAAAAAAAATATATCATGCAGTCCTATCCGTTCTGCAAAATAGAATTAGTAGGAAAGTAATTTAGAGCTGTACTAGACACATTGATCAGATGTAAACACAGGCCTAAGGTTCTAAGCTTTAAGTATATCCAATAGAAGAAAAGCCAGCTACCTCAACTGCCTCTAAGGACAATTTGGAAATTGTACAAGGTAGATAGAGCGAAACAGTGGTACCTCATCATTAATGGCTTCTGGAAGGTGTGATAAATACCAAAAATGATGAGTATCAAATAAAAATTTCCCATAAGGACTAATGAAGTGAGTTCATCCAGTTTTGATCGTCATGAGGTAAAAAAGATGTTGAGACTCTAGAAAGAGTGCCGAGAAGAGCAACAAAAATGATTAGGGGGGTTGGAGGCTAAAATATATGAAGGAAGGTTGCAGGATTTGGGTGTATCTAGTCTAGTGAAAAGGACTAGGGGTGACATGATAGCACTGTTCCAATATTTGAGGGACTCTTAGAAAGATGAAGAGGTCAAAACTATTTTCCAAAGCACCAAATGGCAAGATGAGAGACAATGGACGGAAACTAGAACTAAGGAGAAATTTCCTAACGATGAGAGCAATAAATCAATGGAACAGCTTCCCTTCAGAAGTTGTGGGTCCTCCATCACTAGAGGTTTTCAAGTGACTGTCCAGTCTTTTCTCAAAAACCTCCCATGATGGAGCATCCACAACTTCCGGAGGCAAGCTGTTCTGTTGGTTAATTGTCCTCACTGTTAGGAAGTTTTTCCTTAATTCCAGGTTGCTTCTCTTCTTGATTGATTTCCATCCATTGCTTCTTTTCTTGCCTTCTGGTGCTTTGAAGAATGACCCCCTCTTCTTTGTGGCAGACTTTCAAATACTGGAATACAGCTATCATGTCACCGCTAATTCTTTTCTTTAGATTAGCCAAACCCAAATCCTGCAGCTGTTCTTCATATGTTTTAGTCTCCAGACCTTTGATCATCTTATTTGCTCTTCTCTGAACTTCTTTTTTGTAGTATGGTGACCAAAATCATTTGCGGTATTCCAGATGTGGTCTTACCAGGCTTTTATAAAGCAGTAGTAATACTTTATATGAACTTGATTCTATACTTCTGTCAAAGTATAGTATTAGTCAAAGAAGGAGCTACGTTCAGGAAGGAAGGAAGGAAGGAAGGAAGGAAGGAAGGAAGGAAGGAAGGAAGGAAATCTTAATAAAATAATAGTTCTGTTCTGACCAAGGCTTAGTCCCCCAAACCCCCTTTTTATTTCAATGGCTGTGAAGTATGTTCATTCACAGCTTGTAATGAGTCCCAAACAGTTTGTAAATAGTCTGACAGAAGTCTGACACAGTCTTTCAGGATAAGGCTGATAAGCACCCACCTTTATCTCCCTTGAACTGCTGCCAACAACCTAACTGCCAATTAGCTGCTCAAGACCAAATGGAGCACGAAGTCAACATGGAGCTTCAGAATTTAAACCAACCAGAATGAACAAAGTTGCTTCCTGCAAAGGCTCGTGTCCCTTTGCTCCTCCTTTATGTCTTATGGAGGGGCCAATCATCTCCAAGACTTATTCCCAAGTTGCCGCTTTTGTCTTAACTGTTTTTGCCTTCTGGCAGCTGTGTGCATGTGCCCACTGGGAACAGGCTCCCCTGTTCCTCTGCCTCACTGATGTCAGATTCTGGAGGCTCCCGAGTCAGCACATAACTTTCAGAAGACCCTGGCCCTATCTCTGCATTGAACTCAGAGCCCTCGTCCAAGCCTTCCCCAGACTCCAGGACTGGCCATTGTTCCTCCCCAGCCTCCTCGTCATCTGACTCTGCCGCCAGCTCCGCAGGACGGCGGTGGACCACAACAAGTTTGTAAGAACATGTTCCAATTGTCCTAGATCTGTCTTTTCTAACTGGAGAAGGATCATTAATATTGAATGAGCTATTTGGCTTTGACTTCTTGATCACATTCCCACGGCAGAAATATCTTCAACAGACAACATGGAAAATTAATTTGTAATGGCTATTATTAGAATTTAAATCCTATTCATGGTGTAAAAACATCCCTATTGAGAGCAGAGTGGCAAAGACTCAGGAAAGTTGTACCTAAAAAAGAAAGAAAAAAAGAAAAGCGGCCTCTTTCTTCTCTTCAAAGGTCAGAAAAAGCAGAAGTTGCTTCCTACTCAGATTGGCACAGGAAGGTCTCTGCAGCCAAAGGCAGAGCGGTTTGCAAGGAAGGCTGGGGTGGAGGGTGGCTGCCAAAAGCCTTGGGCGGACCAAGGGCCAGGTAGCCTTATTCTGAAGGGAGTCAGTGCAACCCTCCACAGTTGGAACAGGGCAACTCCCCACAGCCAACTCCCCAGGGTCAATTCGCCCTGGCCAAATCACCATGGCCAGTTTGCTGCAGGACAATTAAACAATTCAATTTAATTATTTAAAATAATTAAAAGCATTATTTTATTTTTTGTTATTCGCATTTCGTTTTGTCCCTCCTTTGGGATCCTTTCTTCAATGATTCCATTCCACTATTTCTTTGATATTAGTGTAACTCTTGTTTTGTGATAAATTGTCCCATGGCGAGTTGACCGTGTTGAGTGAATGTGTTTGTTTGTTTGTTTGTTTGTTTGTTTGTTTATTTATTTATTTTATTCATCACATGCTTACAAGAATAAATATAAGAATAAATATAAGAATAAACAACATACAAATGTAAGTAACATAAGTAGGAATACAACAAAAAGGTACAAATAATTTGGGACAATAGGACAGGGACGGTAGGCACGATTGTGCGCTTATGCACGCCCCTTACAGACCCCTTAGGAATGGGGTGAGGTCTATAGTGGTTAGTTTGAGGGTAAAAGATTGAGGATTAGGGGATGTGACAACAGCATCAGGTAGAGCGTTCCAGGCATTAACCACTCTGTTGCAAAAGTCATCTTTTCTACAATCAAGTTTGGAGTGGTTAACATTATGTTTATATCTGTTATGAACTCTTGTAAAGTTACGGTTGAAGATGAAAAAGTCATTGACTGGTAGAACATTGTAGCAGATAATTTTATATACTACTTAATATATATACTATATACTATATAGTACTTAGTTGGACTTAATACTATATATTAAGTCCAACTATAAGCGGCATAGTTCAAGGTTGTCCAAGCCTAAGATCTCAAGCCTGTATTCTGTTGTGAGCAGTGGAGCGTAGTACTCTTTTTGTAAAATATTTCTGGACTCGCTCTATTGAATTAACATCAGATAAACAATGCGGATTCCAGGCAGCTGAGCTGTATTCAAGTATTGGTCTTGCAAAGGTTTGAAATGCCCTTGTTAGCAAATAGCAGCACTTTAGATTTAGAATAAATCAATATTACCGGAGGAGAAGCTACGTAAAATTAGATTTACAGCTCCTAAAGCCTTTTTGGCAATACTGTTGCAATAAGCTCTGGCACTTAGGTCATTTCAAATGAGTACTCCAAGGTCCTTGACAAAATGAGGGTCATCAACAAGGTCAAATCCGTCTAGCTTGTATTTGGTGTACTGATTTTTTTTTAACCAATGTGAAAGGCAGAGCATTTGTTGGCCCAGATCTGGAGTTGCCAAATGTTTGACCAATCAGACACATAATCAAGGTTTCTTTGAAGGACAGCAGCATCGTCGGTGGTATTAAATAGTTTTACATCATCAGCGAAAAGGATGCAGTTGCTTATAAGATGGTCACAAAGGTCATTTATGTAGATTATAGAGTATGGGTCCTAGAACACTGCCTTGGGGGACACTGCTGATAACTGGTGCAGGATTTGATAGAGTGCTTCCTATTTTAACTATTTGTTGTCTGTTTGATAGGAACGCAGTAATCCACTTGCTGGTCAAAAGGTCACAAAAGGGGATCACGTGACCCAGGGACATTATGACCGTCACAAGTACAAGCCAGTTGCCAAGAGTCTCCATTTTGATCATGGGACCTGAGAATATTCTCAAGGGGAATGTATAACAGAGAGAAGATCTGGCTATAGAAGGGTATACTTGTCAATGGTTTTCTTATGTCCAGTTATCAGAAAGGTTTAAAGTGGACAAAAGATTTTGGTGTTTTGAATAGTGTAAGAACTAAAGGAGGATCATTTGAAGTTACAACAGCACTGAAAAAGTGACTCACAACAGTTTTTCACACTGGCGACATTTGCAGCATCCCTATGGCCACACCATCAAAATTCCGATGCTTGGTATCAGAACTGACTCACATGTATGATGGTCGCAGCATCCTTGGGTCATGTGATCATTTTTTGCTTTGATCTTCTTACAAGGAAAATCAATGGGGAAGACAGATTCACTTAACAACTGTGGCAATAAAGATAATACAATGGGGGAAAATTACTTAACAACTGTCTCCCTTAGCAACAGAAATTTTGGGGTCAATTGTGGTCTTAAGTCAAAGGCTATCTGTAGTTCTTACATTGTTCAAAACACCAAAATCTTTCATCCACTTTAAGCCTTTCTGATAACTGGACATAAGAAAACCATTGACAAGTATACCCTTCTATAGCCAAAGAAAAGGCTTCTTATGCTGAAAGTCACAAGGGGGTTTTGGGGCACAACTGAGGCTTCTATCTGTTCCAAATTCTCAACATGGCACAACCAAAGTAATGATTTTTAAAACCCACATGGATCTGGGCTTTGCTGTACGACAAGTACCTCTGCCACCCACGCCTCAAGTCTGAAAGACTCCTGTTTCTCAGCAAGTCCTGCTCTTTCATCCAAGCCAAACAGCCAGCTGCAAAATATAATTTCACAGCAGATAGATATAGACTTCCTTTTTCTTTTGCATCTTGTAGCACCTAATATTTTAATTTGAGGGGTTTCCCCCCACCCCAGAAATTTAGAAATATCTTTCTGCCACTGTTTAAAAGGTGCATCAATTGTCAAAACAGGTATTGCCTGAAAGAAAAATAATATTCTAGCTAAAACATTTGTACTTTGTCCCATCTTAACATATTCTTTAACTACATTTCATGTCTTGACATAATTGATCTGAATTAATACACAATTCATATTTGTCATAGTGATACCCAGATATTGTTACCTTTTTCTTAATACCCTTGTATTTTCATATTTGTCATCATCTTCATTTTCTGTTAATCTTAAAACTGTTAATGCACCAAATTCTTTTAATTTACCCATTAAAAGAAGGATCTTCCAAAACCAAGACAAGTATCTCTAAAAGCTCCTAACTTACAAGTCTCTTTTTAAAATCTTTACTCACACAACCCCCCTCATCCTCTTATTTTTCTCTTCGGAATTTCAAGAATAAACAGGCAAGGGGACAAAGGGCAACCTTGTCTTCTTCCTTTTTGTAACCCACATGGTTTTGTTAGATCTCAATTAACAAAGATTTGTGCTCCTGTGAAGTGTAAATCAATTACCCATTTTATAATATCCTCTCCAAAATTAATATCTGCCAATACTTTGAACAAGAAAGCCCAGTTCATGACTAAAGCCTTCTCTAAGAAGATCAATATGGTTTGTTTGCACTTCATGGTCTTAAATGCTGTAAAAAGTTTGCCAACAAGCTGAATGTTAGTTTGGTTCTTTGTAATTGCCAAGAAAATTCTCATACAGTACTTGAATGATTTCCAGGCAATTTTGTTGCCTCCACTAACAGATCTTCTAACCGCTTTTCATTGATGACATATATGAACTGTTAACCGACAAAAATGCCTTCCTTAATCTTGGCATCAGTCATTCATGTGTCTTGAGAAATGTCTCTCAAATAACAAAAATCCTCACCTTCTTCATTCATCACTTTCACAAAATTACTTCAAATTTTATGTGAAGCAAGGGCAAATGTATCTTTGAATCAACAAATGGTTCATGTGCCATGTTTTTCTGTCCTAGAACCAAATTCTTTTGGAGTGGCCATTTCTTTTTAATGTAATGTGACATCCTTGCATGGCTGTCCCATTCACATATGTGACAACAGTCCAATACCAACAAACAGCTTTCCAAGCAGTAGAGCCACTACTTTTATATCCCCACAGATAATTCCAGTTGTACTGGGCGTCCTTCAATACTCGTTTCATGTTTTCATATGTTTCTTCCATGCGTTCAGCATAGTTAACAAGTATTGAAGGACATACATTGCCACTGTGTAAAAAATAAAGATTTCTATAAAACAGTATGTGATAAGTTAAATTACAGGTTATTTTCTTGATTAGCAGCCAGAAACCTATATTCTCTAAGATACACCCAAAATATTCAAGAAGCAAAATCTTTGTTGTCTGGTGTTGCAACCCAAAGCCCCTAAAAGAGCAGTGATAATTTGCAAAAACTGCCTACAAAACAGCAGCAGGTGCACCTAGAGAGAAAAGGGCTAGAATTTCAGAAGGGTATTTGATTTCTATATGGCTTTCCAGAAAACAGTTTATAAACTCAGCTTTTATTGGCCCTTTCTTGGTGAACAAACAAATGAACAATAGCATTTTCATTGCAACTGCCAGCATTGATGAAGTTTCATCTGGTTTTCCATTGGTCTGTGCTAGGAAAAATGGAATTTCACTGCACACTATCTTCGTAGATAGTATCCCAGTCTCCTACTGGTAAACAGGGAGGAACAGTATGAGATTGAGATGGTGCTGGTCTTTCACATGGGAAGGAGGTAGAATACGTGATCTGCTGGAAGGGCTACCAAGAGTCAAAGAGGTTATGGGAAGCATTCAATAGATGGGTAATGCAGATAAGAGCCACCAAGATGATTAGGGGGCTGGAGACTAAAACATACAGTATGAAGAACGTTTACAGGAACAGAGCCGGGCTAGTCTAATGAAGAGAAGGACCAGGGGAGACAAGATAGCAGTCTTCCAATATTTGAGGGGCTGCCCCAGAGAGGGGGGGGGTGTCAGCCTGTTTTCCAAAGCACCCCAAGGCCAGACAAGGAATAATGGATG
>JAOYMU010000039.1:31389310-31399802 GCA_025802295.1 Psammodynastes pulverulentus
CTTGTTTTTATTGTCCTGTACCGTCTGCCAGATGGTAATAGTTCAAAAAAAGGGTGCCCAGGATGAGATGGATCTTTCAGAATATATTGAACTTTCTTAAGGCAGTATGAGCTATGAAGCTCTTCCAAGGAGGCGAGAGGGCAACCAATGATCCTCTGGGCAATGACGTTCACCCTCTGGAGCGCTGTCCTATCTGCCACTGTGCTGATGGAATTATGTTTTATCCCCTGGTTTTGCTGAATGCTGCCCATGAAGAAGCAGTTTTGAACAACACTCCAATCTGAAGGAGACCTTCTAGAGCAAATGAGACTTTGAACCTGAGTATTATGAGTCAGCATGTTGGATTGGATGCCACCTCACAGCTGACACATCAACTGGAGTTGGAAAAATGAAGATGGGTTGGAGCCAGAAGCTAAAGGCTGATTCTGGGTGGATGTTGTGGTAAGACATTGACCTTAATGGTACTTGGTGGAAACAGATGGTACCTGTCCAGTTAGAGGGAAGGATTTGGCTTTGCCTTGCTACCTTAGCAAATCAAGGTGGATTGATGTTGCTGATCATGCAAGCAAATAGCTGAATCCAAGCAGAAAATAGCCTGCCTTCTTGTCGGGAGTCAATGGGACTAAAATTAGTAATGCTTACTTCTGATTAAAGCGATGGCCAGTGATCTGTGAATTTGCTAGGACCACTTTGGAAAAGTTTTTTTTTTTCTAAATTAGCGAGCTAGGCAAGAGGCACTGCAAATCATTTAAGAGTTTTCTGCTCCAAGCACACGGAAGAAAACTTTGTTTTCTGTACCTATTGATGGATGAAAAGAGTAACACAGTACCACACTTAGAACCACAACTGAGCCCAAAATTTATATTGCTAAGCAAGGTAGTTCTAAAGTGAATTTTGGGTCATTTTACTACTTCTCTTGCCGCTGTTGTTAAGTAAATGACTGCAGTTATTAAATTAGTAACGTGGTTGTTAAGTGAATCTGGGTCCCCCATTGATTTTGCTTGTTGTAAGGTCACAGAAGGTGGTCACATGACTGTGGGACACAACAACGGTCATAAATACGAACCAGTTACCAAGCATCTGGATTTGAATCACGTGACTACAGGGATGCTGCTACAGTTGTAAGTGTGAAAAATGATCATAAGTCACTTTTATTCAGTGCCGTTGCAACTGTCCAATTCTAAATCCAAGCCTGCACACATTATAATTTGTCATAACAGGAGGAAGAGGAATGCAGTAGCACATTTTTTCAAGATAACGGAAGGCGCGCAGCGAGGCTTTATAGGAGAATGTGATTGATGACATCCAGCCATGAATGTATTTCATTGGAGAATGTGTCTCTAGGAGGGTGGGGAAAAAACAGGGTCATAGGGGACTGTAAACTGGGTGGGTCAGATGCAGCTTCAAACAGGTCTTGCCGACATGCAACTGTTGCAATTTTCAACAGTTGCTAAATGAACTGTTGTAAGCTACCTGTAGTTTAAGAGAAAATGCATGATTTAAATGCCAAATGTTACTTTCTTCCAGTTGTTAAAATGTTCGTGGGTATCAAACCTGGATCTACAGCTACTCCTAGAAGTAGGATTAAGCCACTATTAAAAGGATATGAAACATGGAGGCCCTTGGGCTATAGTCAGTGGTTGTATTCGACCGGTTCACACCAGTTTGGCCGAACCGGTAGCGGCAAAAACTGCCGCTCGAGCGAACCGGTGGAAAAATTATTCGCACACACAGTGAACCAGTGGCAACACCAGAAGAAAACCACCCCTGGCTATAGCCCTTAATGCATAGCACAAAATTTATATCTTATTCACTTCATTGTAGTTTGCTTCCAAGAACAACTTATAAAATGGATCTTTTTTTTTTATACAAGAAAAATGCTCGAGTCAAATAACCTGTGATTATTTCTAACTGAAATCAATGGGGCTTATTTCTTATTAGATATGTATGCAGTTGCTCCACTGGAATCAATAGGGCATATTTGCCAATACATATGGATAGGATCAAGCTATAATTAAAAAAAAAACTTTTTAAAAGATTTTGTCTTGGGTGCTAAATTTAAAATTAAACCCGTTCCCTATGGAAGCCCTGAATTTACTGAAGCTCAGTTTTATAAATAGCAGGAAGCTACATCTTTTAACCATCCTAGCAACCTCAACTTAAAGCTAAACGCATAATTTGTTGCAAATTAAACATAATGGGACTTGAATAATTATGTTGACTTTTGAAAGTACTTATAGATAAATACATGATTAGATATTTTGTCTACTGCAAAGGAATATTTATTTTGAAAGAAAAAAGAAAACGATCATAAGCCATCGAGAGTTTGAGATGGAACGGTTTGGATAGGGGTGTTAGCCATTAAAGAAATAGGCATTTGATGAAAATTACTGGGTTTGAAATGGAAAGGGTGGCATTTCTGCTTGCTGCACTTAAGTAGCTGCTGAAAGAAGATGTTTGAGGATTCAAAGGTTGCATCTCACTTGGGGGCCTCATCATTTGTCTTCTGAAAATGGATTCCCTGGTCTGCCTCCCACTTCCCTTCCATTCTTCATCCAAACCTGCTTTTATCGTGCCAGTTTTGAGACAATCCATCTAAAAACTGCAACTCACCAACAGACTCATAAGAACCAAGCTGCACAGGGCTAAGAGTATAAATCCCAATAAAAGTTCATCATCGCACAGCCAGCTAGGTATTTAGAACATAGAATTGGAAGAAAGCTCGGCGGTCTTTATGTCCAACCCCCTACTCAAGGCAAGATACCTTATACCATGCCAGTCAAATCATTGTCCAATCTATTTTTGAATAGCTCCAGTCAGAGGTGATATTCAGCAGGTTCTGATCAGTTCTGGAGAACTGGTAGCCAAAATTTTGAGTAGTTCGGAGAACTGGCAAATACCACCTCTGACTGGCCATGCCCCCATCTATTCTCTGCCTCCCCAGTCCCAGCTGATGGGCTGGCTCTTCTCCCTGCACAGGAGAACTGAGCTGGAAAGCAGGTTATTGGGATGGGGAGGGAATGGAGATTTTACAGTATCCTTCCCCTGCCACACCCACCAAGTCATGCCCACAGAACTGGTAGTAAAAAAAAAATGAATCCCACCACTGGCTCCAGTGATGGAGCTCCCAGAACTGCTGGAGATTAATTGTTCTCACTGTCAGGAAATTTCTCCTTATTTCTAGGTTGATTGTCTCTTTAAAAAGCTTCCACCCATTACTTCTTGTCTTTTCTGAAGCCCTGCTTTTACTTTAAATCTCTCGTGACTCCAGTCTAGTCCTTTCAATTGTGAAAATATAACGAAAAGCCAATGTACCACTCAATTGCTCTCTTCAGAACCCCCTTGCTTCCACTTTCCATTTGTCTAACTAAAGTGGAGCAAAGGTTCTGGTAGCACAGATAAACACTATCATTTCCCTTTTTTTTTTAAAAAAAGTTTAAAATCCATTCCGACTCCTGTTCAATTATTGTGTCCGCGGCTATGGTGAAGATTTTTAAATACACGTTTTCAAAATTGGAGAATGGTCTCATCGTTTACAGCTTTCGCTACTCTTTCCTCCCTCTGAACCTTGTTTGAATTTCCCTAACACGTGCACACACTTTTATGTTATATATTTAGCATATATAGGAGTTTAGCAGAGGAGACAATAAAAACAATAGAAAAATCTGAAAACCCGTATGCTGACAATGAATGGAGTTTTATATGCAATTTTCCTTAATGCCTGGTTTTTGTGGTGCCTACGATTAACATACGCTTTTAGAAAATTCAAGGGATTCGAATCCATCTTTCCTTCAAACAGAGGTATCCAAATTGTGATATGGCTCTCGCAAATATATACTGGGTAAATGAGAATTTTGAAGCGCAGAAGGATGGATATGAGTGGACTATAGAATTCAGAATTACAGAGTTGGATGGCTGCCCTTAGGTGCTTTGGACAATAGTTCAACCAGCTTCTCTCTGTGATAGCCCCTCAAATTCTGGAAGACTGCTATCATGTTACCCCTAGTCCTTCTCTTTGTTAGACTAGACATATCCAGTTCCCTCAATTGTTTATCATATGCTTTAGCCTCTAGTCCCCTTATCATTTTTGTTGCTGTTCTCTGCATTCTTTCTAAACTCTCAGCACCTTTTTTTGGCATCATCATAATAAAAATGGGATGATTCACTGGAACATGTTCAAGCTGTCTAAGAATCCAATAAAAAAAGCTGCAGTGGCACAGTGGTTAAAATGCAGTACTGCAGGCTGACTCAGCTCATTGCCAGGAGTTCGATCCTGACCGGCTCAAGGTTGACTCAGCCTTCCATCCTTCCATGTTTGGTAAAATGAGGATCCAGACACTTGGGGGCAATAGACTGACTCTGTAAACCACTCAGAGAGGGCTATAAAGCACTATGAAGCAGTATATAAGTCTAAGCGCTGTTGCTAAAAGTAATGTGCTAAATTGCTTCCACTAACATCCATGTTATTTTTTTTTTAAAACTATGCTTCTTCAAAATCAACAGATTCATTGGCCACCCTGATTCCCCTTCTCCCAGGTGTACCAAGCTCCCCAAAATGAGGAAATCACACTAGATCACATGAAATGATGTTCTTCATTTCTGAGGACAGGAGATGGTGTAACTCTTTGATAGACTGGAAGGAGCTATACTGCTAACCCTCGTTCTAGAGCACGGGTGTCAAAGTTGATTGCATCATGTGATGTCATGTGACATATCATGACTTTTTTGCCTTTGAGGGCATGTGATACATCCGGCCTGCAGGCTGCTATTCTAGACACTCCTGTCCTAGAGCAAAGTTTCCCAATTTATTGCAACTTCCAGATGTTCAGAATTCAACAGTCAGAATGTTTAGTAATAACCATGCTGGCTGGGATGTTTGGGAATTTGACGTCCACACATCTGGAATTTGTCAAGGCTGTAAAACACTGTTCTAAATACATACCACTGAAGTTCTTACATTATATCTATTACAGCCCAAATAGAAGAAACCATTATCAAAAATCAAACAATTCTCAACTAATGGGGTCTTGAAACTATGAAATCAGGATAGAATTTGACTGGGTTCACAAGATATACTTGATCCGTTTCCTGAATTAACCAATTCCGAAGGGTTGTGTAGCACAGCGAATGACAAAAACAAGCTGCCTTTGGTTCATAACAATAGGTGAAGTCCCCAAATAACTAAGCAACATTGAAACTAAACAAGTTTAGCATGTTGTGCATATACAGCTTACCTCTTTGGAAGGGACCTTTTAAGCATGTTGTGTGAACGTAGCCAATTCTGTCAGAAGGAATTTACTTTTTACCAGGAACCAGGTGAACTAAGTTGTCAAACACAGAATAAGATAGAGAAGGCAGATACAGCAATAATGAATTACTTGGTCTGCAGTTAAAATCTGGTACGCCAGATAAATCATATCTATTAAATAAGCACTGCAGTGACACGATTTCAGCAGCTTCCATTTTAATGAATTTATTTGTCTCATTTTTATCTTCCTTCTTGATCTCTCTTTTTCTTTCTCTATTTGCAAGTAATTGGAAGAGTCCAGAGAACATTTTTCACTATGATAAAACAGAATGAGAAAAGGGCTTTGCAGATCATCCTGTAGCTTCAATGGATAAATGTAGAGTAAAAGTCAAATCAAAAGACCTAATTGGCCTTCAAGATTGTAGGAGCAGGGGAGAAATTGAAGACAAAAAAAAAGTCTTTTTCGAAAGAAAGAATGGTTTCCGGACTCAAATTACGTGTTTTTTTTTTTTAATGTACCATCATTCCAAAGAGAACATTGTGGGGGGAACAATGATACTGATATATTTCAATTAAGTTTTCCTATTATAAAAACAGCCCTGTCCATGTCTGTGAGGTAGGTCTTTGTACCTCGTAAAACTAGTCAAATGTGATTTTAGGTCAGAAAAATGTGGTCTATCTCAAAATTGTCTCTATATGTTTGAGCCTTAGGGTTCGAAAACAACAATAGAAGCCCTGCTTACAATCTGGCTCTGTAGGTCTTTCATCAGGATGGAGATACCAAGAATCTTTTTTTAAAAAAATAAATAAAAAAAATAATGAACCTATTACTGTAGAATTTCCTTGCCTAGAAGGAGTACTTGACTTTCCTCTCTTGCTAGTCTGAGATGGAACTTATTTGCTTGAATTTGCTTTTCCTTCTCTTTAGAGTTTTAACTTCCACAATTAGACATGTCTGGAAAAATATTTCAGTATACGTAATTGTTTTCACGCATGTAACTATGAAAGAAATTGAGCAGGTTTTGGAAATATGTTTAAAACTGTACCAAAAGAGAAAAAATGTCATAGCAATAGCACTTAGACTTATATACCGCTTCACAGTGCTCTACAGCCCTCTCTAAGCGGTTTACAGAGTCAGCCTCTTGCCCCCAACAATCTGGATCCTCATTTTACCCACCTCGGAAGGATGGAAGGCTGAGCCTGGTGAGATTCGATCTGCCAAATTGCAGGCAGCTGGCTGTAAGCAGAAGTAGCCTGCAATTACTGCACTCTTAACCACTGCACCACCTCAGCTCTTATATATCTATAAATAGATATATAATAGGACAATGCAAGTTAAAAATCTCACAAATCCCTTATCTGCATCCAAAACAAGGCCACTCGCCTTTGCAAATACTCAAGTGATTCTATCATTCCATGGTGGTTTGCCAGACAAAGTTGAATGCTGGCTTATCTGTTCTGTTTTTTTTTTAGGAGGTGCCATTGGTGGCTTGCTCGGGGCCTGGATGACCTCGGGACAATTCAAGCCCATTCCTCAGATTATCCTGGAATTGCCACCTGCAGAGCAGCAACGGCTTTACAAAAACGTCTGCGCCATTATTCAGAATCTGGACTGGACCGACGTAGCCCAGCTCACAGCCTTGGTCATGTCCAACGGCGCCCTTCAAGAGAAATTGCTCGGGGTCCTGACAAACTATATCACTACTGAACTCAGAGGGGAGATCCAGTATGGAAACTAGATTCAATTTGTGCTTAAGGGAGTCGTGAGTGCCCTTAATTCCCTTCTGGCCCTTTTCCTCTGGCAGTTTTAGATTTCTTAAGGTTTTTATAGGAATAACAAGATCATTGCAATTATTATTATTATTTTGACTCTGAATAATCTTTTGGGAGGAAACGAACAAGGCAAGCTTTGGTGTTTGCCTAATTCTGGTTTTGTTTTTTTTTTCCTAATTAGTCCCTATTTCAATAGCCCTGGGGTGCTTCGGTTTTGAGCCTCAATGTTTACCGCATTTATTTTAAAACTCTTTATTTATGCCACCCCAGAAACCCCTTGTGGTATTTGGAGTGCCTTGTTGAGTTAAGTAACCTCTGATTCGTCAGGCCTTCTGTGACGGTGCCATCAAAGAACATGCCACTGTTGTGCGTCCTTGCATCGCAGTCAAGGATGTCAGTCATGGCGTCGGCACCGTGATGATGTCACCACGTGCTGCTTTTTGAGGTGCATCGTTCTAGAGGAGTAATGACACACCGCACAGCCTTTCTTGCCCAGTTACAAGGATGGGATCCATGACCAATTGTCCTACCCAACTATGTCCTTTGGCTTGTCTGGAGAGAGACAAGGCTGGTGGTTAACGTATCTTCAGGATGCCAAGTTGAAGAAACCCAACGTAGATAACAGCACTGGGGTTGAGCTACATGGTGTCCTCTTGGCCACATTAGAATGATCCACGTCAAATTACATGGAATTTCTCAGATGGGTGGGTAGGTTAACTTCTCCATGGGGATGTGTTTCTTCTTCTCTTGCCTTAATTTTTAGAGAGGGTGAAGGAGTGAAAAATTTGAAATAATCCGGAGCCAAAAATATAGCGGATGATTCCTCTTTGGGTATTTTCTCCTGAAGGTAAAATGCAAATAAAGTTGAATTTTAATGTGTGAACGTGCCAGTGTTGTATGACCATTATTCCCCTTCCTTTTGAGATGCTAAACTGGGTTTCCTGAACTCGTTACCTTCAGTTGAGAACATTCAACAAGGAAGAAAGAATATTAAAAGTCCAACATTTGAGTTTTTTGGGAAGTCCTCAACTTCCAACAGGTCACTTAGTGACCATTCAAAGTTACAAAGCCACTGTAAAAGGGACTGATGACCATGTTCAACTTAATGACCATTGCATCATCCCCCTGGTCACGTGATCAAAGCTCAGGTGCTTGGCAACTGACTCACATTTATGACGGCTGCAGTGTCGCAGGGTCATGCAATCAACTTTTGCAACCTTCTGACAAGCTGGTTAGGATCGAACTCCCCATTTTACGACTTTTCTCGCCACGTTTGTGAAGTGAATCACGGCAGTTGTTCCATTGGCAATTCCGTCGTTAAGTGAATCTCGCTTTCTCCTTGCTTGTCAGAAGGTCATGAAAAGCATCTGGAGCCAACAGGAAGTCCGGTTCCCCCACCATAGAGTCTCCTCCTAGCACGGCGTCTTTTCCTCTACCGGCCCAACCAAGAGCTCTATCAATTGTGGAGCTACCCAGCCACGGAGCTGCAGCAGAGCGATGAAAGAGCCACATGTAGCTCCAGAGCTACAGGTTGCTGACCCCTCCTCTATGCACACTCGATCAAATCATAGAAAAAACAGCAGCACTATTGATCATTGGGGAAACTGCAATGGTCATAAGTGTGAAAAATGGTGGTAAGTCACTTCAGTGTCACTGTAACTTCAGTCACTGAGTGAACTATTTTAAGTTGAGGACTATATCTCTTTTTGGGTGAAAAATGCACCCATGCCTTAAAAGTCAATATTCTTCCTTGTGTGATAACTTAATCAGTGCAAGCAATTCAAAACAATGATTCAATTTGGCATTTATTTGCGCAGCCGATTTTCTGCAAGGTCCATTAAGATCAAATCTACCTTTTTTGAAAGACAGAAGAATTGTGGAGGGACAATTCAGATGACAAGGTCTTTGGAGCTGGGGCATCTCCGTCACTCTGTCTTAAATTAAGGACCATCATTCATTTTAAAAACATATTTTTTTTAAAGTCAGTTACCTGTTTATCTTTCGCCCATCGTGAAGTTACTTCCCCACAGTTTTATAACCCCATTACTGAATGAATTCATTTTCGGTTTTGCAGAATACATCCAACAACGGTGAAAACCCCAAAGAGCCTCAAAGCTACACAAAGGAAAACAAAACTGTTTTTCTTTCAATCTTTGTGTGCTGCACACAGTGTTGCTAGCTGATCTGACTACTGATAAGTTGCCCCTAGGCCTGCCTCACTTCATCCGTAGCTTCAGCCTTGAAACTCAAGAGCTGATTTCCGATTATTTTTTTCTTCTGCACCAGCCACATTTTCTACCCAACAATCACCTGAGAGAACTTTTATTATTTTATTTGGCCGATGCTCCTCTTAATTGTGCTGCTGTTTTTACTATGATTTGATCGAGTGTGAATTGAGCAGGGGTCGGCAACTTGCGGCTCTGGAGCTGCATGCGGCTCTTTCATCCCTCTGCTGTGGCTCCCTGTTGTTGGTCGGCTCTACAATTGATAGGGTTTTTGGTTAGGCCAGGTAGAGGAAAAAGGACGCCGCGCTAGGAGGAGACTCTATGGTGGGGCAACCGGACTTCCTGTCAGCTCCAGAATTGAACAGGACTTCCGGTTAGGAGCTTTGTGGTTCTTTTGAGTGTTTAAGGTTGCCGACCCCTGGAATAAAGGATGGATCCTCAATGCATTTGTCTTTGACACGGCAAGAGATAGTCATGGGATGTGCCACCCTTTGGCAAGCCTTTTTGACCACTATGGTTTGCCACAGGGTGGCACATAAAAAAAGCAGGATTGCAAAATGCAAGACAGCTTGAATGGGTTTCCAGGAGATACAAAGGTATCTTGCATTAAATAAGGGAATGCCTGATTTTGCAAAATGGGCGCATGGGCCTTTGCCCTCCATCCTAGGAACATCTCAAAGGTGTGGGTTTTTTTTCCCAAAAGGCAATTGGACTTCCTTGGTGGGTTTTTTTCCCCTTTGGAAATGTTTCACTTCTCATCCAAGAATCTTCTTCAGTTCTGGGTGGGAGGTGAAGCAGTAAAAACCCACAAATGTTGTTGAATCCATTGGTGTTGATCCAATACTGTTGCAATTGGAACAGGATGTCGTGTTCCTCATTAAAATTTCATTGTGGTTCTTTTTTTTTTATGGACTGAGTTGTGGGGAAAAACATATTTCGACATCAGAAAAAGTGGGGGGCAGGGTCTGTTTTTCATTTATCTTTAGGATTCTTTGCTTATGATTGGGAACACCTCCCTGCAGTTTAAGGAGGCAGTGGGTAAAGCAAGGGGATAATTATGGGATGGAAGACCCAATATATTTGAAGGATATCTAGATGGAAAGGCTGCTATAGGGAATTGGAGCATGCAAGGACCAGCTAGGAAAAAATATTTTTTTGCTTGATTTCAACTCATCTATCTATCTATCTATCTATCTATCTATCTATCTATCTATCTATCTATCTATCTATCTATCTATCATCTATC
>JAOYMU010000039.1:32239862-32249978 GCA_025802295.1 Psammodynastes pulverulentus
CCAATAAAACTTTTTCAATTAAAAAAAAAGAAAAAAAAGAAAAGTGTATTAACAATATGCTTATAAAGTTGTTAAGTATATTAATTGTGGAAAATATGGTCATATTTGTTTTAAAATATAAGACACCGTGGACCTACACTGTTCACAAAAGGATATGCTTGTTAAAATTAAAAAAAATTGAAAACAAAAAAAAGAACTAACCAAAAATATGGATATTATTCCATAAGTCTCTTCCCAAAATAAAGCTTATATAGCTCTAATTCCAGAGCTATTTAGCAACTGAGGCGTCTCATCAATGTCTAATAGACATTAAATAGCTAATATAAAGATGAAATTCCATGTATAAGTACAAACTAGGTGAAACGTGGCTCAATGCAGTGGTGGGATTCAAATTTTTTTACTATCGGTTCTGTGGACATGGCTTGGTGGGCGTGACAGGGAAAGGATACTGTAAAATCCCCATTCCTTCCCCACCCCACTAACTTGCTTTCCAGCTCTGTTTTCCTGTGCAGGGCAGCAAAAGAAGACCCAACCAATCAGTTGGGACTCGGAAGGCAGAGAATAGATGGGGGCAGGGCCAGTTAGAGGTGGTATTTGTTGATTCTCTGAACTACTCAAAATTTCCGCTACTGGTTCTCCAGAACTGGTCAGAACCTGATGAATGCCACCTCTGGCTCAATGTTAGTAATTGTGAAAGGGATCTTGGAGTCCAAGAAGAGTACATATCACTTAAATATGAGCCAATACAATCCTAGGCTGCATTAATAAAGGAATAGAATCACGATTACGTGAAATAATAATAGCACTTTATAAAGCTTTAGTGTGGCCACACTTGGAATATTACGCCACCACGATATTAAAAAAAATGTTGAGATACTGGAAAGAATACAGAAAAGAGCAACAAAAATGATTAGGGGACTGGAGGCTAAAACATATGAAGAACAGTTGCAGGAAGTAGGTATATCTATTATAGTGAAAAGAAGGACTAGGAGAGACATGATAGCATTGTTCTAATATTTGAGGAACTGCCACAGAGATGAGGGGGGCAAACCAATTTCCAAAGTACCAGAAGGCAAGACAAGAACCAATGGATGGAAACTAAAGAAGGAGAGACACAACTAGAACTAAGGAGAATTTTCCTAACAGTGAGAATAATTAACCAGTTGAACAACTTGCCTCCAGAAGTTGTGGGTGCTCCATCACTAGAGATTTTTAAGAAGAGATCGTATAGCCATTTGTTTGAAATGGTATAAAGTTTTTGCTTGTGAAGCTGTTGGACTAGATGACCACCAAGGTCCCTTCCAATTCTGTTATTCTGTTACAGAAATAATCCATAATGCAGAAATATATGGTGAAGATGGCAGAGCTTGCAGGCACAGCTGAACTGAATTCTTTGATTAAGCTACTACTTTTATATAAGACTAGAAACCCTGAAAATTGGGGGGAAATGTGGTTTGGGGATTTATTAATTAAAAATGTTTGTTTATGGAAAGAAAGGGAGCATGCTGTGTAATGGGTGAGATAGTAATTATTATATTTGTAACTGCTGCCTGGAAGAGTGAAAATGGTTTCTTTAGAAAACTTTTTAACTTAACTTTTTTTATCCACTTTTTCTCTTAGCTTTTAGGGAAAGTAATGAAAAAAGTGGTTGTATTGCAGCTCTAAAGGGTTCTGGATGAAACAGATTATCTGGACCCTGTTAATCAAGTTTTAGGCCTAGTAATGGGACAGAAACATGAATTATCATTAGGGAGAATGAGCTATCCATTCTTGATCTCCTTGACCTCTTGGTAGCTTTTGATATTGTAACCTTTTAAGCTGGCTGTAGAATCTGGCGCAGTAGGAGGACATTTGTGCAACTTTGTGTTTTGTGCCAGTTGCACCCTTATCTGGATCATGAGGCCCTGCACATGATCATTCATGCCCTGGTTATCTCTTAGTTGGATATCTGCAATATGCTCTTTATGGGTCTACCCTTAATGAATATTCAGAAGTTACAGCTGGTGCAGAATGCACCAAATCTGAGGGGCCCTAGAGTGACTCATATAGTACTGCTATGGCACAAGTTGTATTGATTACCAGGTTGCTTCTTGGTCTAATTCAAAGTGTTGGTTATTACCTTTAAAACTCTTTATGGCACAGGTCTCCAAACTTGGCATAGTTGGCTGGAGAATTCTGGGAGTTGAAGTCCACAAGTCTTAAAGTTGCCAAGCTTTATGGCATGGAGAAGCCATGTTGCCTAATGGGATTAGCCCACCCCTATCACTCCAATGGAAAGGGCCAGCTGCAGACCCATTCGGTTCCAGAATGTTGGCAGGCAGGGTCAAGAAGATCCTTTTTTGCTGTACCCCATGCCTTATGGAACATTCTGCCATCAAAAGTGAGAACTACTCCCACTCTTTTGATCTTCTGTAAGAGTATCAAAACCAAGTTTTGCTAGTTGGCTTTGGATGTGAGGACTGCACTCACTTCTGCAGGTGATTGATAGGCTAAGAAGAAATTCTCATCTCCATGTCCTCTGTCTTCTTGGTTCTATTTTTATATGGTTTTTAAAATTTTAAATTGTCTTTATATTTACCTTTTAACTGTTTGTAAGCTACCCAGAGTCATCTTATAGTGACGTATGTAACAAAGAACCACCGAGCCAATGAGCGGAGTCCGGGACAGGACACCGCTCATTGGCTAAGCCACAAGGTGGGAAAGTTAAAGCGCCGTCCGTGGCTGAAGGTTTGGACAGTGCCGCGTATATAAACCGGTGCTGGCCGCGGCTTTGCCACTTGTGTTCTGGACCTAAATAAAAGCAAGTCTGCAAGTTAACCTGTGTCCTGCCTCTTCCTACCATTCGACTTAAGATGACGATGTTGCAGCCCTGACCAGGAAGTTCCAGGAAGTGTTCAGCGACCATCTAGGCAAGTACAAGGGGACCCCCATAGCGTTTAGCTTAGACCCCCTAAGTAGCCCCAATCCGGTTAAAGGTGAGGAGGGTACCCTTTGCACTCAAGCCCCAAATAGAGGAACAGCTGGACAAGCTGATAGCCCAGGGGATCTTGGAGCCCGTGGACTTCGCCCGGTGGGAAACCCCTATCGTAACACCGATTAAGGCGGATGGATCCCTGAGGATCTGCGCAGACTATAAATGCACCCTGAATCGTGTGCTTCAGCAAAGTGCATACCCGGTGCCGGTGGTGCAACACCTCTTGCACTCACTGGGCCACCGGAAGATATTCACCAAACTTGACCTGGTGCAGGCATACCAGCAATTGCCAGTAGATGAAGAAACCACGCAGGTGCAAACAATAGTAACCCACAAGGGGGCGTTCAAGTGCCGGTGCCTGCAATTTGGAGTCAACATTGCTCCCGGGCTTTTTCAAAGTATCATGGAGCAGCTATTGCAAGGCATACCAGGGGTTGTTCCATACTTTGATGACGTAATCGTCTCCGCAAAGGACAGGAAGGAGCTATTCAGGAGACTAGAGACTGTCCTAGAGAGGTTCCAAGAGGCAGGGTTGCGGTTAAAAAGGGACAAATGCCAAATAGCAGTACCCGGAGTGGACTTCCTGGGATTCCAGATAGATGCAACAGGGATCCATCCAACACCCAGTAAACTAAGGGCCATACGGGAAGCGCCAACTCCCACCAATAAGACGGAGCTGCAAGCATTCCTAGGGCTCCTAAACTTTTATCACATATTCCTACTGCAGAAGGTGACGATCGCGGAGCCCCTGCATAGACTACTGGACAAGGGAGCTGAATGGAAGTGGGGAACACAGGAGGCCGGCGCATTCGAAAAGATAAAGAGAGCAATAACCTCGGACTCAGTGCTAGTCCAATATAGCACAACACTTCCCTTGGTCCTTACATGTGATGCATCCCCCCACGGAATTGGCGCAGTGTTAAGCCACAGGCTCCCCAGCGGAAAGGAGGCACCAGTCACCTTTTACTCTAGGACACTTTCTAAAACAGAAAGGAACTACGGCCAGATAGACAAGGAAGCGCTGGCTGCAGTTGCCGGGATCAAGCACTTCCACGAATATCTCTATGGCTGAAAATTTGAACTAATTACAGATCACAAGCCACTACTGGGAATCCTTGCCGGCGATAAACAGACGCCTGGCATACTGTCACCACGAATGCTGCGGTGGTTGGTATTCCTCGCCGCCTATGACTACACCCTCACCCATCGACCTGGCAAGGACATAGATCACGCCAACACACTCAGCAGATGCCCCCTGCTTGAGTTAGTGGAAGACCCGGCTCCAGCGACGGCCGTGCTGCTGATAGAAACCTTGGGGCAACCGCTGATGACATCAAAGGAGATCGTGAAAGAAACGACCAAAGACAGACTCTTGGCGCAGGTTTTGAACTGGGTCTGGAAAGGGTGGCTGGAGCGGGGCGCAGGCGCAGAAGCGCAACCCTTCATAAATAGGAAGGCAGAGCTGTCAGCCATGAAGGGGTGCCTCCTATGGGGTGATAGGGTGGTAATCCCAGGGAGGCTACACGAGGGGCACCCAGGGATAGTGCGCATGAAATCATTAGCACGGAGCTACGTGTGGTGGCCCGGAATGGATAGGGAGGTAGAAGAGTGGGTAGCCAGGTGCGAGCCCTGTCAGGAAAGCAGACCTGCACCCCCAGCAGCCACCCCCCTTAGGTGGGAACGGCCAGCAAATCCATGGAGCAGGCTCCACATCAACTTTGCAGGACCGTTCCAGGGGCAGACGTTCTTAATAGTGGTGGACGCCTACTCCAAATGGTTGGAAGTGGTATTAATGCACACCACCACGACAGAGGCAACCACCCGGGCCCTCAGCAGGCTATTCGCGACCCACGGCCTACCGGACGTCATAGTGTCTGACAATGGGCCCCAGTTCACATCAACGCAGTTCGAGGGGTTCTTGGAGGAAAGAGGAATCTGCCATGCCCTGTCAGCACTGGCACACCTGCAAGCAAACGGGCAGGCGGAGAGAATGGTCCGCTTTACAAAGGAGACATTACAAAAAATGGGCCCAGGGAATTGGCAAGACAAAGTGACAACCATGCTGCTAATCCAACATATAACACCCAATGCGACCACAGGCCGGAGCCCCGCAGAGCTCCTAATGGGTTGATGCCTGAGATCCACCCTAGATAGATTACACCCAGACTTCTGCAATGACAGCCCACCAGAAGGAGATGGGGGGGGCGCAGTTTTGCCATAGGAGACCTGGTCCACATGAAGAATTTCACAGGAGGGCCCACATGGATTCCAGCCAGGGTCATAAGGACTGTAGGGCCCAGGTCGTACAGGGTAGAAACCAGGGACGGACAACTCTGGAGCTGGCACATCGACTAGTTCCGGAGGAGGGTAGACTCAGGAGGCACCAACCAGGAGTCAGAAGGAGAACTCCGACAAAACGGAGAAAGCCAGGCTCTACCAAAGGACACAACAGGACAACCCCCAATATACGCAAACACACAGGTGCCCCAGGCAGACTCAGAGGAGAACTCAAGCCCGAATAGAGTAGCGAGGGACCTACCGGGAGAAGAAAATGTCCCGTGGAGTACTTCTGGGGCCTCCCGCTCGACAGACTCAAACGACGCCCCGAGAACCTTCCAGGAGGTTCCCCGGGGGGAGTCCGGAGCAACGGCAGGCCCGTCCGCACTGGCCAACGCTGACAAATCAACTGAACCGCGCAGGCCCAGTTGCGCCCACCGTAGCCCCGCCTACTTACGGGACTATGTTCGGTAGACAACTGGGGATTGGATAAGAAATGAACCTTTAGGGGAGGGGTGTTATGTATGTAACAAAGAGCCACCGAGCCAATGAGCAGAGTCCGGGACAGGACACCGC
Organism: Psammodynastes pulverulentus; assembly: GCA_025802295.1. NCBI lineage: Eukaryota > Metazoa > Chordata > Lepidosauria > Squamata > Psammodynastidae > Psammodynastes > Psammodynastes pulverulentus. The sequence continues at coordinate 32,245,690 of JAOYMU010000039.1, forward strand.
TCATTGGCTAAGCCACAAGGCGGGAAAGTTAAAGCGCCATCAGTGGCTGAAGGTTTGGACAGCGCCGCATATATAAACCAGCGCTGGCCGCGGCTTTGCTGCTTGTGTTCCGGATCTAAATAAAAGCAAGTCTGCAAGTTAACCCATATCCTGCCTCTTCCTACCACTCGACTTAACAGAGTCAGCACAGGGCAGCCAGACTACTTGGGAGGAGAGCACCCCACTCCTCCTCACAAGGCTCACCTGGGGAATACTATTTAGGGAAATGCAATGATTAGGGGCTTTTGCAAGGACCAAAGCCACTCCCCTGGCTTTGACTCAGACTTTTGCCTTGCTTTGAGGACTGTTCTTGTCCTAGCTTTGAAGACTTTGCCTTCGAAACTGCCCTTATCTTATGCCTGGACTTTTGACTTGTGGCCTGGCTGGGTAATCTATGAACTGTTGTTTGGGGGACAGAGGATGGAACCTTACTGGTTGGTTTAACCATTCCCAAGAGAAATAAAGATCTCTCTGGAGGCTTGCCTAACTGTGACCACGTGGGTCATAACACCCGAGTGCTGCCATGGGGCAGGGTGAGCTCCTATGCTTTGCTCCAGCTCCTGTCAAGGACATGAAAGGAGCACCCAATTGGGCATCCCTTGGGCAACAGTGATATCACCAGCTAATCCTTTCAACTGGGATGTGCTTCTGACATGAGTGCGATGCAATCTGCTGTGTTCACCTGGCATGATAGAGCAGCTAATTTTACTTTGCCAGCCACATCTTCATTCTTATTGGGATTAAGTATTCTGCTGTAATATTGAGACTTAATTTTTTTATGGGGAGGATAATTAAGTTCAGTAATTTTGGCCAATTAAACTTCCTCATCCAAGTTAATGCAGGGTAAGCATTAGAAAGACCTATTCCTGAAACTCCATGTGATGTAGACATAGTTGAGTTTTATCCATCATAATGAACCATAATGAAGCTTTCTTGGTTTTGGCCTAGCAGGTTGTATGAACCATAGCTTTTGCCTTGATGTGCTATGGATTGTTTCATCAGGGTTATGTAAACCCATTTGAGATTCAGTTCTTTAACTCATTTTGATCACTGTGCTTTGAGGTGGTTCTCTGGTTTTATGAATGGTTCTTACTTCTAAAACAAATTCAAGCTTCCCTTTTTAGGAATAGGGAAAGTAGAGAGCTTTGATGTTAACATTTAGGCTTTGTTTTGTTTTGGAAAAACATTTTCTTTTCTCTCTTTCCTTTGTTAATACAGTTTATTTTTGATTCCATATCAATTTGTTCTGAGCCCTGAAAGCAGTGGTGGGATCCAACAGGGTCACACCTATTCGCGAGAACCGGTTGTTCACTTTCTAATCAGTTCGTAGAACCGGTTGTTGGAAGAAATCTCCTTTTGTTTTTTCTCACTTTACAGGACTAATCCTGTCAGGAAGGCAGGAAGGAAACCTTCTGGTGTTGTTTCTAGCCTAATCTTTATTGCCCTGCTTACAGAAACTGCCTCTCGGTTAACCCATAGAATAGCTAAAGGTTCTTGGCAGTACGCCCAGACTTACTGTCGCCTGAGCTCCACCCAGTCACATCATCACCCAGTCACGCCTCCCCAGGTGGTCATTAGGGCAAAGAACCAGGTGTTAAACTATTTGAATCCCACCATCAGCTGCGACGGCCATCCTGCAACCCTCTGCCAGAGTAAACAGAGCTCAGGAGGGCCATGCACAGTCCTCCCAAACTCTGTTTTCACTGGCAGAGACACTGCGGGCTGGTCCTTTGCTGTTTTCGCTGTAAGAGGGACTGTGGGCCAAATCTAAGCACTCCGTGGGCCGGATCTGGCTCCCGGTCCTTGAGTTTGACACCCCTGTTCTAGAATGATCTTCCGCCTATCGCCACGTTTCAGTCTTGTTGCAGAGATAACAAACCAATCAAGTCATCCTTCTTCGAGAAAGGAATCCAGTTCATGAATAATCCTTCTTTGAAGAAGGACTCTCGTTGGGAAGACAACAGACAACAACAAACAAATCAGCCTTTTCTGTTCTTTTTTTTTTTTCAAGGAAGACAGGATTACAAATGAAAGGCGTCGGTTTTAAAAACAAAACACACCAGATGGATTTCCTTTTAAGAGGAATCAGGATTCCTGCCATCTTTTCCAGTTGTTACATTTTGGACAATGGAGTCTTGCCAGTCCCAGATGCCAAAGCCCAGGGTTTCTGATCTAGCCCACAGCAACTGAAGACCCAAAGGAAGAGGAGAGGGGAAAAGTGGAAACACAACCCTCCGTGGGACTTCCATCTCTCTGCCAGTTCTGGGGTCAGTGGCTGTTATCAATATGTGGCAAGTTAATGGGCTTTAATTATAAAAGCAGCAGTAAAGCAATTAAGCAAACTGGCGTTCTGATGATTCTCGGTTGGGGCAGCGTGTTTCTCACATGTGCTCATTCAGAGATAACAGATATCCTTCCCATTGTAAACAAGATTAATCTTTCTTAAGCCCTGAGTAGATCGTGGTTCAGAGAAATCTCTCTCTCTTTTTTTTTTAGCCCCCTTTCAACAGGATCAGAATGGGGAGGAGGACTGGGCTAGCAAGCTCCGTATTTAGCAGCAGAACTGTTCACTGGGAAGGGTCCTAGCTTAGAAGAAGAGACCCTTCTGGGCAAGCAGTTAGTCACAAGGTACCAATCTTTGGGATCTTCAAACAGAGCTGATAGACTAACATCTGACATTTAAGAGAGCCATCAGTTGCCAATATACAACAGCAACAATCCATAATGAACTTCCAAGCTAAAAGGCCATAGCCTGGTTATAGACTGGAAGAGACAGAGAGAGACAGAGAGACAGAGAGAGACAGAGAGAGACAGAGAGACAGAGAGACAGGCAGAGACAGAGACAGAGACAGAGACAGAGACAGAGAGAGGTGACAGATGATAGATAGATGGTGGATGGATAGATATAGAGAGATAGATAAAGAGATAATATAGAGACAGAATGTGATAGATGATAGAGATAGACGATAGATAGATGACAGAGAAAGAGAGAGAGAGATGATAGATAGATAGATAGATAGATAGATAGATAGATAGATAGATAGATAGATAGATAGATAGATAGATAGATAGATAGATTTTCTGGAGGCAAGCTTTGGAGATTTTGAGAATTTCTATAGAACAATCTCGTGATGCCAGATCAAAATATCTTCTTAGAGTCCAAGTATTTCTTTCTTCCTGTCAAATCTGGGCCTCTTTCATTGCCATATTCTATTTACATGGATGGACCGAATTTCCTGCAGTCCCCAGCCAAAGATGCAGTAAATCTTCTCGTTGGGCGAGCAAAAGATTTGGCCTCAAATCAAGCCAGAGGAAGGAGGGACACCCCTCCCCCTTTTAAAGACGCTAGCCATCCTTGCCATTAATATATAGCCACCAGCCTATCCATAATGTGCCATACCTTCCTTCCCGAGATATATAAGAACCATAAATTCTCCTTCAGCCTGAGAAAAAAGTACACCATGAACGATTAAATCTGTTGGCATTTTTTAAAAAGTCATAAATAAATGTCAAGAATGGAGTTTCTGTCAATCTTTCCACAGTCCCGGTGGTTAAAATGTTACTCCGGTGCCAAGAATTAATTATCTTTTTCTTTTAAAAAAGGGAAGGGTTTTTAGTGAAGGCAACAATCTCCTTTTCTTTCCATCCTTGATCGGCTCGGAGATAAGGAGAGAGAAGTCTGCCGAACGAGGGAAGGAAAAAAACCGACAAAACAAAACACAACACCTGAAATACTATAACTCAACTCAAGAGCTCCAAAGCTCCAGATCTTAAATTTTAATGCTTGATGGCTGCCATCATGTCAGCTTTGGCAAGCTCTGCATCGGATGGGAGAAGAGGAGAGAAGGAAGACAAATGCTGAAAGGATCTGATGGCAGAAGATAAGACAGGAACAAGGAATCCACACGCTTCATTCAGGGCTGCACTGATTCATCCTGGTCCATGGTCCATGGTCCATGGTCCATCCATCCATCCATCATCCATCCATCCATCCATCCATCCATCCATCCATCCTCCCTCCATCCATCCATCCATCCATCCAAACGAGCATTCTTACTTTTTTTTAATCTGTGGAATATTTGCCCTGAAGGTAACGTGACGTTATATCAGATTTAACAGATAATCAGAGTTGGAAGGGACTTTGTAGGTCATCTAGTCCAACCCCCCTCCACCCAAGCAGGAGACCCTACACCATTTCTGACAAGTGGCAGTCCAGTCTCTTCTTGAAGGTCTCAAGTGATGATGCTCCC
>JAOYMU010000039.1:32549231-32560215 GCA_025802295.1 Psammodynastes pulverulentus
GCTTTCCAGCTCTGTTCTCCTGTGCAGGGCAACAAAAGAAGACCCAGCCAATCAGCTGGGACTCAGGAGGCAGAGAACGGATGGGGGCGGGGCCAATCAGAGGTGGGATTTGCTGGTTCTCCAAACTACTCAAAATTTCCCACTACCGGTTCTCCAGAACCGGTCAGAACCTGCTGAATACCACCTCTGTTGCAAACACTAATTGCATTGCACAAGATATCTGTACTCAGATGACAAAAATACTGATTCAGATCTTAACTTACAAGCGAGATCCTTACTCCTAGGCCATGCCTTTCACCCGCGCTTCTTCTGACTATCCCGCCACTGACTTTCATTTTATTCCCATTATAAGCCTTGCTATTTTTATCTTTCTAGAGTCAGAGCTTCAATTATTTTGATTATATAGGTACAAGCGCAAGCTGACTGCGCTATCAACTGCTCCGTTGCCCTTGCATTATAATTCCCGCTTGCTGCCCACGCAGTGAAGGAGCTGTCTTCCTCCTGGTTATTATGAAGATTTTGTTTGGCCTTTCCTGCCAAATAGCAGATTTCGGAACTTGACTGCGAAGGGCTCAAAGTCGAAACCAGGAAATGCTTCAGGACGTGGCACTCCTGGCTGTGCATTGTGTTTAACCAGAAAGCGAAAATATACCGTTAAAAAATTCATCTTTTTGTTTTTAATACATTTTTTATTGATTTTAATTATTTACAAATAGCCTCGTGGTGTGAACAACGTGCACCCAGAGTGTTCCAAATCTCATAGCAAATATGACAATGTTTTAACACTTTATAATAACTTTAGTATAAATCATTTTACATTCATGCCTCTTATCCCTCTTACTGTCAATTAATACCATATTCCCATATACAATTTTGTCACTGTATTCCTCATCATATCTGCAATATTTAACAATTAAATTAATTCCCATATTCATTCATTAATCCATATTTGATTTCATTTTTTAGTTTTATCCCCTTTTCCCAATTCTTAGTTCTGCCACCTTTGCTCTGTATATTGAATCCCCTCAATCATTGTACTAAAACTTGAACTGTATTCAACTTATTTATCACATATTTATGCCATTCCAAAAATACTATAATTACTTTCCCTACTATTATATTCCATGATATATTCATTTTGTTTAACCACCCAGGGATGGACTTTTGTTAAAACAAAAAAATAAAAATAAAATTGGGGCAAAAATACACCCATGTGGTTAGAAAAGATATAGATATTAAACCTGAACTTTTCTTTTTAAATTAGGTATAACATCAGAAAAACTTGATAAATAAAGTGTACATTTAATATTAGGGACATGGTGGCTCAGGGCCTAAGATGCCGAGCTGGTCGATCGAAAGTTCGGCAGTTCAGCGGTTCGAATCCCTAATGCCGCATAATGGAGTGAGCTCCCGTCCCTTGTCCCAGCTTCTGCCAACCTAGCAGTTCGAAAGCACGTCAAAAATGCAAGTAGGAAAATAGGGACCCCCTTTGGTGGGAAGGGAGCAGCATTCCATGCACCTTTGGCATTGAGTCATGCCGGCCACATGACCATGGAGACGTCTTCAGACAGCGCTGGCTTTTCGGCTTTGAAACAGAGATGAGCACCGCCCCCTAGAGTCGGGAACGACTAGCACAAATGTACGAGGGGAACCTTTACCTTGCTTTAAAAAAAACAGCAACAACTTAACGACTGCAATTCTGGGCTCACCCGTGACCGTAAGCCGAGGATTACCTATCTATCTACCTTACATAGCCTTGTCTCCTTGCCTTCAGTCTCCTCCTTTTTCCCACGATAAAGAGACCACAGAGGGAAAGCGTCTCCCCTTTATGCTACTAACTCCAGATTTTGATCTCAGCAGCCAGGAGGTGCTCTAAACATCGGGGCTCCCAAGGACAATGCCAGCTGCACAATTGAAACCTCTTTGAATAGGGAGCTAACGTGAGCCGAGCTTATGGCTTCAAGCTAACCTTGGCAAGCAGGTTGGGGCATCTTCCAGAAGGAACTTCTCTTGGCCTGCAAGGAGAAAGATTCATTTGCAGCCACTCCCCAGCTTGGTGCAGTCTCAACGTGCCCATGCCTTCAGTCCATCACTGGGAACCGGCTTCCTGGGACAGGCTAGACCTGCTCTTGACAGCTGCTGCTCTCATCTGCCAGCCACCCTCTTTATGCTGAAGGCTTGGCCTCCATCATAGGGAGTTTTTTTTCCTATGGGTTTTCTTGGGTTGTATGAGCGATTGTTTCCTTTATCAGGGTATAGCTGCAGATAGCATCCTTTCTTTGAGAAAGCTGTCTAACTTGAATGTCAAGAAAGTCTGGGCCTTCCTTCTTTACTGGCCAGTTGTGGGTTGAGATCTTAAAGAGAATTCATTTTGCAGCAGGAAGTTAGACGCCTGAGGCCTGGAAGAGAGCCAGCCCCCATTTAAAAGGCCTTTCCCATCCCAGAGATGACTTGAAGGGAAAACGCACAAAGACAGCCATCTTCCATAAGATACTCTTGTTATCCTGAGAAGGGCATCTACCGAGAACCCAAAGAGAAATCAAGAGGGTCACAAGAGGCAGAGGAGTCAGAATTTCTTTTTTTGCAGGTCTTTGGAACCTCCCAACAAAGCCAGCCTCCAAATCTATCAAGCCAAAGACAGCCCAAGATCATGCAAACCAGTGTTTCAGAAGTGCAAAACCCCAACCATTCCTATTCTGTTTTTGTAGTCTACCCTGTTTCCCTGAAAATAAGACCTATCCAAGAAATAAGACCTAGCATGTTTTTACACATGTACCTAATATAAGCCCTCCCCTCCCCCCAAAATAAGCCCTACTTAAGAGCCTGTGCAACTGGTCACCTGCCCATTTTGGTTGCACACAGTGCCACGGCCATGAGGTGAGGTAGGGGGAGTTGCCCCACACAACCCTACCAGCTTACCTCAAGGCCCTGCAGCCATCCATGCCCCACCAACAGCCATGTGCAGTAGAAACCCATGTGACCACCAGCCCACTTCTGCTTGCTCATGACCACAACCGAGCAGGAGGCCGAGGTTCACCACCCCGTCTCACCTCGTGGTCTTGGCATTGGTGCATCACTCAGCCTCCTGTTCCTCCTGTTCTTTTGTATCCGCAAGCAAGCAGAAGAAGTGGGTTGGTGGCCACACAGGGTCCTGCTGGATGGAGCTGCTGGAACCACCTCCTTGAGGCGAGGCAGGTGTCTGAACGTGGTTGGCCTGGCTGTGGGACCCTGGGGTAAACTGCTGCAGGGCACATGGGGTGGCTCCACCACCCCCCTCACAGTGGCGGCACTAATGTGCCACTTGTCCTCCTACCCCACCACGAGCAAGCAGAAGAAGTGGGCCTCCCATATATGAAAAACAAATAAGACACTCCCTAAAAATAAGCCCTACTGCTTATTTTGGGGTCTTATTTTCAGGGAAACCCTGGTAGCAAGCAGCATATCATGGGTTTTATTAAACCTCATGTGAGTTGACATATGTTATGGTGAGGAGCGTTCAACTCTTGAGTTCAACATTCCTAGATATCTGCCTGCAACGTGTTCTTCACAATTCTGGTTGCTTTTCAGACTCTATCCCTGAGTGAGCTTGAGAGGTGTTGACTGTAAACCGACCGATTATGGTGGAAAGGCTTTCACTGATAGCTTGCCTGCCATTAATGACTGCGCTTCCCTGCAGTTCAGCTATCTGCAGGAGAAACCTGATTGCATTGCTGTGAAGCAGAGATGACGAGCAGGACGACTGTAGATGCTCCAAAGCTTCTGAAATCTAAGTGATCCCAAAGCAAAACATGCAGTTGTGGTTCTGTGGGCAAATCAAATGCAGAAAAGGACTCGGATGGAAGAAGGTTGAACCCGTCACAGAAGGAATTCCACCGACAAGCTCCATAACAGAGCTTGATGGTTGTTTGAAGGGAGGCTGGCTCCCTTCTCCCCGTGTTAAAATTACTGGCATATTCCCAGAATCCCAGCATCCCAAATTTTAAGGATATAAGAACCAACAAAGTCAGGTCTTCAGGTGAAGAAGCATCTACCTGGAGATGGTGGGGAAACTTCAGGACCCTGGGTGTGTTCTTTTTTATTTTTGGCACAATCTCTTGAACTTTCCAAGTGCTCAGCTGTGAGGCCAACTGTGTAGTGTTTGATGTATGCTGGAGCAGTACTGTGCCACAAAGGCTGCTAGCATTAATAATAAGAACATGGCTTTTTCTTTGTTAGCTGTTTATTTCCCCTTTCTCCGCGTCGCTCTGCCTGTTGCAATTTTTTGCCAACTGTTAAGCGTCACTTGCTCCAGGAAATGCTGTCGGTATTTAGAGGCTGCCCCTTTAACTCTTCCCGGCTTTGTAGGTGTACGCTAAGAAACCCCTAGTGCCATTTGAGGCTGGATTTGTAGCACGCTTTCTCCAGCTGTAAGAACATGGCAGCGGGAGGAATGGTGAGACTGTCATCAACTTACTTACTTCAATCAGGAAAAATGTTTCTCCATTTCCAGTGGTGGGTTTCAAACAAATGTTCCTACTGGTTCGGAGAGCTCGCTTCGCATGCGCAAGGCTCAAAGTCCGCCCTCTGTATCAATGCTGGTGCTGTTTTTTAGCTCATCTGAGGGGCGGCAATCTGCTCTGCCCCACGAATCAGCTGAGCTAATAAACAACAGAATATAGGAGAGATAAGAGCACGGGCAGGTGGGTGGGGCCAACGAGAGGTGGTATTTGTTGGTTCTCCGAACCAGTTACAATTTTTGCTATCGGTCCACCAGAACTGGCCCAAACCGGCTGAATACCACCTCTGTCCATTTCGTACCCAAAGTGACAAGAGAATGTTCTGCTACCTACAAACGAACAGACTATGTGACAAGCAGGTAAAAGTTACTACAACTTGCGTTGCAGTACTGCTACCCAACGTTACTGCTACAACTACAATAATAAAGGTGCCAAAACATGGAGAGAAATTGCTTTTTTTTCCTGAACAGAGGCTGTGAAGGGTACCCCAGTCAAGTGGCTCCTAAGATATTAAACGATTCAGTTGTGCTGCAAGTACTGGATGATGGAAATTCTCCACCAGCCAGTCCCTCAAACCCCATTCAGGAAGTCTATTCCTAGTGCAATTTTTTTAATGTTTATTCAAAAACTAAAGCTCAGTTCAAGGGTGCTTCTTCTCCAATCAAAGGAATCTGGGCTGTGTCCCAACTTAAAAGAGAGCGATCGTTCATGCTTAACTACCTAAAATGAATCCATTTAACTTTATACAGCAAAGCTAGAGAGAAGCAGAGAATCTTGTTTTAATCTTTTTTTCTCCCCCAGTGCTGGAAATGTAATGCAGAGGTCCTGTGCAATTGGGTCAAGGCATGTTATTTGATGAGGCTAATCAGGTGATGGGTGAACACGGGCCAACTTTTATGAAAACAAGGGAGAGGGAAAAAACATTTCAGGGAGGTATTTTTTTTTAACCATCTGGAAGGAATGTTCTAACAGATGGACATGTTATGTCACCTCCCTGATTGGCAGCTGCTCTCCAGCATTGTTAAGAGCCATCTCCTCAATTGTACATAGCAAATCATGTGCTGCCTTACAAATTTGAGAGTTCGTTTTATTCATATTCATCCTCTGTCCATTCTCAAATAGGAACAGGACAACTTCGTTATGTGCCAAAATGCTAAACCTCAACATAACTCCACCATTGAAGAAAAGTGATGGAGATATGTCTTTCTTTTAAAAGCATAAAATGGGGAAAAGCTGTCCCAGTAAAGAGTCTGAATACAAGCGTATCACTAGAATTATTATTGCTGTGATGCACATCTGGGACAACCAAACAGGGAATTTCTTTAGAATATGTTAAGCTGGGGTGGAGAATGGAGGCCCAGCACCCCCCAGAGTTTCACCCTGCAAAGTTTCCAAATATTAGCATATTGTAATTTTTTGATATGATGGTATAGGAAACCAGTTAAGTCCTTGATGGGAGAGAGTATTTACTATATTTAAGTATAATTTAGATGGATTTATATGAAGTGCAGGTTATGGTAGGTCCTTGGTACAGGTAATCCTCAACTTGAGTCTAAATTTTTTGTTGCAAAGTGAGATAGTTGTGAGTTTTGCATTTTTTGTGAACTTCCTTGGCACAGTTGTTAAGTGAATCACTGCAGTTATTAAGTGAGTTACACTGTTGTTAAGAGAATCTGGCTTCCCCCTTGCCTTAGCTTGTTCACATGAGCTTGGGACATGGCAATCATCATAAATATGAGCCAGTTGACAAGCTTCCAAATTTTGATCACGTGACCACGGGGATGCTGTAATAGTTGTGCGAAAAAGGGTCATAATTTCCTTTTTTCAACGTCGTTGTAACTTCGAAAGGTCACTAAACGAACTGTTGCAAGTTGAGGACTACCTGTATAACCTTCTTGAGTTTTGACTCAAGAAAAGAATCAACTATTCATGTTGTGTTCTAGGACCAGGAGAGGTGAAAGGCCAATCCCTCATAGAATACGCTAGGACTGTGCAGTACTTGGGAGCACACCGGGGGGTGAGATGGAGAGGGCAACTCTAGCACCCATCTGCCACTCCCCAAAACTGCTACCCCTTTCCAGAGGTGGCATTCAGCAGGTTCTGACCAGTTCTGGAGAACCGGTAGTGGAAATTTTGAGTCGTTCAGAGAACCAGCAAATCCCACCTCTGACTGGTCCTGCCCCCATCTATTCTCTGCCTCCCAAGTCCCAGTTGATCAGCTGGAACTTCTTTTGTTGCCCTGCACAGGAGAACAGAGCTGGAAAACAGGTCAGTGGGAGGGAATGGAGACTTTGCAGTATCCTTCCCTGCCACGCCCACAGAACCGGCAGCAAAATATTTTGAATCCCATCACTAGCCTTGGCTGTTTGAAGTTAAGGATGTATTATATAAAAATCAGCTTCCATATGCAGGAAGATGTAAACATATGTTAGAAAGCAGAACAACTACAAGGGGTTCCCAGTTTGCAACTCCTGGAAATCCGCTCTTTCTTCACTTCCAGAAGATTAGGACTAAGTGACAGGCCTGACAATTCCTGCCAGCTGGCAAGAAGGACAAGGTGCAGTGAAGTCTGGCATGTTTAATTCATATCCCGAGCCTTCATTCCGTATTCCAGCATGGTCCAGTGCCCAATTTGATTGAGTCCAGATATTCGTGCCAGGTGAAAATTGCAATTATAGCTGCCACAGCAAAGAGGAAAAAGTTAATATGGAGAAGAGCAAGGCAGCGCGCAGCCGAGGCGATGCTCTCAAGCATCAGCACGGTGAGCTTTCAGGTCTGCTCTCAGAAGGGAGAAAATCGCTCTGCTGCGGAAGCTCTCAAAACTAGGAAGATCTTCCGAAAGAGCAGGGAGATTGGAAGTGCTACCGAATTAAGTCGCGATGGTGTTTAGGGGAACACGTAATTATGGGCACGAAGAGAAGAGAACAGGTCAGGGGCGTGCCCTGATTTTTTGTAAGCTGTTGCTTGTACCTAGTTAGATTTATCTGTTCATCTAACTTGATCACTAGCCTGCTGGGAAATCTCAAGAAGAAGCCATCATTTCCAGTGGTGGGATTCAAAAACGTATACTACTGGTTCTGTGGGCGTGGCTTGGTGGGTGTAGCAGGGGAAGGATACTGCAAATCCCATTCCCTCCCTGCCCCACTGACCTGCTTTCCAACTCCGTTCTCCTGTGCAGGGCAACAAAAGAAGACCCAGCCGATCAGCTTGGTGGGCATGGCAGGGGAAGGATACTGCAAAATCTCCATTCCCTCCCCGCCCCACTGACCTGCTTTCCAGCTCTGTTCTCCTGCACAGGGCAACCAAAGAAGACCCAACCCATCAACTGAGACTCGGGAGGCAGAGAAGAGATGGGGGCGGGGTCAGTCAGAGGTGGTATTTTCCGGTTCTCCGAACTACTCAAAATTTCCGCTACCGGTTCTCCAGAACTGGTCAGAACCTGCTGAATAGCACCTCTGATCATCTCCTTTTCAATTCTTTCAATTCACAGGTGATGTGGATTGAAGCTGGGATCTTCTATACCAAGGATCTCCAACCTTGGCAACTTTTAAGACTTGGGGACTTCAACTCCCAGGATTCCTCAGCCAGCCAGCGTGAGAGTTGAAGTCTGCAAGTCTTAAAGTTGCCAAGGTTGGAGAGTATATGTTGTGTTTTTTTTTTGTTTCTGACCCACAGATCCTCTATCAGCATCTTCCACAAGCATTCATAAGGAGTTCAGCCAATTCCCCATGGACGTTTTGTATTAATTCAGGACATCCAACTCATACAATAAAACAACTATTACAAAACATTCACCAAGACTTGAATTATGGGACAATGATCGACTATAAAAATGAGGGCAACTCAACTGAGGAGTTTCCGCACACAATGCAAGTACCAAATAATGTTGAAGAGTCTATGAAAAAAACCTTTTTTGTGAAATGCCTTTGAATACAGGGTGTACAATGAAAGAATTTCACAAAGAGCCATCCAATTATGTGACTCTTTGATAAAAGATAAAGGTTTCCTCCAATCAGTGGTGTCCGACTTTAGGGAATGGTGCACATCTTTCTTTCTTAGCTGTGGCAGTCAGTGTTGTTCAGAGACGTTTCCGCAGTCATGTGGCTTGTATGACAACATGCCGCAGCGCAAAGTGTGTGGTGAAACAACGACCTCTGCTATCTCCCCACCGAAGGGGTACCTATTTATCTACTCTGAGCCATGGTGGCGCAGTGGTTAGAATGCAGTACTACAGGCTAACTCTGCCCACTGTCAAGAGTTTGATCCTGATGGGGTCAAGGTTGACTCAGCCTTCCAACCTTCCGAGGTGGGTCAAATGAGGACCCCAGATTGTTGGGGGCAAGAAGCTGACTCTGTAAATCGTTTAGAGAGGGCTGTAAAGCACTGTGAAGCGGTATATAAATCTAAGGGCTATTGCTACTCGCACTGTCATGCTTTCGAACTGCGAGGTGGGCAGGAGCAAGAACGGGAGCTCGCTCCATCGTGCGGTGGGCCGGTCTCAAACCCAGACCGTCAGCTTTCCGGCGGATAAGCTCGGCTTCTTAACCGCTGAGCCATCACGCCCCCATGACTCACTGATATCTACATTAAACAAATCGAATAAGAGAGTGGTTACTCCTAGACCATAGCTTTTCAAGACATTACAAAATGTCAGGGCTCTGATGACTCTCTAGCAAGCCGCTCCTTTAGGCCTAAAAACACAATGACTATTCTGAGACCAGACGTATTTCTGAGACGAAGGAACGCCGGCACGCACGTACAGACACAAGTACACAATCAATTCTTGGTGCGATAAAAACCTCCAATGATTTTCTACACGGCTAGCTCTGCTAACAGAGAAAAGGCGGAATCCTCTGAGATAGCCAGGAAATTATTTTCCTCTATGTGACACCGGAGACCAGGGCCATGCAGCCCACACTGTACATAAATCTAGGGAGTAGTAACCTACATCACACCTCGCTATTAACTTACAGCGGACGTTATAGCCTTGCAGGACTTCTCTAAGACAGGTCTGGGACTGATCAAATAGTCAGCAGTCTCATTTCCGTCACAAACCTAGGTAGCAAATTATTGCCACCAATGCACTGGGAGCCATTGCAATGGAAGGAGCTAAGAGGGAAGAAAATACGGTGCAGAAGTAGGACAAGCAGCAGCAACAGACAGATGTGCCACCTCATGCAGCCATGTTCATACTAGGATAGATAGCAATAGCACTTAGACCTATATACCACTTTACAATGCTTTACAGCCCTCTCTAAATGGTTTACAGAGTCAGCCTCTTGCCCCCAACAATCTGGGGTCCTCATTTGACTCACCTTGGAAGGATGGAAGGCTGAGTCAACCCTGACCCCATCAGGATCGAACTCTTGGCAGTGGGCAGAGTTAGCCTGTAATACTGCATTCCAACCGCCGCGCCACCACGGCTCAGAGTAGATAAATAGGTACCACTCGAAAGGATGGCAGGCCGAGTCAACCTTGAGCCGGTCAGGATCGAACTCCTGGCTGTGGGGCAGAATTAGCCTGCAATGCTGCATTCGAACCACTGCGCCACGAGGGCTCAAGTGCTTGAAAGATATTTCTTTGCTCGTGTTCCTTTGCTTTAAACCAGCCATTTTCAACAGCCATTTTCTTTACAAGCAGAAATGACTAAGATTGAAACAAGGAAGGATGTTGAGTCTTCATTAGATCTTAATCTCTTTTCCCCCTTCCAAAATTCTGATGCGAGCTCAGCTATTACACTTTATTGTCTGTTGCGTGCTGTGCATCCCAACCACCAACCCCTTGAATGAGCATCTAATGACATAAACAAACAGCCTAATGAAAAGAGTGTCAAACGTCCTAAGAACGAACACCTAATTTACAATTATATTAGAGGATTTATCTACTCGGATCTTACCGACTCTAGCTTTGCTTTTTTTACGGCACACGATGATAAATTCACGGCTTGAGATTATGAAAAGATTCGGTCATCCTTTGCTGTTTAATACGAGTATGTGTTGAGATCTTTGTGGCTGGAATAAGAGCAATTTGTTTGGAATGACAAGCCCCTGCCACAGAAAAATATGCACGCAGGAACATACATCAGCCGAGGCACGTTAAAAAAATAATAAAATAAACCAATTTAGAACGTTAAGGAAAGAACTAAAATAATAAGCTACTCTTGGTATTATTATTATTTTCGTTTTCGTTTTTTTTTTCTTGCTTCAACCCTGCCAAGCTATTCAGCGTTGGCTTGTCGAAAAAACCTAAAGAGCAATTAATAAATGACAGAGTTTAATTCGATCTAAAATTATATTCGGTTCTCCAGTGGATAGCCATCCTGCTTGTTGTTGAAAGCTTTTGAAATGGGCTGTGTGCACCAAAGGAACGGAGAGCTGCTATCAAACAGGAGAAATAATTCATGATAAATAGCAATCCAGGAACAGTTTCCTGCCCCCCCCCCCAAATGCCAGTGGTTTGCGTATCACTTTAGAACCTCTAATCTAGCC
>JAOYMU010000039.1:32909478-32919760 GCA_025802295.1 Psammodynastes pulverulentus
GCCGGTTCTCCGAACTACTCAAAATTTCTGCTACCGGTTCTCCAGAACTGGTCAGAACCTGCTGAATACCACCTCTGAGTTTGGGGAATAGAGTGAAATATTCTGGGGGAAAAGTAAGGCTAAAGATATCTTAAAGGTCCCAGGATGATAAAGTCTTTGAAATTATTTTTTTAAAACAAAGAACATCTTATTAATTATTTTTAAAAGCGTTTAAAAGACTTCCGAAAAGGTCAGAATCCATCTTGCAAAAATGATTACAGATAATCCTCAACTTTCATACAGGGACTGTTTGAAGAGACAACGGCACTGAAAAAAGTAACTTAGGATTGCTTTTCACACTTATGACCATTGCGGCATCCCCATGGCCACCTGATCAAAATTTGGACCCTTGGCAATTGACTCATATTTATGACGGTGGCAGTACTCCGGGGTCATGTGATTGTTCTGACCAAGGCTTCCCAAGCCAGGAAATAACACAAAATGAGTCCTCAAAAAGTCTCTTTTATTTTAATGGCTGTGAATTCTGTTCATTCACAGCCCTAATGAATTCAAAACAGATAGTAAAAAGTCCGACTGAAGCCTGTTACAGTCTTTTGGGATAAGGCTGCCAACGACCTAATTTCCAGTTGCTGTGAAAAGCCAAACAGAACACAAGCCGACACGGAGCTGCAAAGGTGAATCCAACTGAGCATGAACAAAGTTGCTCCCTGCAAAGAGCATCTGACCCAGTGCTCCTCCTTATATTTCCTATGGGCCAATCATCTCCGAGCCTTACTCCCGGGTTGCCCTTTCAACCCCAACTGTTCTTGCCTTCTGGCGGCTCTGCGCATGTGTGCACTGGCAACAGGGGGAGCCTGTTCCTCTGTCTTGCTTATGTCCGAGTCTGGAGGCTCCAGAGTCCGCACATAACTCCCAGACGGCCCTGGCCCCAACTCTGCGTCGTATGCAGAACCCTCGCTTGAGCTGCCAGCTTCGCATGCTGCCAGGGGATCATAACAGTGATCCCCTTTTGCAACCATCTGACAAGCAAAGCCAATGAGGGGAAAGCCAGATTCACTTAACAACCATATTGCTAAATTAACAACTGCAGGGATCTCCTTAATAACTGCGGCAAGAAAGGTCGTAAAATGGGGCAAAACTCACTTAACAAATGTCTCACTTTGCTACCAAAGTGTTGGGCTCAATTGTGCCTACCTATATTGGATTTATTTCACCCCAACTCCATCCTGGGTAAGTGTCTGATTTAGGATGCCGTTCCTCATCGCCATTCCCTTTTAAGTTCATTCCCGTTTCTTTCAGCAATTCCTTTACCTGCAGCTGATGGGACACCAGAAGGATGGTTTTCTCTTTAAGAGCTTTCTTAATGCATTCTTCAAAAATAGACTTTCCAACTTGAGCATCTACCGCCGACAAAGGATCGTCCAATAAATAAATATCTCGGTTTGCATACACAGCACGAGCTAAGCTGATTCTCTGCTTCTGACCTCCAGAAAGCGTCACACCCCCTTCTCCTATCTTTAAAAACAAACAAACAGAAGGGATACATCAACCAAACCCAAATATATAATATTCATACCATCCTAAAAAGATACCTTCAAGATTTTTCTCCTGGGAATCTTATCAGTATGTCAGAAACTCGGAAACCAACAGCAGCTAGAAGAATTCCAGTGAGGCCATAATGCCATTTTTCACAACATCCATAGATGTTGGAAGAGGGCAGCCAGGGCAAAAACTATTTCACAACTATGAGTCCCGAGTTTGATCATGTTGCAAGCCAGAGTCCCCAGAATGAAAATGTAAACTGACAAGCTAGCTTAGAGGGACAAAATGCCAAATCTTGTTAGAATAGATTTTTATTTTTCCTCCCCAGAGCTCAGACTTGATTGTATTCCAGTCATTTCCAGGAAAATGCAGCAGATTGCTCAGATAATAAAATGGGAATATTTAAAACAAGTCCTTCCCCCCTTTTTTTCAGATCCACAAATCCTTTGGTGATAAAAACACACCGGGGCCCAATTTAGGCTCAACACGTTATAACAAATGTTGGGTTTATGAAACACACCAAAACTAAATTAGCAAAACACGATTTGGTTTTAACATCTTGGCCTATCCGTTACTTTACAGGCTGGCAGATGAGTTCACACAACAAGCTGGATCTAATCCCAATTTACATTAGCCCTACTGTGTTATTTGAAGCCAGGGGTATATTAGCCATGCTTTGTGGCTTACTATCTTGTGCACAACATATATGGTGGTTTATTCAACAAGCCATGACTAAGCCAGTGGTGGGATTCAAATAATTTAACCACCTGTTCTCTGCCCTAATGATCAGCTGGGGAGGCGTGGCTGGGTGATCCTGTGACTAGGTGGAGCTCAGGCGACAGTAAGTCTGGGCGTATTGCCAAGAGCCGTTAGCTGTTCTATGGGTTACCCGAGAGGCTGTTTCTGTAAGCAAGGCAATCAAGATTAGGCTAGAAACAAACCCAGAATGTTTCCTTCCTGCCTTCCTTACAGGATTAGCCCCGTAAAGTGGAACAAAAACAAAAGATTTCTTCCAACAACCGGTTCTCCGATCTGCTTAGAAAGTTTAACAACCGGTTCTCGCGAATAGATGCGAACCTGTTGAATACCACCACTGGACTAAGCCAATAATAGTAGTCCTGAAATCAGAATCATGTCACCCCTTCTTTGCAAAATATAGGAAACCCAATTGTATCACGGTTTCACAAATCTGATGTAACACCTAAAGATACTTAACATGAATTAACATTGGGGTTTCGTAGCCTTCATACTAGGTAGGATATCTAAGGCTAGTTTTACCAATTGGCTTCAGGCCCAGCGATGCATTTTTCTTTCTTGTAAAAGCAAATATAATGCTGTTATTAATGAACCAATTGGCCAGGAAACTCAGTTGGTGATTTGACATCAATCATTCTCTCTCCGTCCTTCGTACCTCACTGAGTTATCCCGGGTATAAAATCAGGGGAGATCTCCAAATATGTTGCCATGAGATGAGATACCAAGACACAAAATAAGCAAACCGTAAGTTGGCAGTTTAATTTAGCATCCTTAAATTAAAGAAACACACATGATACTTACTTCGGTCATATCTCCGTAGGATAAACGTTCCATATCTGTCTTGAGACTGCAAATGTTGATGATGTGATTATACCTAAAATATTAAAACTGAGCTGAATTTCAAGCAGTGATTCTCAGCAAATTTCTTTCACTTCTATAAATGATCCTTGTAGCATTACTGTGATTATTATTGGAGAAGACTTCCTTCAATGTTGAGTATTGCCAGTTCTCCAGTCTTGACTAGGACTCAGCCTTAAGTTTTTATTTTATTTAATCTAAGTATTCATTAATTTCTAGGTTTATTTCTCATGTAAAATAATGATACTGGTCTGTAGAGTGTCCTGCTTGGGTGGGGGGATTGGACTAGATGACCTACAAGGTCCCTTACAACTCTGTTATATATAACCCTTTTATACATTGCCTTTAAAAAATGTGCATTTGGATTTGGGACACATTACATTTATTTACATTATTTCTTATGGGAAAATTTTGTTTAGTACTCATCATTTTTGGTACTCATCATGCCTACCAGAACCAATTCATGTTGAGTACTGAGGTATCACTGTTACTTAGCATTAAGGATCCTTCGTAAAACTCCTGTTCCACCCATTATGTAACTGTGGGCTAGGTTTCTTCTTATCTCCTAGATAGCATCTCTTCACAATTTTTTTTCCCGAGCTACAGAGCGCTTATATTTCCAGCTGAGATGGAAATAACTCGAGCAAAGAAGGCATTCCAATAACTGGGCCTTCTCCATTATTTTACCCTTAGATATTTTATGTAATATTTGAACTGAAGGTTGCTTTTCTATTTCCTATCATTTCAGCAAAGCTTAATGCTTCCCTTACAGCATCTAATGGCTCGTGTCACGCTGGTAATATTCCCCGGAGCCATTTTGAAGATGTGTTAAAATGAGCTCTTGGGAGACGTGTTGGCTTGTTTGTTTGTTCCTGCTAAGCTGGAATAGACTTTTCTTTTCTTTTCTCTTCTTTTTTTTTGCTTTTTGATTCACTCCGCTATAATTTGAGAAAACGATCGAAGTGATATTTAGCAACCATTTATTCTCACAGCTGAGTACACTGGCTGGGTATAATATTTAGAAAACTAATAAGAACGAAGAGCTTCCTTGGTTTCATTAAAAGCCAAGGATTTTCTGGGGAATACATAAACTCTTATTTGAAAATGAGAAGCTATGTCTTATCTTGATTACTCTAATGCAGGTTGTTCAGCTGAGGTCCGTGAACGTGCCTGTGGCCCTCAGAAATCTTGGGTGAAGCTCTCAAAGACCTTCTAAAAATGGCCAACCAAATGGTAATTCCATGCTCTGTTTTCACTGGCAGAGGGCTGCAGGAGGCTGTCGCAGCTGAAAACGGAAACTGGGTGGGCCACGCACGGCCCTCCTGAGCTCCATTTTTGCTGACAGAGGCACCGCGGGCTGGTCCTTCGCTGTTTCCAGAGTGGCCCCACAGGCCAGATCTAAGCACCCGTGGGCTGGATCCAACTCGTGGGCCTTGAGTTTGACACCCTTGCTATAGGCGTTTGAAAAAAAACCAGGCTACAAATAGAGAAGGCCTAATGCAAATTGCTCTCCGTTCTCCAATGAACTTCTTCAAACGTTCAGGTCAACTTCTGAAACTTCACTTCAGTTCCCATCGCTCACTCAGGTAAAGGTGCTTCAGAAAGACGCATTTATGATGCCTTGCCTGCAGAAGTCCTCCAGCAATGTTAGAATCTGAGAACCTTTAAGAAGCTGACATTTTATGCCACCATTTCATCTCCGATTGAGTAGTTATGTTTTGGTTTAATGTGCTTTTTTTTTTTTTAATCTGAGTCGCAGTTTGGAAAATTTCATTTTGTTACTTCCTTTTGCTGGTCCCCCAGGGCATTTCTTATAAATATGCCAAGAGAAATAAGTAGATGTTTCCATAAATACATCTGATAACAGTTATTTAACAGTACAACATCCTAGCATTTAATTGAACACAATGCTTGCCCTTTCCTTTCTGTAGCTAAGAATAAAAGGATGAAAGACTGAATTCCTTTAAAAAAAAAATACAGAGCCAAGGATCAGCAAAGAGAGTGTGATAATTCTGGATTATGGATCATTCTCCTCCCCACGAAGACACTAATCTTAACCTTTTTTATTACTTAAATTTATGGTTACCTTTGAGGGCACGATGGCTCAGCAGTTAAAGGCGTTGAGCTGGTCAACTAGAAAAACAGACAGCTAGGGTTTGAGACCCAAGCTCCACGCAATGGGTGAGCTCCCATCCTCATCCCAGCTCCTGCTCCCCTAGCAGTTCAAAAAAAGCATGCAAATGCGAGCAGACAAATAGGCACCACTTTGGTGGAAAGGTAATAGTTCTGTGCACCTTCAGCGTATAGTCATGCTGGCCAAATGGCCACAGAAATGTCTTTGGACAATCCTGGCTCCCTCGATGAAGAAAAGAAGGTGAGCACCATTGGACTCGGACATGACTGGACAGGGGAAGTCTTTACCGTTTTTTTATAGTTACCTTTGTTCATCGTAGTCTTCTCCAAATAGTATATTATCCCTGACACTTCCATGAAATATCCATGCTTCCTGGGACACATACGCCAGAGTGCCATTCACCACGACTTTCCCACAATACAGATACATCTGAAGTGGGCAGAAGGAATGGTTGGATGTCAAGTCTGCTCCAGTGGGGTTTCCCGCTATCTGTGATAAATCACAGTTCTTAGGATACCTATTTTGCTTCTGATGGAGAACTTGAAAATAATGGAAAATTAAGGGAGGGGAGAGAAAGCTCTGCATACCAAGACTGGCCCTCCCATCAGGGCCAAATAAGACATCAGTTCTACTGTCCAAATTTGGGCCTTGGGTAATGTAGTGGGAGTGATTATTTCCTTTGCTGTCATTGTAATTTTGGAATTATAACTGGGGAAAGATTTTATTGTGTCTCCTACGCCAAGAATTATCGGACAGGTTGAATTTTCTGCATCTTGATTTCATCTGTGCCATGCAATCCCTTCCACAGTTGGCAGTTACAGAAATATTTAATTCTAAAAGCTTTCCTACAAGGAAGTTTACAGAACCTGATCTTTGGAACTACTGCCTGATCAGGACCTCTTATATTTATACGCAAACTGAAAATTGACTATCCATTGAATTAGCCATTGTTTTTTAATGGTTCTGTCAAGGCTCCATCCTAGATATTTTAATGCATCAAAATGCAATTTGTATACAGATTTGGAGAGCAAATCAGAGGTGGTATTCAGTTGGTTTGAACCGGTTTTGGCGGACCGGTTGCGAAAATTTTGACCAGTTCAGAGAACCAGCAAATACCAGCTCTGACTGGCCCCGCCCACTCGCCCCTGCCATTACCTCTCCTATATTGTAAGCGAAGCGAAGCTGATTCATGCAGCAATCAGCTCTGCAGCATGAAACAGCTGAGGTAAAAATCAGTTCAGGCATCGCTCAAGTGTTGACAGAGGTTTGTTTTCGAGCCCTGTGAAGTGCAGCTCGCATAGAACCGGTAGGAAAAAAATTTACAACCGACCACTGAAGCAAATGCATGAATTTTTAGATCTTCTTCCTCTGTTTAAGCCAAAGGTCAGCAACCTTAAACACTTAAAAGAGCTACAAAGGTCTTAACTGGAAGCCCGCCTGTTCAATTCTGGAGCTGACCAGACTCTGGTGGTTCCCACATCATAGGGTCTCCTCCTAGCACGGCATCCTTCTTCCTCTACTTGTCCTAACCAAAATCCCTATCAACTGTGGAACTGACCAGCAACAGGGAGCTGCAGCACAGGGATGAAAGAGCCACATGCAGCTCCAGAGCCACAGGTTGCTGACCCCTAGATTAAACAAATAGTAAAACACCTGCAACTGACAGGATAATGTTGGTATGCATTAACCATAAGAGCTGAGAAGGTCAGTATATTAGCAGAATGATGTATAGTTCATGCATTATAGGCCTAACTTTGGCTACCACAGTTGACTTGATCAGCACAGCATCGTCAGGAGAAAAAGCCACGTTAGCTAAAAAATATTGTAAAATATTACATTAGAGCTGAACTGAGAAAAAAATGTAGACATTTACGTACCTGTCCTAATACTGCCTTGAGGATTGAGGTCTTTCCACTTCCGACATTGCCACTAATCCCCAAAACTTTGCCCTGGGAAGAAAAAAAATTGAGTATAATTTGCACACAGCAGTAGAGTTAGAATACTTTAGAATTAGAATGCTTTATTTGGCCAAGAGTGATTAGACACGCAAGGAATTTGTCTCCGGTATGGAAGCTCTCGGTTTGCATGCAAAACAACAGGGAAATAATCATCATAATAACGATATCAGAGGGGTAATAGAGAAGGTGGGAAGGATAATAATAATAATACTACATCCATGCACAAGGGTAAATAGACCTAAGACAGTACTGAGGGAATTAGGTGTTCAGCAGAGTGATGGCATGAGGGGAAAAAACTTGTGTTTAGTTGTTTTAGCATGCAATGCCCGATAGCTGTGATGGTGAACCTATGGCACACTGGCCACAGGTAGCACACAGAGACCTCTCTGCGGGCACATGAGCCATTGCCAAACTAACCTACACTGTGCATATGTGCACACCTCCTGCTGGCCAGCTGATTTTGGGCCCGTTTGAGGCCTGTTTTTCACCCTCCCAAGACTGCAGAGGCTTCCCTCAAGGGCCTCCATAGCCTGGGGGAGGCCGTTTTCACCTTCCTGGAGGTTCAAGGAAAATCTCGGGAGCCCGAAAAACGGTCCTTCTGGAAGTACTGAAACGGGCCCGTTTTCAGCCTGCCGAGGCTCCAGAAGCTTCCATTGAGCCTCCAGGAGGGCAAAAATGGCCTCCCTCGGGCTCTGGAATTCATGCAATAATTTATGTCCAGGATGTGAGGGGTCTGTAGACGTTTTCTCAGCCCTCCTTCTGACCCACACAATGCATAGGTCTTCTATGGAAGGCAGGCTATGTTATGGCAATAAGGAATCATCCCCAATCAATCCGGAGGTTGTTTATATCCAGACCGAATCTTAACCTCTTAAGAGTTAAAATTAGCATCACCAGGTTGGTTTTGGTTTAAAATGTTATGGTTCCCATCGACTTACTTTCTTTACTATAAAATTTATATTGTGCAAGACAAAGCTGCAGTCGACATTGGTCCCAACCATCGACATCCCAGAGTGAGAAACGACTGCCTCTGCCCTGGGAGGGGATTTGCGGACCCTTTTCCGATTCACTTTTGTTTCCTTTCTACTTTTGCTGTCGGGTTCCCAGGATAAGGTGACGTTTCTCAGCGTCACAGCATTTCTGGATCCCTGCAGAGTCGTCACATACGCAGAAGGCGTTTTCATAGTGAGAATTTTCTACAAGAGAAAAAAACCCCATGAACTAAGATACAGCAATAGCACTTCGACTTATATATCACTTCACAGTGCTTTTACAGCCCTCTCTAAGCGGTTTACAGAGTCAGCCTCTTGCCCCAAACAATCAGGGTCCTTACTTTACCCACCTCGGAAGGATGGTAGGCTGAGTCAACTTTGAGCCGGTCGGGATCGAACTCCAGAAAGTGGGCAGAATCAGCCTGCAATGTTGCATTCTAAGGATTATGCCACCAAGGAAAGGAAGGAAGGAAGGAAGGAAGGAAGGAAGGAAGGAAGGAAGGAAGGAAGGAAGGAAGGAAGGAGGATGGATGGATGGATGGATGGATGGATGGGAGGATAATTAACCAGTGGAACTGCTTGCCACTAGAAGTCATGGCTATCCCATCACTGGAGGTTTTGAAGAAGAGACCGGACAGAAGGAAGGAAGGAAGGAAGGAAGGAAGGAAGGAAGGAAGGAAGGAAGGTCAAGTGCCAGGAAAATCAGGAGATTCAGGCAATTCAAATGAGTATCAAGATTGATTGAAGCTTAAGTTCTCTACAAGAATCTGACCTACTAACTGTCAGGGGAAATGAGTGGGAGATAAGAAAGGCATTCAGGGTGGGCTGGATTGAGATCACTTATGTGTGCACAGGGATTCATGACTGATAACGCCTTTGACTCCCCTTCCTCCGGCACAGGCCAGTCATCTACAATGCTTCTGACCGGTCTCCCCCTTCTCTCCTCTCCTCTTCCCCCTTTCGGTGGTAGGGCCCGAACGGAGGATCGTCCTGGTGGGCAAAACAGGCAATGGGAAAAGCGCGACGGGAAACAGCATCCTGGGAGGCCCAGTCTTTAAATCCAAGATGGCGTTCGGTTCCGTCACCCAAAGTTGCCAAAAGGAAGAGACCCTGCTGAACGGCCGGAAAGTCGTGGTCGTCGATACGCCGGGATTCCTCGACACCGGGCGTCCCGAGCGAGAAACGTCCGCCGAAGTCAGCAAGTGCGTGAAGTTTTGCTCCCCTGGTCCCCACGTCATCCTGCAGGTGATTCGTCCCGGCCGTTTCACCCAGGAGGAGAAGGACGTGGCTCGCTTGATCAGGGAGATCTTCAGCCTGAAGGCCAAGAATTACATGATCCTCCTCTTCACCCGCAAAGAGGACCTGGAAGGGAAAGCGCTGCAGAAATTCATCGCCGAGGGAAACTCGGGGCTGAAGGAGCAGGTGTACCGGTGCGGCAACCGCTATCTGGCTTTCAACAACAAGGCCGAAGGCGCAGAACGAGAAACTCAGGTGGAGCAGCTGATGACCATGATTGATGCGCTGGTGGAGAAGAACAGAGGCGCGCCGTGCTACACGGAAGAGATGCTGAGGGCCGACAGGGAGAACTTCAGGAATAACCGAGACTTTTCCTGGTTGTGTCCTTTCCTTTAGGGGACGCTTCCCCCCCCCATAAAAACTAAATCCTCAGCGAGCTTCAGCTCCACGATGGAAGCTGCGCGCAACGTCTCCGCTCTGCTCTTCCCTCTTTGGCTTTCCACTCCCCACCGGAAGACCCCCGCGAGAGATTCATGGCGGAGTCTCCGAGCCAATTCCCTCGCCCGAGAAACTGGTTTCTCTTATCGGATGAAAGGACTCCCTTTCTTTCTTCCTTCCACATTTCCCTCCCTCTTCTTCCTCCCCTCTTCCCTCATCATCTCCTGTCTTCCTTCTTCCCACCCTCCTTCTTTCTCTCCCTCCTTCTTTCCTCCCTCTTTCCATCTCCTCCTTTTCCTTCCTCCCTTCCTTTTTCGCCCTCCCTACCTTCCTTCCTCCCGCCCTCCCTTGCTTCCCTATTTACCTAC
>JAOYMU010000039.1:35495435-35509797 GCA_025802295.1 Psammodynastes pulverulentus
CTTCTTCTTCTTCTTCTTCTTCTTCTTCTTCTTCTCCTTCTCCTCCTCCTCCTCCTCCTCCTCCTCCTCCTCCTCCTTCTCCTCCTCCTCCTCCTCCTCCTATTTCTCCCTCTCCTTCTCCTCCTTCTTCTCCTCCTCCTGCCTCCCTCCTCCTTCCTCCTTCTTCTTCTTTTCTAAAAAGTCATGACATTGACACCGATTAGATTTACCAAGGAGAGTAACAATCTAGAACCAAGGAGAAGTTTCCTAACAGCGAGATCAATTAATGAATGGAATAGTTTGCCTTCAGAAGTTGTATGTGCTCCAATCACTGGACAACCGGGTGTCTGAATTGTTTCCTGCTCAAGCAGAGGTTGGACTAGAACAGAGGTGGTATTCAGTAGGTTTTGACCAGTTCCGGAGAACCAGTAGCAGAAATTTCGAGTAGTTCGGAGAACGGGTGGTAACCTTCCCCCGGGAGTGGAGAGGGAATGCCACACCTACCAAGCCACACCCTGGAACTGGTAGTAAAAAAAATTGAATCCCACCACTGGATTAGAAGACCTCCAAAGTCCCTTCCAACTCTTATTATTCTATGTTCTGTGTTCTACAGTAATCCATACATCATGAGTTGAACTTTTATTTAACTAGAGAACAGGAAATAACAGGTGTTTGGCATTTCTTATTCCCAGTTCTGTCTCTGTAGTCTCTGCTGCTTTCATTAGGCGGCAACTACTACACGGCAACAGCTCTTTCTCATACTAAATCAAAGCAATATACTCCTTGGAGCTATTATAATACATTTTCAATTTCTACATGGATTTATTTCTTTTGGCATGGCCATTTTGCTTTTCCTCCCTTCCAGCTTTGCAAACCACATTTTTTTTTAAAGAAATGCACCAAGTTAGATGAGCCAGAAAATAAATGCAAATGCATGCTGTCATTGCTGCACATGCTTTCTGTGTGGTCCATCATACAATTCTTCACACAGCAGGTCGGTTGGAGCCCCATTGAGCAAACTACAGTCACAAAGTTCAGCCCAAAGAGAACACACAACTTGATTAGACTGTTTTTTTTAAAAAAACAAACAAACTGGGAGTTGCAATCCCTGGAGATTTTTTTCTGTTTCTATGGTAGTTCATAGTTTGTTCAAGGTCAGAGAAATAACAGGCAATGCATGCAAAGGAAAACAGAGTTTTTGACAGACAAGTGCCTGTATGGTTTGTTTTAACAGGAGCACGTAGGAAAAATAGTCCAAAATCAGTCCAAAGTTCCGAGAGCTGGGTCACGGCTGTTTGACAGTCCAGAATGTCCTGAGCATGATCCACACCAATGTCATGCAAGAGCTGGAGATCAGTCCAAAGCCTATGGAGCATTTTTGTTCTGATCTCCCCTCTGCTTGCCAGATACGTGAGACCTTACACCATTGTCATCTGACAACTCCAGTTGCTTAGGTGGTGCCGCTGTTTGATCAGTCTCATGTAATTCTTGGCTTTGTCACTCCTGAGGCTGACATTCCACAGATCCTGCTGAAGCAGCTTCTCCATATTCAGAGGCAGGAGTAGCAGATTCTCTGTGAAAAGGTATAACTATTTTCTGAATTGTCAGGTACATGAAATGAAAATGTGATTCTATGCAGAAGTGGAAATGATCAATGTGCCATGTAGTTCTACTTAAACTCTACTAACAGAAAAGGTGAACCCAACTCTTTCAAGAAGTAACCTCAGTGCAGGAATATTGGTAGGACTATTCTTTTCTCTCTTATAAGTTTCACTGACACGCTGATATGGAGCAAGACGCCACTAATCTAAGCTAATGGAAAAGCTCAAAGCCCTTATAAATTGGGAGCACCATCAGTTTCCACATGGCAGTACCCACTCTTGAACAGGACCGTGACTCTTGTCCAAGAACCACAAGTAGTTTCTAAGAGGCTAATTTGTTCATTGCTAACATGGCATAAATGTCCCTTGTGTTGATCATTGATTAGATGTGCATTTGCTTGGGTCAATGGAGAAGAAAGAGAGAGAGAGAGCCTGAAGGCAGAGTCAAGTGAGTAATCAGCTTGGAATCATTACATTCCCACAAATGGTCTAAGTCGATTCCCTCTTGAATTCGGTTGACTCTTATCTAGCACCAATTTAGTGTTGACTGTCAGTTGACTTAGATCAGGGGTGTCAAACTCAAGCCCCAGGGGCTGGATCCAGCCCAAGGGGTGCTTAGATCTGGCCCTGGAAACAGTAATGGAGTGGCCCGCAGTGCCTCTCCTGAGCTCCGTTTTCACTGGCAGAGTGTTGCAGGAGGCCATCACAGCTGAAACGATGCTCGGGAGCCCATTTTCACTGGGGCCACCACAGGCACCCCCAACATGAGTGAGCACCACCCTGGCCACGCCCACCCCAGCCCCCCAAGGTCAGACACAACCCTGATGAGGTCTTCCATGAAATTGAAATTTGATACCCCTGACTTAAGATAGATTCTTGTGTATAGGCAGGAGCAATAAATCACCTTAAGTGGAATGTAACACAGGGCCCTAATTCTTTCCATCTGACAGTCCATCGAGCAATCAAATTCAATCTCTAAATAAGTAAATAAATAAGTAAGTAAATAGTAAATAAGTAAATAAGTAAGTAAATAAGTAAATAGGTAAGTAAATAAGTAAGTAGGTAACTAAGTAAGTAAATAAGTAAATAAATAAGTAGGTAGGTAGGTAGGTAGGTAAGTTAGTAAGTAGGTAAGTAAGTAAATAAGTAAATAGGTAGATAGGTAGGTAGGTAGGTAGGTAAGTAAGTAAGTAAGTAAGTAAATAAGTAAATAAGTAAATAAGTAAATAAGTAAATAAGTAAATAGGTAAATAAGTAAATAAGTAAATAAGTAAGTAAGAAAGTAAGAAAGTAAGAAAGTAAGTAAGTAAGTAAGTAAGTAAGTAAGTAAGTAAGTGGGTAAGTCCCTCTGGTTTAACACATGTTTTAAAACAAAAGCCAAACACTTTGATCCGCTGCTTCGATGGAAGGAAAAAAGCCATTTTACGCGCGTGAGCGAACACGCATTATGAAACAGATCGATGGAGTCTGGTCAAGCCCACTGACATCTCACCTGCGCCCCCCCCCCCTTCAGTTCAGTGCTTCGTTTAAAGGTGGGCTCTTCGGATCCACGTTCCATCCGACCCAGAGGCCCTTTGAAAGCTGTGCGTAGCTCTATTATTTATGAACCCCTATTTGAGAAGAGAGCAACCTGGCTCAAGGCGAGCTGTTGCCGTATCTTGTCCATCTAATTGGAAGACATTTCTTTGCCTCTTGGAGAGGAAGTGCAGCGTCTTTCTAATTGAAAGCTGTAGGAGATATTTACTACCGAAGTTTTAGCGAATATAACACAAGAGTGAGTTAGTACCTTCCTATTATTCCCTGTTTATTACACTACTCTGCGGATACGCTTAAGCTGGAGGAGAAGGGGAGGAAAAAGAAGATAAACTCTCAACAAAGGTCATTGCAATTTAAAAATAACACGGGGAAGGAAGTCCTATTAATTAAGAGAATTAATCTCCTTCTTTTCTGCTAGATGACATGGATTTTCATACCTTTGGTAATTTATGAATTGCCCTGCTCATCGCGGTAAACAACCTGAAAATTTATTCCATAAATGGTAATAATAAATCCAACTGTATGGATGGGAGGTATTAATACATTAAGCACCTGGCATTTGTGACAGATAATTTATAGTTAACTATCAGGTTCCAAAGTCATTTCGTTTCTTAAAATTGAAAATGTCTCTTCGCTTCACGGAGGGTGCTTAGTTAAATTCAGAGTCGACGCAATCCCTTGATTAGCGCAAAGTATTTTTTTTGTCACTGTAATGTGAAAAATATGGGGAAAAACCCACAAAAGCCATTTTAAGAAGAGCCATTATTCTCCGTAGATATTGTGAGGGAAATCTGGTTTCGAGGAGTCGATCTGTTTTCTGTTTGGATTGGGATGGATGAAAGGCTAAGGAAGGAACAGATGAACAGGTTACATGGTTACAGAAATAAGAGTCCTTGTTTACCCAGAAATACCGTCCTTTTCTGACACACTGGTGGTGCGTCTAAAGCAGGGGTCAGCAACCTTAAACACTCAAAGAGCCATTTGGATTTGTTTCCCACAGAAAAGAAAACACCGGGAGCCACAAAACCATTCCTGTGACTATTTCCTAAGCAGCCACAAAACTAGCATAAGTAGTTGAATTAAAGATTCTTTTTTCTTATGAATCTTTTCTTTTCTTGGATTTATCCATAGTTGGTCTACCGGGGGTTGAAAAGCTCAATAAATTGCATGCCAGCGGGTGTTGCATATTGGCAGTTGTGATGCATATTTTGAGAGACAGGGAGCCTCAGCAGAGGGATGAAAGAGCCACATGCGGCTCCAGAACCACAGGTTGCTGACCCCTGGCCTAATGTAACACCTTATCCCCTGTGGTGGACCATCAGACCAAGAAGCCCACAAGCAGGATCGAAGACAAGATTTCTGGTTTTTTTCTTTCGTTCTCCCCAAATCGGCACTTCCTGCTCTTAAGCACCCAGGCTCTGTTATGCAAGCACTTAAAAGTTAAAAGTTTTGTTTTAAACAAAAAAGTAAGACCACACCTGGAATGCTTGCATCCAGTTTTGGTCACCACATTATCAAAAGATGTTGCTGTTTGCTGCTTGCTGGGAGGCAGAAGCCGAAGTAAGATTTTTTGTTCTTGTTTTCCTCCCCCAAAACTAAGGTGCGTCTTATACTCCGGTGCGTCTTATAGTCTGAAAAATACGGTATATTTGATATTCGTTTCCTCACCACTCTTTTTCGGAACTTACTGGACATCCCAATGAATCTGCTCTGGAGAAGCAGGGGTGCTTCCTGGTTTTAATTTATTTATTTTTTACAGCTGCCAGCGTAATTAGGTTGAATCTTTCCTGCCGGTGTCATTATCCAAAGCTCGGGATTCATGTACAGGGAGACAGTGTGTCACCAGCAGGCTAGAGAGTAAGAACAAAATGAAAGGATTTAACAATTTGATTTCACAGCTGCTTTCCGCGAAGTTTCGTTTTAAGTCTGCGCCTTTCACAGGAGAACAAATACCAATCGTCATTGAAGAAGAGGGTTTCTGCCCCTCAAAATAAGGATGCTGCGTTTAATTTTGCCAATGCTGTGTGTGTGTGTGTGTGTGTGTGTGTGTAAGAGAGAGAGAGAAGAGGAGAGAGAGAGAGAGAGAGAGAGAGAGAGTATAGAGAGAAACGGGAGGGAAGGAGAGAGAGATCCCTTTCATGAGTTTATGGAGGGGAAAAAACGATGAATGCTGTGTCATGGTACATATGCACATTATGATATTACATGCACATGCAAAAGGGGCGGGGCTTGTAATGCCATGACACAATGTTGATTTCCTCCCGAAGGCATCCCACTGCTGTTTAAAAAGCCTCCCGCGGACTGGCAGCCTTCCTTTTAGCCCGACCATTTTCTTATCTTCTTTAACATCCGCCATTTATGTTGCTTTGGGAACGTCCTCTGCTTCCCTCTGATTGCCTGTGTGTTGTGTTAGACTTTCTGGCCCGAATCCATTAGTCGTGGCAGCCAGATCTAGCGCTCCCTGCTTTGCCATCCAGCTTCGACACGAATAGATCCTTCTCCTTCGAGCAAATTGGGTAAACAATGACTTCCCAGAGCGAGGGAAGAGATAACTTCTCCGGAACAAATCTATAAAGCCGGATGGCAGGATTTCAAATTCAGAGACCTTTTTAATCTTCAGGTAAAAAAAGCAAAAGATCGCTCTTCCTCCTTCGGCAGATGAAGAAACAGCAGGAGGATTTATTATGTTATATAATCAAATTTGACAGGAAACATGAAAGCACATTAAGAGTCAGTTAATGGCCTAGGAACATTGGATGCTATTTTTTTTTCGGAACTAAGCACAGTTAAACCTGATCTATCCCTTTATACGAAACAGCAATTGCGTTTCCAAAATGATGACGTGAGCTGTAATTACAATAAAGAGGATGGTAATGATCACGATGATGGTGTTGCCATTCGATGAAATTCCAACGGTTGCTTAGATGTTATTTTTCTTCTGGCGGCATTCTTACTCTGGAGTACAGTATCATTTCCAATAGACGGGTAGATGGATTTCAGGGCAGACGAGAACAAACGTGGAGAGATAGAAGAAGAGATTGTACATATATACAAATGCAGATGTACACATTTTGCACAGGTGTGTATAGAGCAATCTAGTTTTGCCCAATGGCTGCTTGGGAGCACAGGCACAGAAGCTCTTTGCAGGAAGCAACATTGTTTATTCGGTTCGGTTTGCACTCTGAAGCTGTGGGTGTGTTTTTAGGACTCCAGTTGGTTTTGCACAAGCTAATTGGCACTTAGGTCGTTGACAGCCATTCAAGTAGGATAAAAGTTTATTAGCTTGTTCTTGAAAGACTGTGGCAGATGGCTGTCGACTTATTCCTGCGCTGTTTTTGGACTTATTAAGGGCTGTGAATGAATATAATTCACAGCCGTGAAAATAAAGAGATTTTGGACTTAAGTGAGTGTTTGTTAATGTCTCAGGAAGCCTAGGTCAGAACAAGGTATTGTCCAATCTGGATCTTGGTACAGCCAATGATAAATTAAAATTAACATTAGGCAGTGAAGATAAATCTCCTTATAGGACAATTCTCATAAATTAAAATCAGGTCCTCAGAGACTAAACAGAGAATATCTTCCAGTTATCTTACAGTCTATATTCCTGGAAGCAGACATTGCAAAGCAGACCGATAAGGCTTACTCCCTGTTTAAATACATGACGCTTACACGAAGGAGAAATTTGGCATAACCACCTTAATTTCGCATATCTTCTTTCATTTGCTATCAATAGCTTTCAGCTCCTGATTAAATGTTATTTGAAATACTCAGCGGAGGCCCCTAGCTTCTTATTCCTAAGTTCCTCCAATATGTTCCAACTTCCCACCAATCTGCCACCAGGATTTTTTTTGACTGCCGAGCGCATTAAATAAATCCATCTAACACTGTGATGTCAGCGCATATCCTGCCCGATCTCTTTGGAATATTTTTTTGTCCAACATCAGTCGTACCAGCTTTGCATGCAAAAAGAAAAAGGGAAAAAGAGAAGATAAGTATTTTTCATCTGAAAAAAATCAACACTGCTTCTCTCTCTCTCTCTCTCTCTTTATTTTTTTTGTTTATCAAGGTAAAAAGTAGGCAGGAATCTCTTAATCTTTGTACTAGCTTGAAAAAGATGAATTGGGGAAAAAGAATCATTAAATGTTTTCCCTTATCTCCATTGAACTGTACAATGAAAGGAAGAGAGGGAGAGAGAGAGAGAGAGAGAGAGAGAGAGAGAGAGAGAGAGAGAGAAATCATCTTGTTAAAATGAAAAACAGCACCGCTGACTTCCAAAAAGATATAGATACTTTCATCATAAATCCATGCTTTCTTTTAAAAAAACCTGTTTGATGGAAATGAATAAATACACATCTCCCCTCAAGACTGAATTAGAGGTCATCATTTAACCCTGAATATGAAGCTATTCTTATGACTCTAAATTAAAACAGCCAATTTCCATCCTGGGGAGGTTTGGAAAACAATGGAAAGAGATAATTCTATTTTTTCCCAAATGACTTGAGTAAGTTATGGTAGTCAGAAGAATTTGTGTTAATTCTCCAAGGGCAATCATCCATCTTTGAACACAGGAATTAAGATTAATAAAAACGCAATCGCTTGTTGGGTTAAGACAGAGGTCAGCAATCTGTGGCTCTGGAGCCACATGTGCCTCTTTCATCCCTCTGCTGCGGTTCCCTGTCACTCAAAATATGTGTCACAATCGCCAATTTGTGACACTCTCCAGCACACAATTTATTGAGCTTTTCAAACCCTCGGTAGGTTTTATGGCTCCCGGTGTTTTCTTTTCTGTGGGACCTTCTTAAATAGGTGTCCCAAAGATGCTTTTTTCAAGAGGCAACTGGACTTTCTGGTTTTCACTTCTCTTCCAAGAAGCTTCTTCGGCTCTTCTTAATTAGGATAAGTTTGTGTCCAGATTGGACCTATCAAATGCTTCCATGCTCGATGGAAGAGTCTGGCCAGGGTTTCAGTTTGTTTGGATTTAACTTCACACAACGATTTGTGGAGTTTCTCACATATAGATTTTTAAATCTGAAATTTTAGTATCGACTTGTATTGTATTTGTATGTTTTATCCTTGTTGTTACCCGCCCCGAGTCCTTGTGGAGAGGGGGCGGGATATAAGTCGAAAAATAAATAAATAAATAAAAAAATAAAATAAATATGTAGATAGACAGACAGACAGACAGACAGACAGACAGACAGACAGATAGATAGCAATAGAGTAGAGTAGAGTAGAGTAGAGTAGAGTAGAGTAGAGTAGATGAATGAATGGATGGATGGATGGATGGATGGATGGATGGTGGGTAGATAGATAGGTAGATAGATAGATAGATAGATAGATAGATAGATAGATAGATAGATAGTAGAGTAGATAGGTAGAGTAAAGTAGATAGGTAGAGTAGAGTAGAGTAGAGTAGATGGATGGATGGATGGATGGATGGATGGATGGATGGTGGGTGGATAGATAGATAGATAGATAGATAGATAGATAGATAGATAGATAGATAGATAGATAGAGACGTAGTGGTTAAGACATCAGGCTAATGAGTTCTAGGCCTGCCTTAGGTCCAGGGTGACCTCAGGCCAGTCCTTCTCTTTCAGCCCTAAGAAGCAGGCAATGTCAAATCAGGAAGTTGTCCAGGCAGTCAATAAAAACTATTATGGCACACATAATAATAAAATAGTGGTGGAGAGGCACTATATTCATATCGTGTTTTATGTCCATGTCATAATCTGTTTTAAATAGAGATTTTCACCATCCGGCCTACCGCTCTTCCAGATGCTAATTTTAAGAGGCGGCCAAACCAGCCCCAATCTGATTCAGATCGG
Organism: Psammodynastes pulverulentus; assembly: GCA_025802295.1. Classification (NCBI taxonomy): domain Eukaryota; kingdom Metazoa; phylum Chordata; class Lepidosauria; order Squamata; family Psammodynastidae; genus Psammodynastes; species Psammodynastes pulverulentus. The sequence goes on from JAOYMU010000039.1 coordinate 35,504,380, forward strand.
CGATTAAATATTAAAACATTGATTCGTTTTGATACCAAGGATCAAAGTGATTTGAAACATCAAACCCCTTTTGATCCGGAACATCGATTCACGTAACTTGAATTTGAATTATTGATTAGGTTGGGGAAACGAATGTCCTTTTGCAGGGGCACGAGAGCTACCCAAACACTTTGATAGCTTCCGTCGACTCAAGGACTCCTTTTAGCTAATCAGAGATTTGATCAAATCGCCTTCCAGTTGAATCTTTGCCTCAAATATTTGCACAGTCCAATTGGTTCTTAGGCTAACTTTGCACAACAAATCTCACTGATACTTCAGCCCACACTGAAAGGGGAGGATGAACATAATCTTGTCAATCCTGAAGAGTGTATCAAGATGCCAGGGATTAAAAAAAAAAAAAACTCAGAGTGATGCATAACTGTTTTCTTTGATTCTGCGACTTTATTTTGATCCTGAAAACACAGTTGCAAAAGTAAATAATATTTACCTTTTATCTTTCGTTAGCTCTGAAAGATTGGGAATATTAGAAGATAACGCGCTGCAGGAAAATTAGAAGGAATCACAAGGAGAAATTGAGATATTCAGGGCTATCTCTCCCCATCTTCTTGTTTGCTTTTCTCTCTTTCCCTCGGTTGTAGCTATTGATCAATGCAGTGCTTAAAACGTGCGGGGGAAAAAGCTTTGAAGTTTTAAGATGCAAGTCTGTCTTAATTTTCCACCTCTTTTCTTGGCTGAGCCAGCTGAAGTGAAGTGTAGCAGCTAACTTAATGCCTAAATCCAGATTGCTAAATTAATATATCTAAAGATGATGAAACAACTCAGATAATCACTATCTGCCATGTATATTGAAGTGTTTTAAAACCCAAGGAGATATTTTCTGTCAGGGGAGGGGAAAATGATGCTGCCACGGGCAACAATACTTCCAATGAATTGCAGTGTTGCTATAAGGACTGTGAATAATTGCAATGCGAGCATGTCAAGATTCACGTATTTATTTACATATGTATCAATATCTCGTACGCCATCTTAATTCCCGAGACTTGTAATGATTCATAAGACAAAAGAAGAAAGGAGGAAATTAATTAGCTGTTGCATCCATAGTAATTAGTATCAATTAACATTCATAACACAAACAGAGGCATGATATCACACGTTAAAAACAGGTAGCTTCAGTTAGTGAACGCTGGAGGAGTTTCATTTTTACTAATTTTCAGAAAACGTTCAACCATAATCTCTATTTTGTTTCTAGGACTTGTGAAAATACTGATGTACATGGAAGTTACGTTGCATTTGTACAGCCAAGGTTGCACAGTGATTAGAATGAAGTATTGCGGGCTAATTCAGCTCACTGTCAGGAGTTCGATTCCCTATCAGGTCAAGGTTGACTCAGCCTTCTACCCTTCGGACGTAAAATAAGGACCCAGATTGTTAGGGGCAAAATGCTGACTCTCTAAACTGCTTAGAGAGGGCTGTTAAGCACTGTGAAGTGGTATATAAGCCTAAGTGCTATTGCTATTTGTCCCAGTACAATTTTAGCATCTTCTGAAGATGCTAATTTTTTTTATCTTACCTTGCAACTATCTCTCTTCTGGTTTTTTAAAGGAAATTAAATTGCATGTTCCCCTTCCCCCCCAAAAAATGATAGTGCCACTTGAAGTGTAAGAGAAGGACAGGTGGAGGTGGAGTCAAAGGAGTAATTAGCCTGGAGTCACGAGGTACTCACAAAGGATCTAAGTCCAACCCCTTTTGAATTCTGTTCAGTCTTAGCTAGTGCCAATTTAGTGCTGACCATTAGTTGTCTAAATTCTACAAGAGGACATCACATCCGGGGGATTTAAGGAAATAAATGCGGTGGGAATGTGAGTTGACCCATTTGTACCTTCTTAGTGTCAATTTTTATTTTTTACAATGCCATGAATAACAATAGGTTTTTGAGAAATGACATCAGGTGTTCCCAAAGAATAGAAAAACCAAGTTCATCATATTTTTTTATGATTATTCAAGAAAAATTAGGGTATAATTTGTGGATTCTGCCACAGAGCAGCGCTATTAAGAAGGAAGAATAAATAGGGAAGGGTCTTTTGAGTGCTTCCCCTTTTTTCCCCTGTCTCTCTTTGGAAATTGCTCGGACGGGATTGTTCACTCTTCTATAGCATTGCTAGAAAATTCTCTAATAAATTCTTGGTGAAAATTAACTGTCAGTCAGTTCCACCAAGAACTATAGCTTTTTATTGGTGCCATTAAGTAGCACGCTATAATTCATAACATCGTGTTTTACCAACCCCTGTAGATTTTATTTTTATTTTTTTGCTTCATTTTTTGCTGCTGTTAGGTATGGATATGGTCTTGAAGGTATATTTTCAAAATATATGAGGTACTGCAACTTTATGGCACATTATGGTTTTGGATAATAAATGTGATATTTGTTTCTATTTTTTTTCCCCCTAACCATTCCGTTCTTAATAGTTTCAAAAATGGTCCCTGCATTCAATTTTGGTTGTGGCTCATAGTTTCACTTCCCAGCTCTTTTTTTAAATATATATAAATGAGTTTCACCCCGTCAAGACCAACTGAATTTCTATTAAGGTAAAATTTGCCTTCAAATTTTAGCAAACCCAATTCCTATTTCCCGGACTAATGCACAGATTGGACTTCAATTGCCCTCTCGTCGGTTTATTTATTTATTTATTTTCGAGCTTCCCGTTTGGGTTGACTCCAGCCCTTGCCAAGTGCTTATAAAAACATGAGTTTTCGATTAAAATGTGCCTGAGCATTTCAGACAATTCTGGATGAAGATGTGCGCTTTTTAGCAAGCTTAAGGTTAACATCCTTGCCACAGTTTTTTTCAGTACATGTGCAATGAAAGTCAGAGGTGGGATTCAGCAGGTTCTGACCAGCACTGGAGAACCAGTAGTGGAAATTTTGAGTAGTTCGGAGAACTGGCAAATCCCACCTCTGACTGGCCCTGCCCCCATCTATTCTCTGCTTCCCAAGTCCCAGCTGATTGGCTGAGTCTTCTTTGGTTGCTCTGTACAGGAGAACAGAGCTGGAAAGCAGGTTAGTGGGGTGGGAAACAGAGGTGGTATTCAACAGGTTCTGACAGGTTCTGGAGAACCAGTAGCAGAAAATTTGAGTACTTTGGAGAACTGGCAAATGGCACTTCTGGCTGACCCTGTCCCCATCTATTCTCTGCCTCCCGAGTCCCAGCTGATCAGCTGGGTCTTCTTTGGTTGCCCTGCACAGGAGAACAGAGTGCAGTAATTACAGGCTACTTCTGCTTACAGCCAGCTGCCTGCAATTTGGCAGATCGAATCTCACCAGGCACAAGGTTGATTCAGCCTTCTGTCCTTCCGAGGTGGATCAAATGAGGACCCAGATTGTGGGGGGCAAGAGGCTGACTCTGTAAACTGCTTAGAGAGGGCTGTGAAAAGCACTATAAAGCGGTATATAAGTCTAAGTGCTATTCCTATATTGCTATTTTCATTGCAAAGCGAATACAATTACAATTCTTTCGGCTGCAAACGGAGCCTAGGAAACATTAAAGTCAGTTGGTAGGAGGACACCAGCGACCAGATTTAAAAAAAAAAATCCCCCCTAAGATGGATAGATAGATATAAAACTGGATTTTCATTGAAAAGCAAATACAAATTACAATTCTTCCGGCTTTAGACGGATTCTGGGGAACATTAATGTCAGTTGTTAGGAAGACACAAGCTACGAACAAAAGATTTCACCCACAAGCTGTATAGATAGTTGCAGAGGTATTTGCCGGCGATATGAAAAGCAAAACTGAAGATGGCAGCCACGATACCCCTAAAAACAAGACAGATTTCCCATCCAGAGAGTGTCGTAGTCCCATCTTTTCCCCCCCAAAACTATACCCAGCAGACTTTCCTAGGTGGATAGACAGATCCAAAGACCAACAATTAAAAAGCTCTTTTTCTAAAACCTTTTAATGAGCTTTCGCTAGTCTCGTTATAAACCCCGAATCTAACCAGCCAGAATTTGCTGCTAATGAGAAGGGACTTGTTAATCAGTCACAACAAACCAAGAATGGCTTTTTTAAAAACACACACACACTCACACACACACAAAACACCCCAAGGCTCCCCAGCTCCACAGAAACAGAATATGCAGTGAAATGGAGACAGACACGGTTTCTTGAACAGGCCGCTGATGGCAGGTCCCAAACAAATCACATTATGGCTTAATTACCCCTTTCCGAGGAACAACAAGCCTCATTGAACACGGTGGAACTTATTTCCAAAGTGAGCAGGCCGAAGAAGAAGTCTGCACCGTCGGTTAAATGAGAGGAACAGATGGTCTTCCGCGGAATAACCTTGACCAATTTCCAAACCAAAGAACGAAGCGCACGTTACATCACTTGACACCAACCTAAAACCGAGCAATATTATCCTCATTATTTGTCCTTTGATCAAAACAATTCATCTCGTATCCAATTAGCGGGTGGGAAGTCATCCGACAGAAGGGGGGGACGTTCACTCTGAAAGCGGGTCTTTGCGTGAGTCCGTATTGTTTAGAATATGGACTCACGAGGGTCAGCCGAACAGATGCAGGGATTTAGCACTAGCCATCGCGCTTAGACTTATACACCGCTTCACAGTGCTTAGACTTATATACCGCTTCACATATACCGCTTCCATCGCACTTAGACTTATATACCGCTTCACATATACCGCTTCCATCGCACTTAGACTTATATACCGCTTCACAGTGCTTTTACAGCCCTCTCTAAATGGTTTACAGAGTCAGAATATCACCCCCCAATAATCTGGGTCTTCATTTTACCAACCTCAGAAGGCTGAAAGGCTGAGTCTCTATTATTCTCTTTCCATTCTAAATCTAAACCTTCTGCAAGTGATTCCGAGCAACAAACAAAACGATCGCAACAACACAACTATTTTGAACAGGAATGTGTTTGTTTCCTTTCTCCTAGCCCCGTGCTAAAGGACAGACTTTAGGAAGGGAAACCAAAAGAGGGAAGAAGGAAAAGAAACACATTCCAAAATAAAAAACTATCTCAAGGGAGCGTCTTTCTCCGCGATGCTCACATTGCTTTATTTTTTTTTCCGGCTGCAGCCGGCACACTAAATTACTTAGATTTGCTCCACCGAAAAGTTGATGGGCCATAAAAATGAGGTATAAGAAAGAAAATATGGCTGTCCATGTTTGGATACCAAAAAAAGAAAAGAAAAAGGAAGGAAAAAAAGGGAAATTCGATGCAGTTCCAGCATCACCAAAGGAGCCCTTTCTCTTGGCCTGACGGGGAAAAGGGCCCATCGCTTCCCTCCTGCTAAATCACTCCTGACAGTCTGACACCGGTTAATTTTTTACAGCTCTGCCCCAGCTGACTCTCTCTAATCATGCAAGCAGGGTAATGAATGTTCTACTTGTATT
>JAOYMU010000039.1:35533612-35545595 GCA_025802295.1 Psammodynastes pulverulentus
CAAACCCCATTCCATTCTAGAACTTTTAGTTGGGTCATGAAACATCTGCCAGAAAACAAGCAAGCTCAGAATCACAGTTCCACCCTGAGCTACATGTTCTTCTGTTGGGAAACATCTGTCTCCCTGGATGCAACCATCAAACCACCATAATCCCTAGCAATGGAGCTGACAAGCAAAGGTGCCCCCATTGTGACATGTCAAGTGGGGCATCCCATTCGAACTTCTACTGTCATTACAGGTGTCAGTTAACCAGCCCTACTGATGCTGTCAGGCACATCATGATATCCTTTGCCCAAGTTACTAAGCCATCTCTCATGAGGATGTGATATCCTCGTGATGTGTGTGGTACTAGTTGCCCAAGCAACACAAATCACTGCTGTGCAAACAGTAAAGAATAGGTAGTAGTAGATGATTTTCTAAAGGAGAAACTTTGGAATCAACCTATATGCATAGGTGATTCGTGAAGTCCAGTTTTATGTATTCATCATTTTCGGAGCGCTGTGCAATGCCAACTTTTTAGTCTCCCATAAGATCAAGGCAAAAGGCTAAAACAGCTTAAATCGATTAGTCAAGTACCTACATTATAAGGCAATCTCCCCCCAAATCCCCCCCCCCCTAAATTGCATGTGCATAGGAGACAGATTTTTTAAAGAGCATTTATTTTAATAAAAGTCTGCATTACAAAAAATGCTGGTTCAACAGAATTTGGAAACCTAATGCTGCAGAAAATTTGCAGTTAAAATATATATATATATAATATTAAAAGCCCTCCAGCAATTCTTTCATTGCTTCTGGGAGATTTGGGTGCAATAGATGGTAGATTGCTTCTTGATGTAGCAAATCAATACATCTTTATTTGAAGAAAGTTTTAAAATGTAATCAAGAAGCTTTAGCAAACAAGATTTACTGGGTGTTTTTTTTTTTTTTTTTGGCCAGGTAAATACCAACCTATCTTTTGGCAGTGAGGTGGTGCTTTGAAAATTTAAAGTATGGAGCCAGAAAATATATATATATATATAAATATATATTTACTGGTGCATCTTATTGTTTGATTGACATGCAGAAAATACATAATAAGTTTCCAGAGAAAGAATGGGCATCAAATCCTATGGGCAAATTGCTAGCTAGCTGCATTCAGCAGATTCATATTTAAGCTGGACCTTCAAAAAACAGAAGTGACCTGTTTCAGAAATTCATAAATAACAATAATGCCTTGGGGGACTTTACTGGGAGAAGGTATGAAAAATGAATGTGGTTTTTTCTTTTTAACTTCGACATAAAGTTTTCTTTTTTGCACTTCTCTTGAGTTTGGCCCCAAACTCCTTGTAGATCTTGCTTGGTCTACTTTATTCAATATACAGCTTTGATTCCTTTCCTTTCTGCTTAATGCATTGGCTATAGCACCATTGTCATTGAGTGTTTCCACTTTTCTAATTTATTTTTTATATACCGTTCTTGGTTATTGGAGGGGAGGGGGGGAGCTAATATTCATAAAGAGTATTTTAGGCCAGCATGCATACCCACTGCTTAGTTTTATAATGAAATCCATACAAATATGGATAGCCTCGAGGGAGGGGGGGAGGAAATGTCTTTTGCGTTTCAAAAAATGCAAGCGGTGCAGAAAGGGAATTGCAGTGGACTCGGAGAAATGAAATAGATTGGTGCAGTCCTAATTCCTTTGGATACGTTCAGTTTTAATTTTCAACCGTTACGCCAAAGGCACAGCGAACTGCACAGTATTAATAAGCATAAAGCAAGAGCCAACTTCTTAAATAGGGCCTCAGAAAATCCAGATAAATCTATTTACAGATAATCCTCAATTTACAGCTACGACGGAAGGCCAAATTTCTTTCTTTCTTTCTTTCTTTATTTCTTTCTTTCTTTCTTTCTTTCTTTCTTTCTTTCTCTCTCTCTCTCTCTTTCTTTCTTTCTTTTGCAAACTTTTTTTTTTTTTAATATTACAATCTTTCATTCATGCAGTGTGTCGACTTGGGTACATATATCTTGTGTTAACAATCACAATTAATATTTCCCCTTATCAATAATCCCATTTTCTTCGTAACTCATGATCGTTTTGCACCTACTATCTCTATTACAATCTTAAATAATTTCTTTGGGTTTTCATCAAACCAATTTTAATTTGTTTTATTTGCTAACCATTGATCAAATAGATCCTGTACTCCGTAATATTCCATTTCCTCTTTTTCTTTTATTGCCAGTGTTAATCTATTCATCTCTGCACATTTGAATATCTTCTCAATCACCTTGGGTTTTCTCATTTGTCCAATTCTGAGCAAATACTATACTGGCAGCAGTTAATACGTGAATAATTAGATATATTTCTTCTTTGCTGTAACAGTCAGGGACCATCCCTAATAAGAATTTTTCAGTTTTCATTTCTGTTTGGAGGGCTGAATTTCTGTTGCTAAGCGAGACAGTTGTTAAATGAATTTTGCCCGTTTTACGACCTGTCTTGCCGTTGTTTTTTAAGTGATTCACCGCAGATGTGAAGCCAGGTTGTTAAGCGAATCTGTCTTCCCCGTTGACTTTGCTTGTCAGAAGGTCGCAAAAGGGGATCCCATGACCCAGGGACACTGCGACTGTCATAACTATGAATCGGTTGCCAAGCTGCTGAATTTTGATCAGGTGACCAAGGGTCGCAAGTCTGGGAAACGGTCATAACTCACTTTTCTCAGTGCCGTTGTAACTTTGAACAGTCACTCAATGAACTGCTGTAAGTCAAGGACTTCCTGTATCATAGTGTTGGTGTGTGTTTGTAGTATGTGTGTGTGTTTGTGCGTTTGGGGCCCAGTGGAAGCTAAATACGACACCCATTTCTTCTTTCCTTCCAGAAGAAATCGCTTTTTCTTCCTTGTTCGCGTTTTGCAAGTAGCTGGGAAATTATATGTTGTCATCCTAGTTATTAGTAGTTGTTCAGATACTAATCTCGCCACCGCTGGGATGAATGGCTGGACAGCATAGCTGTCAACGTGCTTATTTCCCAGCATTTACCCTCTGACTTCCATCCAGAGCTGTTTCTGCTTCCAATTTGGCTGCCTTGATTTGTCTTTTTTTCTCTCCCTGTTGCAAAAAAGAGAAAAGAAAAGAAACAATCATGAAAAAGGTGGCAATATTTCACCGGTTTTAATTGCAATGACTCCTCCCCGTTTCTCCGGCCATTATCCGGGAGAAAAGATTCACAAATCAAATGATTGCACAGGGCCGCTCACCTTTCACTATCCCTTTCTGTGAAAAATATACGCTTTTATGTTCTGCTTTCTCTCTCCTCCCTTCTTCTCCTCCTTGGTTTCATCATATCTGCTTGTGATCCTGTACTCATGATTAAAGCACAACCGCTGTAATTATGCCGCATTGATTTGAGCAACAACGAAACCCAGGGCAATATCAGATGTCTATCAAAACCTCTCAAATTTAATTGTCCTCAGGTCGAGATCTAGCAATGCTTTCTCCTTTTTTTAGCCCTACAGCCTGCAGGTTTTTAGGCACGGCATACGCAATATCCACGAATGAATCCCTACAGCCATTCGGAAACTTCAGGAAAGTTTCAAGTTGAAGGATTTTTTTTCATGAAGAGAGGACAGTTCCTTTCCTCCCATTTTGGCATATTCCCACCAAAGTGGTCCCAATTTTTCTACTTGCATTTTTGACATGCTTTTGAACTGCTAGGTTGGCAGAAGCTGAGACAAGGGACGGGAGCTCACCCTGTCACACGGCGCTAGGGATTCGAACCGCTGAACTGCCAACCTTTTGATTGACAAGCTCAGCATCTTAGCCACTGGGCCACTGCGTAAATTGGACACCATACATTGCTTCAAAGACCCCAGATGCTCTGTCTGTGCATGCAAAACCTAAGCTAATGGAAAGCTCGGCTCCTTAACCCTTAAGGCTTAAACCCTTAAGGCTTAAACCATCATCTGGCATGTCATCTCAACTAATCACTTACCTGTGAGCAAAGGAAGAATGGAAATCATGTATTTTAACCAGTTGACTTCATTGCGGAAGCCACGAGAAATATTCTAAAAGGGGTGAATTCAAAGAAAGACATTATTTTTTTTTATTTTTACTGATTTACGGGCCTTTGAAAAATTAGTAAACGTACCTTGCAGGTTTTGGCTTTTGAGACAATCTGGAAAATGCCTGACCAGGTAGTGCTTAGTTCTATCAAAACTCTGTTAGGCATTTTCTTTATTGGAGTAAAAGGAAAGAGGGAAAAAAACCCCAATGTTTGATGCTCTTCTGTTACTCTGGGACTTTTCGAAATTAGCATACAGGCTAAAACTGCTGATCGGAGTTTATTTCCAGTGTCATTATAGCATAAAGAAAAAGCTTGAATGTTCAGGGATCTTGAAAAGGGGGGAGGGGGAAGGGAGGGGGCGAGGAAACTAACTTACCTCCCAAACAATGGATGAGACAGCTCATAAGGTGGCTCAGCTGTGAGACAGCCCCGGATCTTGTCATTGAGAGTGTCAAAGGATTAGTATTAACGTGACTTACTGCTACGGACTAAGCTTTTATTTGAATGTCCTACATTATGTGTAGGAAAGTTATCTTTATGTGCTAGTTTAATTGTGGGATAGGCGTTCGTTACTCCAATTTAAAAGCAGTAATGCTTTGTTAGGATAATCTGGGTTTTGACAAGTCAAGGACCGTTCAGGACCTTGGAGAGGGCAAAGCAAGGTTTCACATCTAGAGATTTGCATGCCAGTGCTTCTAGCGAAAGACTGCAGTTGAGTTTGTCTTAAGTTGAGTTGAGGCCTTAAGACAGGGATATGCAACCATGGCAACATTAAGATCTGTGGACTTCAATTCCCATAATTGGGGGGTTCTGGGAGTTGAAGTCCACTGGTCTTCAAGTTGACCAAGGTTGCACATCCTTGCCTTTTGTTGTTGTTGTTAGTTGCAGAGTTGAGTCTGACCCCATGGACAAGGCTCCTCCAGGTCTTCCTGTCCTCCACCAACCCCTGGAGTCCATTTAAGCTCATGCCAATTGCTTCAATGACTCCATCCAGCCATCTCATTCTCTGCCCTCCATCGTTCCCAGCATTCAGCTCTTCTCCAGTAAGTCCTTCCTTCTCATTAGGTGGCCAAAGTCTTTGAGTTTCATCTTCAGGATCCGGCCTTCTAAAGAGCAGTCAGGGTTGATCTCCTCTAGGACTGACCGGTTGGATAGCCTTGCAGTCCGAGGGACTCGTGGGAGTCTTCTCACAGAGCTAGGAAGCCTTAAAGGCAGAAGCTCACCTTTGTAACGAAGAAAATTTAAAAAAAATGGCTGCTGAAAAATGCCAGCCAATGGGAAAAGCCCCCCACCAGGGTGCCCTGCAAGAGTGAAGAGGCTCCCACCTTCCATCCTGACCAAGGGGAGGAAGTTCCAGGTTGCAAGGGTGTCTCCTTCTCTCCCAGCCTCTAAAACCCCCTCTTGTTATTTTGCTCTCCTCCTACTTTGTATGCACCATTAATCCCCCCGAATGGTGTTTTTTGGCCTGGTGCCATTTCCTATCAAACCCAGATCTTAATGAGCGTTTGTCTCGAAGGGTTCTTTTTTTCCCCTCCTCGCCATGTGTGCATGTTCCAGTCTCACCCAGCGCGACGGGCATTCACAGACTTGATTTCCGACTGCTGAAAGCTGGGGGTTTTGCTAGTGATGTCTTCCCATACATCTGTCACGCCCCGCTTCGATTTATTCCTGCTGCACGCAGCTGTGAAAGGGGAGGGAAGGGAAAACTGGAGAGAACATGCCTGCGCACTGGGGTGTGATTTAGCACCATTGCCTAGGCACAGTGTGCTGCCAAGGGAGCGCCTGGCGATGCCCCCTAGCTTCTGTTTGGAGGACACCTGCAGGTGAGCGACTGGAAACAAACTCTGGGCAGAAATCCCATTGCCTGCTAATTCTACTCAGGGCACACAAAGGATTCAGGAGACAGACGAGGCCATAACCCAAAAGATGAAGAGGTCCACTAAAACACATCTTGCAACTATAGCCATTCGCACTGGAGGTTCCCCATGATTTTTCAGGCAAAACAATGGAACAAAGGTGTAAGCCAACATCTCTAGGAAGATAGTGGCCACCATTTTCACAGAAATGATTTATTTATTTTATTTTACTCATTTGTCAGACAGGTACAAGATAGCAAGTAAAAGTATGAACATAAGCAAGAACAAAGAGAGTATAAATACAGACAAATGGGGACAGTAAGACAAGGACGGTAGGCACGCTGGTGCGCTTATGCACACCCACCTTTAAGGACCTCTTAGGAATGGGGTGAAGTCCGTGGTAGACAGTTTGAAGCTGTGAGGGGTTGAGGCTGTAACAATGGAGTCGGGTAGTGCGTTCCAGGCGTTGACCTCTCTGTTGCTGAAGTCGTGTTTTCTGCAATCGAGTTTGGAGCGGTTTATCTTGAGTTTGTATTGATTATTTGCCCGTGTATTATTGTGGTTGAAGCTGAAGAAGTCGTTCTGAGTAACGCATCCAAAGAAATCAGAACCCCAAGGCAGTAGTGTTCCTCAGAGAACATGTTTATTGTACACGTCACATCAGCACAGCCAGTAAAAACCAACTCTAAAAGTATCCCATGGTTCCCATGTAATTAAAGGAGCAGAGGTTTCCCTCCCCAAGGGTCACAGGTTACATTATCCAATCAAAGCAGTTGGCAGGCTCCTTCGACCACTTTGGCTTTCTCCTACTGCCACCTGTCGGGATGACCTTGGTTCCCATGGGAGAGCTCTTTATTTTGTCCATGAGACAGTCTAACCATTTCCCCCTCATCCTCCCCCCCCTAGTGTGTGGCAACTATGAAGCAGCACAAGATGGCTTCAGCCAGGTTCGATTCAAAGTTGACACCACAGTTGTTAAGTTTACATATAATAACAGAGTTGGAAGGGATCTAGTCCAACCCCCAACAGAGTTGGTCATCTAGTCCAACCCCCAAGTGTATCGCTGCAGTTGTTAGTAAGACAGTTGTTAGTGACTCTGACTTCCCCACTGACTTGTTTGTCAGAGGGTCTCAAAAGATGATCACACAATCACTGCAACCATCATAAATACTAGTCAGAATGCCAAGCATCTGAATTTTGATCATATGACCATGGGAATGCTGCATATGGTTGTAAATAAGAAAAACGGTTGTAAGTCACTTTTTTCCAGCATTGTTGTAACTTCAAAATGGTCACTAAATGAATGGCTGTAAGTTGAGGACTACCTGTATCAGGAACCTGTGTAAAAGGAAATACTGAGATATGCATAGGTATGGAAACACCAGGTATCAACTCTGAAGTGAACCTGGCAGAAGCCATCTTGTGCTGCCTCACAGTTGCCACGAAGCCTGAGCGAGGGAAGAGGGAGGGGGGGAAATAGATAGCCCAGCTAGCAGTCAAAATAAAAAAAAAAGTTTTCCTGTGGGAACCAAGGTCATCGTAACAGGTGGCTGCTGAAGGAGGACAGGAGCCGGCCAACTATATCCATTGGACAATGTGACTGATGACACATGGAAGGGGGGGAAGTTTTACCCTTTCAATTAGGTGAAAACCATGGGAACCTTTAGAGTTGGTTTTCACCAGCTGTGCCAATATGATGTATCCAATAAACATGTTCTTTGAGGAATCTACCTGCCTCAGACTTCTGCTTTTGGCAGATGCATTACTTGGAACTCTGTCATTGAGGTAGGGTGGACTAAGAAAGAATGATGGTCCATAGTATCCCCTGAACTTCACAGCTGAAGGTGGTCTTGAACCTGGGTCTCCTTGATCCTGGTCTAATGCCTTCATGAATATAGCACCTGTATTACACACACCTATAGAAATGAAACTATGGCTAATGAAACCCTGCTTTCTGGCTGTTTCTGATTTTCTCTGCCAGAAAATTGGGTTCAGTGTAGATTTCTTCTCTTAAGATTTCAATGGCATGCCAGATTGTGCTTTAGATAGATAAAATTGTGACAAATAGTAATTATTCTTGTTTATCTACTGTACTAAAGAATCAACCAGTCCAGGTTCAGAAGTCAAACTAAACCCAGTGGCATATAATTTGTCTATTAAACAATCTTGAGTCTGGGAATTTTATTTCATCTACTATTTACCTCTGCATAAGAGAAAGCAGAAATATTCTTTTTTTCCCACTAGAATGAAACTAGTGATCAAAATTTAAAGAGAACCTCAGGCAATAAAATCTCAAGTTTTCAAATGAAAAAATTCACACACAAACACACCTGTGTGCGTTTCAAAAATGCAATTGCGTCATGCCACCATCTTATTTCCTGACCTTGAAATTTAGAATTAAAGAATCAGTGCTTGGATCCTTACATTCAGAATCATTAATGAGATGGGTTGCAGCCTCTTGAGAATACAAATAAATATACTAAGAGCACTTACCAAGAGAGAGTTATATTTGCACCTATTAATACAAATACAAAAATCCATATTTCATTCCTCGGAAGTTTAATGAATTTGTGAAACTCTGCTCAGCTACACCCACATGCAGAGCAGCTCCTCAGCTCATTTCATTCCACTTCAGACAGATAGTGAATACAGATTGTCTGCAGCTTTGTATTTTGTAGTTGAGAGAGAATGCTTGCAATGTCTCACATGTTAATGAGAACCCATTAAGGAAATTCAGGGAGGAGTATGTCAGTGCAATGTTACCCAGATCCAAAATCTTTTAAGCAAATGATTCCATCCACTGAGGGTGCAATATAAAAATAAATTAGCTGCTCTGTATGCCACTGAATATAGATTAATTCTATGTTCCATTTATTATTATTTGCTTTCCAAACAATTCTACAAAGAAATAATAGATTCTTTGTCATCATAAAACCAAGTACACTATTACACCAAGATGACTGAAATACAGTATATAATAGCATTATCTCTGGACCAGCAGATACTTTTAAACTGGGAGTCCTTTTTTTCTCTTAATTAATTATGGGAAGAAATGATATGAGACATCACTAGGCTCAGAATATCACTTTACTATGTCATTAATCTATTTTGATAATAGGATTCCTATGGTTTTTCTTAATATTTCACTGATGGAAATAGTGCTATGTTTTTATTTCCACTTCGCACAGAAAAACAATACATTGGATTGGTATCTAGATTGTTACTGGCAGTTCAGAAGGAGTCTGGTCTGAAAACTGCAGGCTTGTTGGAGAAGGCTGAAAGGGGCATGGATTTGAAAGATTCAGAATTGACAAAACTGATGAGTGATCTTAAGAAGATTGATGGAGATTAGGGAATGAACATATTGTATCTAACTGGAAAACATGTGTTAAGTGATGTTGCATTTCAATCTGTTAAGAGCGGGGTTTTTTTGAACAAGTGTTGTGGAGATAACTACAACAGAGACTTATGTTTTGGGGGAATGAGATCCAATTGTTGGGAAACATCCTGGTTAAAATGTTATGAAGAAGCCTTATTATTAAGACACAATTGAAGATATTTGAGGGTGAGGTCAAATTGGTTGTGTAAATAGAGTTGTAGAAATTCATAAACTTCTGGAAGCTGTGTTAATCTCACTGACCTTTATTTTCCAATTATCCCCATTATTAAAATGCCTAAGATAGGTTTTCATTTTTACTGATGTCTTAGAGATGGAAGCTGAAGGTGATTTAAGTGAGGGTTTCTCAAGCCAGCCAGAAAATTTGTGGCTGAATCTAGCAAGGATGTCAAACTGGTGGCCTGCGGACCAGATGCATCATGCACAGGCCATGTCCACCCAGCTCAGAGAAGGGGAAAAACGTTGTGAAACATCACGTGATGGCAACATGACACCACGAGGTTGACACCTGTGATCAAATTGTAATGGAGTTTCCCCTGTATATTCTTGGGATTTTTTAAACACTAATTGTTGCGTAGACCTCTACAATTTATAAGAAAGAGCATAATTCGAAATTCTGGAAGCCATGAGAAGAAGTAGTAAAATAAAAATCATGTTGACTCTTCTTCTTGTCTCTGTGAATACACATATACATGAAATTATAGTAAATAATCTGGCAAGTGTGAAGTTCCAAAATTTAGCTTGGCATGTATGTCTTTCTATTAATAGTCAAGAAAGCACCAGCAAATGGCCTATAAGAAATAGTTCAAGGGGGACACCATCCCAGAGCAGTCCTACAAAAACCAAACACCGAAGGATACAGGAGGGAAGGCTAGTGTGTTGTTAAGAGTCTACTCTGGCGTACTGGGTATTAAAATCAGCAGACCTCCCTTCCTTTTCTTTTGTTTACTA
The DNA here is from genome assembly GCA_025802295.1 of Psammodynastes pulverulentus. Taxonomy (NCBI): domain Eukaryota; kingdom Metazoa; phylum Chordata; class Lepidosauria; order Squamata; family Psammodynastidae; genus Psammodynastes; species Psammodynastes pulverulentus. The sequence goes on from JAOYMU010000039.1 coordinate 35,543,853, forward strand.
TCTTCAAAAGGGAATCAGCCTTGGATCCAGCTTGTCAAGGCCTAAGGTTTGCTTTCAAACATTAAACAGGTGTGAAGAGCTTGTTTGGTCCTTGTTTGCTCAGATATGCTATTGCCCCTTGAGAATGGTTGACAGAGTGTGCTTTTGTGAACAGGGGCTGGCTGACCCTTTAACAAACACAGACAGCTTCTTATGCCCAGAGGGTTTATCAGAAGAGATCTGAGAGAGAAAGGCAGCCAATGGCTTGTTTGACTGACACCCTGGCCGGAGTTATCACCAACATGCCTAGCATTGCAGGGAGGTGTCAGGGCAAGTCTTGGGTCAGGGCAAACACCTTGCAGCTGCTGGGATGTTTCAGGGTAGAGTCAAGGCAGCCACCAACAGGCAATATATTCATCAGGGAGGTCACCACCTGGCCTGCGCTGTAGGAGGCTAGCTGCTAAGGCTTTTTTTCTGACACTTTTCATTACAATAAGGTGCTAGTCTAAGCATGTTGCCCTATAGGTGCTGTATCTCGTGCTATGTGTTTCTTTTTTCTTCTCTCTTCTGAAAAAGGGCAGGCGCTGAGTCCTTGTGAATCATCATGTCACAACAAAAGAAATGCAATTTATCAGCAGGGGCTTATGCTGCAATTATTCTCTTGTAATCTGATTTGCGGATTGTTAAACTTACACCTGACAAATGTTGAAATTGGCAAAGCCTCAGTGTGAATTTGCACCAAGTGAGACTTCAGTCAGCAACATTAAGTAAATTCAAACTAGTTTTGATTGACCGTTCTGCTTTAAAAAAAAAAATATCCAGACTGTAGTATATTGCATTTTTACAATTACTTTGAGAGAAGGAAAGCTGGTGCAAAATATGTCCATGTTAATTTCTAAATTTATGCAAGCCCTACTGTATCTTTTTGTTCTTCTCTCTTCAATAACTTATATATGCAAATACAAAATGGTTTTTATATGTATCACCTCCTATGCTGTATTTGAATATTCTGTCCAGTTCTATTTCACAGAATTCGGTTAATGTTCCTGAAGTAGAAAGTCTCATATTTTAAGACAAAGGCTAGGTGGCATTTCTGAGAATTCCTGGGTGATGTCATCTTTCTGTATTCCTATTGCTGTGCACTATTCATATTAATTAGTTATATCAGATAAAGGATAGGTTGCCATTGCTAAGATTTGACTGGAAGACTTATTTCTCTATGGGAGAGTTTTTAATTAAAGCAACAGCAACTAGATCTATACCAAGGCCTAAAGTGAGAAATAACTGTAGGTCTGTAATAGGGCTTTAGGGGATACTGAAAGTGATGGTAGTAATTGGATATCATAAGTAGAAATGGATTGTTTCTGTCCCATCAGCTTAAACAGGAAAGGCATGCTGTGATTCTTTCCATTAAAGAACATCTTGAGACTTTCTCATCTTAAAATGATTTTCATACTCCAAAATATATCTCCAAATTAAATAATGTGGCTCTTTTTTCTTTCAAATAAATATGATGACAAAAAGAAAAGCTGCATAACTACCGTACTGGTTGATATTAATCCATCGTTCCTAACAGTTTTTCAAACATGGTTTGTAATAAGGGCTGGAACATATGACTTCCTCAGAAAATATTGCCTTAAAGGTAAGGCATCTTCTACACAAGAGAGTCTCTACTGCAGAGGTCTCCAAACTTGGCAACTTGAAGACTTGTGGACTACAACTCCCCGAATTCGCAGCTATGCTGGCTGAGGAATTCTGGGAGTT
>JAOYMU010000039.1:36020574-36031934 GCA_025802295.1 Psammodynastes pulverulentus
TGGGGGTTTGGGGAAGAGACCCCAGAGTCAGGTAGTGCATTCCAGGCATTGACCACTCGGTTGCTGAAGTCGTATTTTCTGCAATCAAGTTTGGTGCAGTTTACCTTGAGTTTGAATCTATTGTGTGCTCCTGTATTGTTGTGGTTGAAGCTGAAGTAGTCATTGACAGGTTGGACATTGTAGTAGATAATTTTATGTACTACACTTAGGTCGGACCGAAGACGGCATAGTTCTAAGTTGTTTAAGCCCAAAATTTCAAGTCTGGTGGTAGAAGGTATTTTGTTGCGAACAGAAGAGTGGAGGACTCTTCTCGTGAAATATCTCTGAACAAATGCCCTCTAGACAAAGTTGGCATCAAGTTGTGAGGTTACATTTAAGAAGTTGAATTAGGATTGTGAGATCATACACACCCAATGCATGCACACTGAACACCAGTCCTAAAGGTGCTTTTTCGAAAAGTTTAACTGGACTTTCTTGATTTTTTTCTTTTTCTTTTTTCAAAACCCCAAAAAGCTTCTTGGATGAGAAGCAGAACATTTTCAAACAACCCCCCCCCCAAAAAAGGGTCCAGTTGCCTTTTGAAAAAAGCACTTTTGGGACACCCAGGACCTGGGAGAATGAGAGTCTTGGTAGACAGATGGTTTTCTCGATTTTTGCCACATGTGGGTCTAATGTGGCAGAAGGCAGCCATTCAAGATGCTCCAATTTCAGAGATATCTTTATAAAGATGCCACATTTGGAAGCTATTTCAATGAGAGATTATTCCTTTCTCGTTGCGTTTGGGGTTCCCCAGATCTGTTTTATCGTACTCTGCAGCTGCCGAAGGAAATGTAAACTTCGGGATTTCTTCTTCAATTACTCTGAAATGTTTTCTTTCTGTGTGGCTTGTTACAGCATCGTTTGTGTGAAATTAGGAACATCTTGCTTTCGCTAACATAGCTCCAAGGGATGAGAAGATATCTGCAATCAAAGCAGGATTAGATTAATTTCAGAAACAGACACTTTGATACCTAAGGGGTGAAATATCTATTTCAAGATGGGAATTTTTTTAAGCAAAAATATGCTTTGTGTTGGAAACTCAAAGAGCACGCTACTTCAGAACTGTACAAAGAATGAATAATTTAGGGCAAATTTTCAGAATCCAATTATCTTTGCTTAAGCAGGATAATGTGTGATTTTTAGCGTAACCTCTGATTGTCCTTTTATTCAATCCCATAGTTTGCTGAATGCAAAGTCAGAGCTTAATTGAGATCAGTCTAAAGCCGCTGCAGAAAGTTAGCATCCACCCCTTTCCTAGAAGAATGAAATATTTTAGAAAATATTAAAAAGGCAGAATATGATATTCCCCCTAGAAGAGAAATAGAAATCTTAAGGGAGACAGAAACTCAGAACTTCAGCTCCCTGGCCGTAGCAGATATTTGGTGCCCATTGAGAAGGACTGGGCCAGTCTATCTACAAGACAAAAGATCTTCAGCTCCAGGGTGATGGGACATTATAGGATTATCTAGCAGTGGGGCTCACTGCATTACAAAATCACTTGGGGGACATTACATCAGCCCAAGGTTCAACCAAACTTGATTCAGACAAACATGACCCCGCATGGCCCCATGGGAATCTGACAGCAACCAATACAATACATGCCCTTGCCACAGGAACAGGAAGCTCAAGGGCAAGGCCCAAGAGAAGGTATAAATAACCCTCGCTCTCCATGTGTTCAGCTGCACCAGGACCTCAAAACCCATGTGGTCCTCTTTATCAATAAACCATCTTTCCAATCAGCCCCCATGTTTCCAGTGTCTTTCTCCTCACTTGGAACTGAACCAGATGGATATTTCTTCCAACACCATGGAGATCTGAGTGACCCTGAGATTTGTGTTGGGGAAAAAAAAGCAGAATAATATTTGGGACAAAAGGATTAAGAGAACGACCACTCAATAAGCCTTTTTGAGAACAGGACAAAATATCTGCTTACTGTTGCTCAGATTTGGACATGAACAACTTAAGTGACTTATAAACAGAGAAGGATGTCTTAAAAGCCCATAAAAGCAGGAGGATGGAAATGGAGACACACATACACACATGCACATGTTGTTGTTTCGTTTCTGTTCAAGTCTTTGTTTTTAATTTGATGTTCAAGACAAGATTTGTTGACAAAGCAGAGTTTACATGCCGCAGAAATTAAACGCACTTGTAAACTGCCCTAATAGAACCCAATTGTGCAATGTCGTTCCGAAAAGATTTATTAGCGTAACCACCAAGTGACAAAAATAGAAGCAAGGGACACATGACTAATCAACATGGATATGGAGAACAGATTCCAGAGCCCGGAGTTCATTGAGGCATGAAATCTAATCTACATCTACAACCAATTTCTAAGCAGTACGTGTTGATGACCAAGGTTGAAACTTCCTTTCTTTTTACCTATGGACTTTCTTTGTACACACAGTTGTCCCTTTCCATGCCCATCGAGAAAAATCCAACACATTTAGTGGTTCACCAACACTCTTCCAGGAACCGTATTACGCATCTAGTCTAATAATAATAAAAATAATAATATGAAAGCACATTTCCGTATCCCCAGGTCCTTGGGAAGCATTCGATAGGTGGATCAAAATGCCAAATCCAGTCTAAACATCTGGCCAAGTACACGGCAAACCACAATAATGGATCATTAGCTAACTTGTCTGGAAATGATCAAAGTCCCAATCAGGAGAAACATCGACTTTAGTCAAAGTCCTGTCTAGACTTCAAAAGAGCCAAGTCCCGTTAAATCTAGAAGACTGAAATAAGAAACGGGAATGAATCAATGGATCCAGAGTACATAAATCCAAAGCCAAATGAGAACAAGTATTGCTTTCATTAGGAGACATTCAATATAGATCTATCAAGTCTTTACTTGAGTTCAGCAGTGATGGATGACCTCAATCAGAGTAGGGAGCTACTTCGGACCAAGAGGAGCTACTAAATAGACCTCCAGTTCCATAAAGTCATCCGGGCAACCTGGCAGTCCTCTACCTTTCAGCTTCTTGATGGTCATCTTGATGTCATTGGTGATCCTTTGGGCCAGAAAGTCTAGACTGAAGTCTGAAGAAGCAGATTCTTGGCTTGGGAGGGATCATCAGTTCATTCTCCGGTAATATTGACTTACTAACTAGAGCATACAAAACATTTGCTAGACCAATTCTCAAATACAGCTCATCTGTCTGGAAACCACATTGCATATCAGATATAAATACAGTTGAGAAAGTCCAGAGATATTTCACGAGAAGAGTCCTCCACTCCACGACTCGCAACAGAATACTTTATGCCACCAGACTTGAAATATTGGGCTTAGACAACCTAGAACTACGCCGCCTTTGATCCAACCTAAGTGTAGTAATAAAATTATCCATTGCAATGTCCTACCCGCCAACGACTACTTCAGCTTCAACCACAACAATACAAAGCACACAATAGATATAAACTCAAAGTAAACCGCACCAAACTTGATTGCAGAAAATACGACTTCAGCAATAGAGTGGTCAATGTCTGGAATACATTACCTCTCTGTGGTTTCTTCCCCAAACCCCAAAACCTTTAACCTTAGACTGTCTGCTGTTGACCTCATCCCATTCCTAAGAGTCTGTAAGGGGCATGCATAAATGCACCAACGTGCCTACCGTCCCTGTCCTAATGTTCTCTCTTATTCGTATTCATTTCGTGTACTCATAATTATGTTATACGTATATCTGTTATCCAATGCATGCTTGACAAAATAAATAAATGAAATAAATAAAATTCTGAGATGTGAAATACATGAAAGTTGTAGTACATATTTAAAAACCTCTATATTAAAAAAATGGAAAGCACAGGTGCCTCTCCTCCCCGCTGCCCATCGCTTCCTGTGATGTGGCCCCATTCATAAATTAGTCAAAGATGCAGGGAGGTAATTTGGGTATACTCCTACCTTGCGTTTTTATTATCAATCATAAGAGAGCAGAACAATAGGATATCTCAAACCATTTGACTTCTCAGACACGTCAGAAGGAGCTTTTTCTGCTGTGTATCCTGATTTTTTTTTTAAAAAAAAGGGCAAAACAAAGCCTTCTGCTTATTTAACTAAGCCCTGATAAAGCAAAGAAAGCTGCAGGGTGCAGGGAAAAACACAATTAGTTCCTAATAGATAAATTGAGCTGATCCTGCTCTGATAAGCACTGTAACACAGGAAGCTAACATCATTAGAAGTGTTTGTGGTGTCTCTCCAAGTTGCATTAAATTTCCCTTCTTGGTCATCAACTATATAGATCATCCAGGAGCCAAAGAATAATAATTAGAGCAGTTGAAGTCAGAAGAACCTGCATGAGTTATTAAAAGTACCCTGGCCATTGATTGCTCAATAGCCTCTTGAAAACAGACTCTCCCTTCAAGAATGGGACCACATTAGGAAGACACCTGCTGCTGTACTGGCAGGCAGCAATTGCCAATACAGGTAGTCCTCGGCTTACAACAGTTCATTTACTGACCGTTTGAAGTTACAACCTATGACCGTTTTCATCCCTATGACCGTTACAGCCTCCCCATGGTCACGTGACTCATATTTATGATGACTGCGGCATCGTGGGGTCATGTGGTCACCTTTTGGGACCTTCTGAATAGCAAAGTCAATGGGGAAGCCAGATTCATTTAACAACCACGTTACTGACTTAACACCTGCAGGAATTCCCTTAACAACTGTTGACCAGAAAGTTCGTAACATGGGGCCAAATTCACTAACCGACTGCCTCGCTTAGCAACAGAAATGTTCAGTTCAATTGGGGTTGTAAGTCGAGCGCTACCTCTAGCTGGCGTCAGATTTTTCTTGTCAATCTACACTTCAATTTTCTTTTCACTGTCAACAGTCTCAGCAATTTTAGCTATGAATTTCAGAGCCCAAGCTCAGTCTTGACAAGGCACTGGTGATGAACGAGTGGCAAAGGAGAAAGATCCATGATGTTGAAGTACTTCTTTGACACAAGAGATTCTCAGTCATCCAGATCATGGTTGTCCCAAGGGTGCTTTTTCAAGAGGCAACTGGACTTTCTGGTTCTTCTTGAAGACTCTTGAGCTGAAGAAGCTTCTTGGATGAGAAGCGAAACGTCTTCGAGGAAAAATAAAGTCCAGTTGCCTCTTGAAAAAAGCACCTTTGGGACAAGTGCATAGGAAGTTAACTCTGCAACACAAAATAGGAAAGATGCTGGGAACAAGCAAACAATAATCCTTTAAAAGAAATTAAATGTTATGCCTAATTGTATGTAGCACTAAGCCAGAATTTCGTATAGTCTACAGACAATTCTTTGAAAATATGGGAGAACACTTGAGGGATATTCATCCTTGTGCATGCTAAAAGGAAGACTCTTCATAGATTGTGTTTATCTTTCTTCCATTCCTGGCTGATTATTATGAATTAAACAGGAATTGTGTTTTGCCAACTGCTAAGAACAAATCTTTTCTTTTAAATCACGTTTTTATTTAGAAACAAGAAATGTGGACAGCTAAATTAAGTTGTACATAACTCTTCTTCTAACACTCAGGACGGAAGAGAAGGAAGTGGACAGTGCAGAAGGTTTGCAAAGAACCATGCACCAAAAGTCTTTTTTATTTTTTTGTTATTATGTGCAACTATAGGTAGTGAGAAAAGTCAGCTCTTGAATCTAAGAGAGACAAACTCAATAATCGAACGGTTTTGGCAAGTCACTGTAGCTTTGTATTTTTGATATACCTTTGATGAAATTATGATTTAAGTCTCATCAGAAGCATTTAGTCAATGCGTATTAATTCAAGTTACCATACTCAAGAGGAAGCTGGAGGTCATCTATAAAAGATGTCTGCATGACATAACCCAGCAAAACATACATAGAGAAACAATGGGTCAAATGAAATACCATGAAATTTGACCTGCAGCACACCTGAAAGGCATCCTGGCATCTTCCCCAGTCAAGCAAAACTTCAAGAACAAGATTAAGAAATAGTACGTATCCGTGTATCATTGGTGGAGTATTAAGAACATTATTGTTGGGGGAATATGCTGACTCTTAGAGAAGGCTGTAAAGTACTGTGAAGCGGCATATAAGTCTAAGTGCTATTGCTATTACAGCTGCACAGCGCTAAAGGTTTCTTCGACCATTACTATTTTGGTACTGTCACACTGTAGCACTTTGGACCATTCCCTGGAAAAATTTTTCAGACCAGAGCAATTCACAAAAAGCAGATTATCCCCCTTTGAGAAGTGATTCAAATATTGAAGATATCACTGCGATAACATGATAGGGCTGGCACTAGTCCTTTGCTATTCTTGTATTTCCTTTAATTAGGTTTGATGCTGGAGGAAGTGCCTTTGCCCTGTATTGGTGGGGATGGAAAGATTCCCCTTATTGCGATTGTGATGTTGATATAGTAAACATATTGTGCAAGATTGCCCACAATGTGCGTTCCCTGGTTCCCTAGATCTGCATGAAGCAACGCCAGATGTGATCGCCTGGATAGCTGAAATGGACATCCAGTTATGAGGCCACTGCCACACCCCCTTAGATTAGTTACAATTACATGGACTGTTTACTTCTCTTCTGTCATGTTATCATCATACCCAACATCAATCATCATCATCATCATTCCTTTACTCACCTCCCCAGAGTAACTGTATTTTCCTTTCAGAATTTGCCGATACAAGCGGGTGCGATTATCATCCTCAAAAGGCATCGTCCCACTTAGCAGGATGTACGAGATCACCCCGAGCGCCCACATGTCCACAGAGTTAGTGTAAGGCTTCCTGATCAAGATCTCTGGGGCAATGTACTCCGGGGTGCCACAGGTAGTCTTCATTAAGCAGTCATCTCCTTTCTTCCGAGCACTCGCTAGCCCGAAATCGGTGATCATGATTTTCGAGTCCATACCTGGGTGATAATAGAGCAAGTTCTCTGGCTTCAGGTCCCTATGAGTTATGCCCAACGTATGCAAGTATTTAACCCCATCCAATACCATCTGTAGCACTCGGGTGGCGTCTCTTTCCGTGAAAGACCCCTTAGCAATAATACGATCGAACAATTCGCCTCCGGTGGCCAGTTCCATCACCATGTAGACACGCTCCTGAGTCTCAAAAACTTCGATGAGTTGGATGATGTTGGTGTGCCGCACCCGGCGTAGCACGCACAGCTCCGATTCGCATACTTCTCTCCCCTCGCGGTATTTGGTCTCTATCAACTTGATTGCGTACGGTTGCTTGGTAGCTTTGTGCTCCACTCGCACCACCCGACTAAAGCTGCCTCGGCCAATCAGAGCTTTGATGTCGTACTTGGCTGTCACTCTGGGATCAAATTTGGCACGGTACTTTGCCACTCGGTTCTTGCGGGGCTCCTGCTGTTCCACATACGGATTGGTGTGACACGGAGGAGAAGGAATAGCAGACTTCACGGCGTCTCCATCCCCTTTGATGAAATGTTTATATATGTCAGTTTTATAACCAGTGAAGGGCTCGACCTTTTTAACAAGATCCAAATGAACATCCTTGGGAGGCTCGGGAAGGACTTTACTAGTCCCACAGCCCATCACTGAATGGTACTAGTCATCCATCAAAATGTTCTCCCAGGATAGCACCACAGCAACCATGTCTGGAACAATTCCAACCATTGCAACATCTCAAGAAGCTGAAAAGAAAGAAAGAATAGTGAGTGTGTTGGCTCAATTATTTTTTCCTGCTTCTACAGCTTAATTCAAACATCAGAGACTTTTTAGAAATATCAAAAATGCTGTAGTCAGAAAATACCAGGTTCCTATAGCTAGAAAGCATTAGGGTTTCAGTGTTAATAATACCAGTCCTGGGAATTATTATGGTTTAGAATTAGAGCTGGAGTTGAGGCAGCCCCTCCTCCTTATAATAGTTTAGGACAGGGACGCCCAAACTCTTCAGCTCATCAAACCCTTCATGATGTTTCAAATTGTTCATGGACCCTAAACATTATATGAGAACAATTTAATAAATACCATTTTAACTAATAGAATAATAATAACAGTGGATAGTCTCATCAAATCTCGGGGGTCAATATTAACCATTTGGGGAACCCTGGTTTAGGAAGAAGATTAAAACTTATGTTCTATATAGATTGGTTATTAGTTTAGAAAATTGAAGTTTTTCGATGTAACATTAAAGTTTTCTGAATATTTTACACACGCAATCAAACATAAGAAAGTTATGAGTCTTTCCAAGTAAGTTTACCATACTTATTTCAGCTATTCACAGATAGAAACCAAAACTTAACAACGAGATACATATTTCACCCGCAACTTCAATTCTAAGCCAGTGTTTCTCAACCTGGGCAACTTGAAGGGGTGTAGACTTCAGCTTCAACCACAATAATACAGGAGCACACAATAGATACAAACTCAAGGTAAACTGCACCAAAGTTGATTGCAGGAAATATGAATTCAGCAACAGAGTGATCAATGCCTGGAATGCACTCCTTTCTTAAGAGGACTGTAAGGGGTGTGCATAAGTGCACCAACGTGCCTACCGTCCCTGTCCTGTTTCTTTTTATTCATACCCATTTTATGTATTCATAATCCTGTTTCTAATTATACCTATTATCTAAATATATACTTGACAAATAAAAATAAAATAAAATAAAAATAAAAAATTCCCCAGCCAGCAATAATAAAAGGCTTTGGTAACAGGGGATGTGAAAGGGTTTGTAAAGTTTAAAAGACCAGGCTAGATGAAAGGGAGGGGGAGGCGGGGGCTGCCTATTACTAAATTATAGCATTTCTATATCTTTTTTTAAAAAGCTAAATCTAGTCTCTCCCCCCCCCCCAGTGGGGACCCACCCCTCCTCGCCTTTCTCCTTTACTGATATTTCCTATCCTGCCCCCTGAAGCTCTATAGCTCAACCCCCTGAAGTACTTCCTTTCCAGGTGGGTTGGGATAACACCTGCCAGCTGGGAATTATGGGTCCTGGGATCTCAAACAACAACGGGTTGGTGGCAACCAGCTGTCCAAACGCGGCGCAGCGTTTCCCAGACGGCTCGCTTGCCTGCCTGCCGTGGAAAAATTCTGCCCGGGGGAGAGAAGGCGGCCTGAGGGAGGCCCAGATTCGCTCCGGGGATGGGGGGAGGCACCGAAAATGGGCCTGGCACGCGGACCAGATAGAAAACAAGCACAGGCCCCGGAGGACCGAGGCGGCCGAGACCTTCCAGCCCAGCCCCGTCGAGGCCGGGGCAAAGAAGGAAGAGTAGGGCGAAGGCCGGGAACTCGCCGGGCTGTCCCCAACGGACTCACCTCAGCTCGCGGCCGGGAGGGCACCGGGTCCAGCCCAAGCCCACAGGGGGTTCTGGCCTGGCGCTGGCGTCATGGCGTCATCAACGCGCGCGCGCTCGGGAACCCAACGCTAGGTACGAGGCCGCTTTCCTCTGCTGTGATTGGGCGAACCGTGCCGGAGGCGGGACTTACAGAGAGAGAGGGAGAGGGGAGAGTGAGAGAGGGAGGAAGGAATAGATGGCGACGGTTGCTAGGGAAACTTAAGCCCCGCCTTCAGAGGGGCTGTCATTCTTCTTTTTTACCCCGGCTATCCATCTGCAAATAGTTTTCTCCATCGTTTGACGGACGTTTGTTTAAAACGCCTTTTTGATAACCTGATTCTGCTCCCCTTTTAAAAAAAACCTTTCAATTTTAGAACGAGTGGATGAACGCGTTTTTTCACTGTTTTTAACATTTGTATTGTTTGTTTGCATAAGCGCGCACCAACGTGCCTACCGTCCCTGTCCTAATGTTCCCTCTTATTCGTATATTCATTATGTTTATACTGTTATATCTGTTATCCAATGCATGCTTGACAAATAAATAAATAAAATACATAAAAATAAATAAAGATTGTTGGGGGTAATATGCTAACATTGTAAACCGCTTAGAGAGGGCTATAAAGCACTGTGAAGCGGTATATAAGTCTAAATGCTACTGCTATTGTATGGCTTTATTTGGGGGGAAGTATATTTTATGTTTTAATTATAAACAGTTTAGTTTAGTTTAGTTTAGTTTAGTTTAGTTTAGTTTAGTTTAGTTTAGTTTAGTTTAGTTTAGTTTAGTTAAGTTTTAGTTCTCTCCATAGGAAAGGAAGGTGTACATAAGAATACTGGTGTCTTCATCCAACTATATTTGGAGATCCTGCCTTCAATTGTCCTTTACCTTCTTTAACCTCATTATGTCCATCTATCTATACGCAAAGCCTCTTTCAATTAAGCTTACCGTTGATCCTGATTTATAGCAAAGGGCGGAGTAAAACTATAAAGCCGGGATGGAAAAAGCTTTATAACTCAGCGAACAAATTATGAAAAGAAAAGAAGAAATTCCAGCTCGATGCTTCAGTGAAAAACCAAGGAAGACCCATGGAAATTGAGGGCATCTTCAAGAAGCATTTTCTCCCCCCCTGGATGTGGCACATGGGTTCTTTTGAAAACAGATGCATTAAAAACCGGTTGGATGTTTATTTGCCCCTTTTTCTTTTCCTGTGTGTAGGTGGACGACACAGCTACACACAGGCTAATCCTTCCTTCCTCCCTGCATTCCTGCTCAACCTAAGGATAGGATCTCGGCTTTGTTTGTTTTTAAATTGCAAAATATAACCTCTCGCTGTCAAACAAGCCGTAGAAACGCCAGATGGTCACGATAAACTAGAAAATGCCCGGTTTATTTACATACAGCATTTTATGCACAGATAACAAGTTTTAGCATGTTGTGGGAAACCAAAGCAGAGAGGAAGACGGTGTTACATCTTTGGCAACAATAACAGCAACAACAACCAAATTGGTGATCTAGTAGTTGCGCCTTTTCCCAGTCACAAATATTAAAACTACTTGTTTAATTTCAATGACTCCATTAAACTTTATTAAAAAGTGCAAGATTCCATTGAGCTGGAGCTCACAGATGTTTCTGGTTCTTAATAGACTTGATTACGCAGAAAATATGCTAATTCTGATTATTTGCAGACCAAAATGTTTACTTCTGAGGGAAGTTGCAATGTTACCATCTTTTAATCCAAGCTTGGCGACTTTAAGATCGGTGGACTTCAACTCCCAGAATCCCCCAGGCAGGTTGTTTTAAGATGAATGGACTTCAACTCCCAGAATCCCCCAGCCAGCTTGTTTTAAGATGAATGGACTTCAACTCCCAGAATCCTCCTGCCAGCTTGCTTTAAGTTGGGTGGACTTCAACTCCCAGAATCCCCCCTTCAGCATGCAAGCGATTGTGGGAATTGAAGTCCACCCATCTTCAATTGGCCAGGTTTTAAAACTCCGTCCTACCCGAACTCTTCTTTCATATTAAAATTTCGAAATAAAATGAGTGAGTCACGGAGAGACGA
>JAOYMU010000039.1:36870693-36882740 GCA_025802295.1 Psammodynastes pulverulentus
TCTCTCTCTCTTTCTCTTTCTTTCTCTTTCTTTCTCTTTCTCTCTCTTTCTCTCTCTCTTTCTTTCTCTCTCTTTCTTTCTCTCTTTCTCTTTCTCTTTCTCTCTCTCTTTCTCTTTCCCTCTCTTTCCCCCTTCCTCTCTCTCACTCTCTCTCTCTCTCACACACACACAAAACCACATTTAGTCATATTCCTTGACTAGACTGGCAGGCACTAGCCAGAGGGATGGAAGCCACCAAGTTTGCACCCGAAGATGACTCTGAGTGTTGGTGGGCTCAGGACCCCCTTTTATCCCCCAAAGTCCTGGCTGTGTTGATTGACAAGATTGGCAGCTGTTGACGGGACTCGAGAGGAGAGATCCTGTGTGCTCAGGGTCCAACTTATTTTGTCTGGTTCAGGCGACGTCTTTGTCTGTGTTTCCTTTCCAGTTTGGTTTCTTCTTAAGTACCACCCAGGAGGGGTCCTTGTCTCTCCACCCCTCTTACGCTTTGCCTTTAGGTATGGCTGCTTCACAAAAGTACAACTTATTTTTCTGGCTCACCTTGGATCATTTTGTGCTTCTTCAACAGGAGTTTGAGTTTTTTGTTCTGTCTCTTTGCTTGCGCTCCTCTCTAAAAGAACCAGTGAAATGAGATAAGAACAGACTGAGGAGAGAAACTGTCCCAAGGGTTATCCTGGTTTATTTGCCCTTCCAGGTAGGGGATTTACAGGAAAAGGGAGTTTTTAGATAAGGTCATCGTAATTCAGGGCAATGCACCCCCTTGTCTTTCTTGCCAGAAGAGAAGAAAAGAGTGGGAGACACTCTAATGCGAAGTCAGTTATTCTGCACGAGGAGGTTCGTGGAAATGCAGAAGAACTTGGATCCCCAACTTGGGCTCCCGATCAATTCTTGCTTCTATGGTTCCCAAGACGATTCTTTAAGTAGGAGATTTGGCTGTGTTTTTCTGTCTCTGAACAAGAAATAGGCACCCACGCAAAGGCGACTCCTGGAAAACCACGGCGCTTTGGAACGAGAGAGCTTTGCTCATGGACAGGAAGGCTTGTTTGGGGCAACCCAACCTCCTTAGTTAGCAAGGCTATTTTGGTAGCCAAGACTACGAATTGGCAGCAACTGTGACACACACCAGGTGGATTGGTGGCCACTTGCAAAGAAAACTCCACTGCCGGGCGAAGGACCGGTTTGGCACCCGAAGGCCAGAATGAGCCCCCTGGTTCTCGTTAAAAACATCTCAGGAATTTTTAGTGTTGTCTTCTGCAGGTTTGGCTAGAAGATAGTTTTCCTTCTTTTTGTGCAAAGACTTTTAGCTCTGAACTGCAGATAAATGCGGGGAATGGCAATCGAGCAGAAAATTTATTTGACCAGAGGAAAATTAAGCCGGGGGGCTTGGCAGTCCTGCGGTGATTAAATCCCCCCCCCCTACCGTGCTCCGTCGTAGATTATCACTCGGTTTTCAGTGGAGAAAACCAGACTGAGCCCATCGGGAAGATGGATAGAAGCTCTCGTCTGGGAGAAGACGATAAAAAACCTCCCGTCTGCCAGGTTTCCAGCTTCCTGTTTTCTCCCCAGGGATTCCGGAATCCTCCCCTTTAAAACGGAAGGAAGACATGGCTTTCTCCGTGGTCCTCGACTTATGACCGCAACCGAGCCCAAAACCTCTGCTGCTAAGCGAGACATTTCTGAAGGGAACTTGGCTCCGTTTTGCGACCTTTCTTGCCACTGCAGTTGTTAAGTGAGGAACACGGTTGTTAAATGAATCCAGCTTCCTCGTTGACTTTGCTGGTCAGGGGATCACCTGATCCCGGGATAATGCAACCGTCATAAAGGTGAGTCGGTTGCCACCTGTTTGAATTTTGATCCTGTGACCATGGAGATCCTGCAACAGTCGTAAATGTGAAAAACAGTCCTCTTTTTTTCAGTGGTGTTGTAGCTTTGAATGGTCACTAAGTGAACTCTTGTAGGTCGAGGTCTACCTGAACTGGTTGTGTGAAAAACAGAGGAAACACCAGGACTTAATCAAGATGCAGCACATGTTCCCTAAAACATCACCTGGAGAAAACTTGGAAAAAGCTCTCCCAGAATCTTGAAAACAGCCAAAATCGGGGTGACCGTCTTTAAATTCCCCGACGTCATGCAAGATCCAGAAAGTTACGGCGGAACCTGGTCGTCTGGCATTTTTTCCTCCCTTTCCGAAGCACCCCCGCTTTTTCCTTACTCTGTGATTAATCATTCCACCTTTTGGTTGGAAAGGGGAGGAAATAAATTTCTCTGTTTGGAAATTAAAACTTCTCTCTCCCTTTCCTGAGATGGATCCAGAACAGACCAGGCTAAGATGGTCTTCGGTGGGTTTGTGGTCCAGCGATGGGAAATCTTCTACTGCCCCACTCGTATGGTGTAAAACCAAGTCCCCAAGTTACCAGCAAGGACTGGATGGGAAATTCTGGGAGTTGAAGTCCACAAGTCTTAAAAGTTGCCAAGTTTGGAGACCCCTGAATCACAGTATCACATCTGTGAGGAAAAAGATGTATGTTTTTCCCACCTTGGTGGGACTTGCAACTCTGTCGCTGAATCGGAGAGTCCCATTTTTTCTTCTCCAGGATCTCTTCCTACAACCCAGTTTCTCGCATTCCCTTATACCGGCTTACATTTTGTAGCAGAAGATGTTGCACAACAAACAAGAATGCAGAAGTTACAATCCCCAAATGCGGGAGGTGGCTTTGTTGCAAGGACTTGCAAATAAATACATAAATAAATAAATAAAATGCTGTGACTTCAAGGCGGTTTTTGAGATGCTTGTCTGGAGCTGGTCAAGAGCCCGAAGCTGAATTTGTATAAAATGCCAACCTTGAGGTTTTGGCCGACTTACGGTGTAACTTGAGAACAAAACTGATTTGGATTGAATATATCAGTGCAGAAGACGGGTTAATTCAGGAACCCAGTTAGATGTGCTGCGTTACTCCCAACGGTGGGGAAAACCATAGTTTCCTCAGGGAGAGCCGGATTGGCAAAGCAGGAATGCCTTCATCCTTTCTCCCCAAGCGCCTCCTCCTCCTCCTCCTCCTCCTCCTCCTCCTTGGAAATCGACAGAGGGTGTTTCCTGTTTGCTTCCAGCCCAAGGAGGGTTAAACATGTGCGAAGAGGAAGGGAATCCCTCTTGTGGAACTTGAGACCTTCCAGCTGAGAGCGGGGAGAGAGAGAGAGCGATGCAGGCGGACGTCACAACCCTCCCTGCCTCACTCGGCTCCCGGGTCAAAGGAAGCCTGGCGAAGGCGCACCGAGGGCTGCTGCTGCGGCACCACTGAGGCTGGAGATGCGTAATGCCATCACTTCCGACTCCGGTGAGTAGGAAACGTGTCAGTCTCTGAAGCAGCCTTGCAAAGAGGGAAGGATAACCGTGCGGTTCTCTTGCGCAGCCGGTGGGCCTCTCCAGCGATGGAGAGACGGCTCTTTCCAAGCGTGGCATCCGTGGCTCCAGGACAAAACTTTTGACCTCCTTGCCCTCTGTACAAACACTCTTACTGTCTGGTACCCCAGTCCCTTGATACCTGCCGAGAATTTGAAGAGAAAGAAAGTGGGGGGGAAAGCAATCCCTCCCCCATATCTTGTGAGTATCCAGGCCAATCTCTCCACAAAGTTTCGGATGTATTTGGTTTGGGAGAAAATGCAGCTGCAGCTCTGTGGAGATGAAGTCTTCTGCTCATGATCCGGCATCCCCTTGGAAGGGGAGATGGTAGCAAGGCAGTTCTTTGAGCCTTGTTTATGGGGGGGGTGAGAAGTGATGGAGATGGGCGTGCGTGTGCCGTCAAAAGGAGAGCCAGAGAGGGAGGGAAATCTTGCTCTCATCATCCTATAGAAGAAAAGGGTGTTAAGCATCTCTCGCCCGCCTTCCTCCCGATGCACACACCTCCAGACACGTGCGTCAAGGTTTAGTGGTCGGCGTGCCTCTCCAGTGCATTGATGCTTTCATTCCTGAACTGTCCATTTCCAGGGGTCTCTTTCGGAGTTATCGGGAGGATTCAGTTTCAGCATCATTTAAAGCGAATTCCATTCTGCAAGCTTGTCCTGTTTTGTCTTCATTTGATGGAGTTTAATCTCAGGGCGCTTTTTATGCAAACCCTCTTCTCTCTCCCACGTTCAGCCAAGAGCGAAGGATTATTTGGACGACCCTTACAACTCCAAAGGGAGACCAGGGGAACGGGCAGCTACTGAAGGGTCGGGGAGCTGGGAGACTAAGCAGAAAGAGGGGGAGGGGGTTGTTTTAAGCCCCTCCTTCTCATTTGAGGAAGCAACCTCCATCCCAAGAAACGGATGGGCTCGTGCTAAGGTGTCCAGGATGCTGCGTTTCTCTTGGACCATTTTGGTAACCGAAAGAGTCGAGATCTTGCAGGATCTCGTACTGGAAGTCTGTGAAAGTGAAAGCACTGAGGATCCCTGTGAGAATCTCTTGCATTTGGGCTTTTAAAAGATGTTTGTTTTCCTGGTATGGAACCAAGGTGTGCCCTCTTAGATGGCTTGATAAGGCAAAACTTTTTCATGGCTTTTCGTCTCTCCCACAATATCTTTTCCAGAGGGAAACATAGGTTTTCATGGTAGAATTCTCCCCCACTCTGCTCTTAAAGCCCCCCCCCCAAAAAAAACATTTCCCATAATTGTCCTATTTTCAAGATTCAGCCTCTCTTTCTCTCTCTTTCTCTCTCTGTGCAGTGCCTGGTTTTGATTTCCCTTCTCCAGTCTCCACGTTGCTTGCGTTAAGCGCCTGTTTTCCATTAGAAAACTCCGAGACAGACCAAAAGGACAGTCACATTTTCCGAGCCTAAATATCTCCCTCCCACCCCTTCCTCAAAATCATTCATTTTGGCAGGATGTTTGGGGGGGAGAGGAAGGCAACACCGAAGCAGGTAGAGTGACGGTTGGGGTGGCTTCGTTCGGTGTGGTCTTCCTTGGGAGGAGGGGACAGGAAAAGATTCAAGAGAGGCGTCTGTTTCCATCATGGGGATGTAAAATGTTTCCAAATGATTTTAGAAGCTCTTCGTTTTATTTACAATGCGATGTTTGTGTTACTCGCCATCCAGATGGAAACGAAACGGAGCTCGGAAATATATGCCTTCCCAAAACTTAAAAGCTTTCCCATCTGCAGTGATGATACAAATTGGCCGTTAATTCTTAAGTCAACAAACCAGAATGCAATGTCAGTTTAACCCAGTTGATGTGAGCTTGCACATTGCACCAAATGTGGAAATTTCCACATGGAATATATTCTGCTTATTTGATGTGTTTGGTCTGATTCCTGCCTTCCTAATTCCCTGACATTTGTTGTCGCCTTAAATCCATTTGCATCTTAAATCCATTTGTTATGAAACCAGTGTTTCTCAACCTTGAAACCCCTTGAAGATGTGTAGATTTTAATTCCCAGCCAGGCTGGGGGATTCTGGGAGTTGAAGTCCATCTTCAAGGGGCCAAGATTGAGAAGTTGTAATCTATGATTTGCGAACTTCAGTGGCTGGATCGATCTATCAATTAAGTCAAAATCAAACCACGTACTGTAAGGCTGTGCGGCCTCCGTCCCCACAAGCTTCTGCAGGAACTTTAGAGGAAAAATCCTTTAATGGCCAACTTTTCCAAGTCGCTGTCCTTCCTTTGCAATGTGGGAATGCCGACATCTTTTGTGGCCTTAATCACATCCGTGTGTCACTCGACGGATGTTCAGCGATCAAGTGTAAGCAGTAAGTAATGCTTTCCCAATTATCCTGGTGGTCCTCTTCCCAAATATTTATTTAGTTATGCATTTTTTGCACGCATTCTCTCCCTCCCTCCCTCCCCCCCAAAGCTTGTGTACATACGGAGAAGGCAAAATGAATGCATTTCATGGCTTAGTCATGGTGGAAAGTCTCACCAGATTGAATCGCGTTTTATCAAAGGCACGGGGTAGGGGATCATATTAAGGAGCGTGCCTAATGATTATGTGGCATGCAAATGAGCCTCTGCGTTGTGTATTAACAGTTGATAAAACACCACTCGCCCCCTGGTGTGGATAAGGAGAGACGAGGAAGATGGGCGGTTTAGAAATAAGATTGTGTGTGTGTAAATACAAAAGCTACGAGGGATGCAAAGAGCCATGGAAAGTTACACACTTGGTATTACAAGACAAGATAGAAAGGCCTGCCCATGGATTAGAGAACAAGGAAAAGTATACGATATCATCAACGGAGTGAAAGAATTGAAATGGAAACGGGCTGGTCACATAGCAAGAAGAACTGATGGATCAAGGCAGTCATAGAATGGATCCCACTGGATCAAAAGCATCCACGAAAGAGGCCTAAAATAAAGATGGACTGACCGCATCAGCAAGTACGGCGGCCCCAACTGGCAAACGAAAAACCCAGGACCTTCTGCGTTGGAAACATGCAGAAGGGCACGAAGCCTGCAGCCTCTGGGATGCCTCGTGGGATAGCTTAGCGCAATCCTTGGGTGCTCCAGCAAGCTGGAATCTTGGATGCACAGCCTTTTCAAAACTATGCCTCGCGCATTTACCTCACATGATTTTGGCTGCTTCCATAGATGCAAGCCACATTTCTGGCTCTTATACAAGACGTGCTTGGCAACCGGGCCACGCAATAAGAGCTGCATGGTTAAATTTGTTCACCCTAGGAAGTTGTGCTGAAGTTGTGTGTCTGTTTTGTTTGTGTGACCGCCCGGCTTCATTGGTCATGCTCTGTTGCCTTCTCTCTGGCACCTCCGTTGCTGTAATTGATTTCCTTCGATTGAACCCCTGGGCTAAGCTCTGGATGTTGCGGCAGCCGAGGAAACCGTCTTCAAGGTTGTGGTTCTCCATCCCAGCTAATCCAGCTCCAGTCACACTTGAGGTGTTTTTGATTAGATATCATTTTTATTGAGGCTCATCAAACCTCTTGGAGTGAGCTGGGTTGTGTTTCCATCTCCTTCTTGGGCTGGCTCCGTCCTTTGGCTCAGAGCCCCGGGCTTATAAAAGGGTCCGTGTAAACACCGCTGGGGAGGACTTCATTATGTGGGCGTCTCAGGATATTTACCTCCTTCCTCTCCCTCTACCATGCCAAACACTCGATCAGCTTGGACACAACATGGGGTGGAGACCGAAAGCAGCAAAGCTCTCAGCCCTTTTCTGCGCGGTTGGGTGTTGAAGGACCTGGCGCTCTTAAATATAGATATTTTTTTACATTTTCTTGCTTTCCAGAAATAAGCGGATACGTGCCAATGTCTGTGTGCCCCCCCACCCTTAAATATTGGCCATGAGTTGCAGAGATGGCAAAGGCTAAGCCATGGTTCATTGATCCAAGTTTTGTTGAACTAGTTCTACTAGCCTGCTGCCTAATGTTCGAGTTGTACATTACTCTACGTAAACACGGATGCTTTGATGATGAGTGACTTCGGTGACTGAGTTACTCATTTCAGTGACCAAGTTTGGAAAGGTCGCCTTTGGTTTTGCTAGTGATGTACCTAGCATGGATTGCCTGGAAATCTACCGTGTCTTGTACAAAAGTATGTGCCAGCCACAACTGGTGTCTGTTCTTAGAGCCCAAGAACATCTGTACTTGATTGCGGGCCTACGTCCCACCCAGCATGAAGAAAGTTGGGTTGGAGAACCTGAATCTAGAGGGATTCCTGGCTCCGTTCCAAGGCCAGGCTGGACGTTCTGGGAGTTGAAGGCCACTTCTTTTAGCATTGTCAAGGTTGAGAAACATTGGCCTAACGCAGGGGTCAGCAACCTGCAGTTCTGGAGCCGCGTGTGGCTCTTTCATCTCTCTGCTGCGGCTTCCTGTCGCCGGTTGGCTTCACAATTGATAGGGCTTTTGGTTAAGACAGGTAGAGGAAAAAGAACGCCGTGCTAGGAGGAGACTCTATGGTGGGGGAACTGGATGGCTCCAGAATTGAACGGGGGGCTTCCGGTTAGGACCTTTGTGGCTCTTTGAGTGCTTAAGGTTGCCGACCCCTGGCCTAACGGATGGAAGCCAAGCCCAGTTGATTCCCATGAAGGCAAAGATAACTAGATCTCCATCCTTGATTTCCAGGATGGCTCAGGACACCTTGGCTGTTGTTTAGAATCCTGACTGTTCCTGAATCCTCTCTAAATCCAGCCTGCTCTTGCATTAAGGAGTGGCTTGATTTCCACCGGGTTCGGCAACAGCAGGTGGCCATGTGTTTGGCACCCGGCTCTTTCCTTGCCCTCACAAGTTCCTCTCTCAGCAGTTCCCTTGGCCGCAGGGATTACAGCTTCTGACTTTTATCTTTCCCCGTCTCTGTTGAAATCCCTGTTGGAAAGATGTCTGTTCTTCTTTGTCAGGGACTGTAACGCATCCCTGGTGATCTCTATGATGGTGGATGTTCTCTCTTTCCATGGTGGTAAACAGTAGCCACCCCTTAATTGAGCTCCGAGCCCGATTGGCTTGTGAAACAGGTGAGATGCTCTGCCAAGGGTGCAAAGCTTTTAAGTTCAATGCAGTCCTCTTAAAATGAAAAAAAAAAAGAAATAATCCCCAGGATTAGGTTGCAAAGGAACATCGTGCGATCTCCTTTAAGAAGAGAAACTCAAGTCGAAGACTGCTCAGCTGCAGGGTCCCGCAAGCAGAAGGTTCTTTGACGTCCTTCCTCGCTCTACCCCATTGAGAAATATGGCAGGCACGGGCATAAAATGTTTTGGCTCTTGTTCCCTGATGTTCGTGGAGCTGCTTTCGACCTTGGCACAAGGACGGGGCCCAGGGTGGGGTCTTCAAAGGGGAAGGGGAAGGCTTGAACCCTTTTCCAGCGTCGAAAATACTGAGCAGATGAAATTGATTCTTCTCGCTTGGCTGCCGAGTCCTTTTCTTGTGCAACTTTATTGGAATCTGCTGGTTCTCCCTCTCCGCGCGCTGCTTTTGCCGCGTCCAAATATTCACTCATGTAACCGAACCAAGCCCATCTTCTCTCCTCTTGACATCCCCAGTTGATGGAAGGCAGAAGAAACATTTGGAGATCTCCCTTCCCAAAGGGCCTCGCGGTATTAATCCCCCAGCTCTCGCCATGATGCTATTGGCGCCTGGTCAAGGTCTTATACAAGAGGGTTGAACTCCGTTGTTGGGCAGGCGATGAGTTCAAGGCTGAGTGAGCAACTGGAGAGCCAAGTGTGGACAAAAGCAGCGCTTTCTCTCTTCCCCACGACCCAACGTCTACAAATCAAAGACAGACAGAGGTCAGTTCTGCTCATCCTGATCTGTCCTGCTCCTCGTTCGGTGTGGGGAAGAAAGACGGTTTTATGGATGTCTTATTGATCAGCTAGGCGGCTTCCCTCGGAAATGTGTTCATTGCTGAAGTCAAATTTGGCAGCTTATGGTTATAACCACCTTTTAGGTGAAAAAGCTTGGGTGAATTTCCGGCTTCCATCATTTTTGTTATTCTGCTCAGTTGGCGCGATTTGGGCTGAAATATTTCTTTCGAAGTTGAACCTGGTACTAATGAGGCTTTGGATCGCCTTCCCAGCGCAGTTCAAAGGTTGAGACAAGTGCTTAGATTTGGGTCTCCATCTGATTTTTGCCGCAGGCAGACGAGGGACTTGAAGGCTGGACTTCTCTGAAATATCTACTGGAAAGGCATCTTCTAGCGCCAATGATTTTCCTTGGTTGAGTCAGGAAACATCTGCCAGAAAACCACCAAGCTCAGAGAGCACCAAGGACCACACAGGTCAATCCTGAGCTACAAATATTCTCTTTTATTGATTACCATAAAGACTCGCATACACAGGCATGAATTTAAGGTTTAATGGCACCGGTCCCTTGCCCTACTGACAAAAAATGTTATTAGGACTTTTCCCCTGTTGTAGAATGGCATCTGGCTGTCTGAATCACAGGATCCAACCAAAGTCACGAATACCAGAAGATAATCTGTTGAGAGACAACAACATATTCTTCTCCCAAAGAAATCAGTCCGTGGGGAGCAATTTTTAACCTAGTAGCTTCATTCCCAACCATATCTCCAAAAATAAAATAAGTAGCAAAGAAAAATGGAAGGTGTTGCATCTTCCTTTCCAGAACCACGAGAAAGGACCTAACATTTGTTAAAAGTTGTTCCTCCCGGTATAAAGTCAAAAATGAGGGGTCTCTGCAGCCAAGTTCTCTGGCCAACAAGTTGAAGACGGCGCTTCTGTGAAATTACAAGACTCCTTACAAATATTTTTCTCCAGTGAAGAATTATATTTACGCTACTCTTAAACCTGTAGATGAAAAGCAAAGCTGGTCCAGCTCGGAACTTCGAGCGACAAATGGCTTCCCATTTTAATTTTTTGCTTCTCAACCGAGGCTGATAAAGATGGAGCTTATTCTTTATTCTCCTACGTTGGGACACGTCCCACCTTTTGAAAGGTTAAAGTCGATGGTCTCTTCCATCAGAGGACACTGAGGGCAGCCAACGTGCCTCCCCCAATCTCTCCCCTCTTAACTGGCAATGCTATTTCTGTTTCTCCATTGTAAGCACGAAGATCTGTTTTAGTTTTATTTATTTTTTGCAGTATGCATGGAAATAAATCTCTCTGCTTCTCTTGATGGACTGCTGGAATTGGAATGCGTGCCCTCTGAGGATGAACTTCAACTGACAGTGACGGATGGACTTAATTTGTTATGTGTCTCATTTGCAGCCTCTTAAGTGACCAAAGGATCATTTCCATTCCCTCTTCAAGAGGCAGGCCTCCAAAACCCTTGGAGAGGGTGCAGATAAGTCAAGGGCTCTCTCGGATAGATGGGAATCTGATTTTTCTCTCCTGAATAATGCTTGGGAATCTGTCACCCAACAGAATGAGCAACGACTCTGGTTGGCTGTTAGCAGAACAGTCAATCAAATATGAATGAAACTTTAGGAGGACTTGATTTGTTCCCTGAAGAGATCTTAGAAGTTGACAGCAGCAGAAGAAGGTGGATGAAAGGTTTTTGGCTCAGGCGGGCCTGTTTCAAACCTTTCTCCACTGCGCTTAGACATCCTGGAAGATCAGGTAGCATCCACAACTGTTGTGTGAACACAGGAAGTCCAGCTGCAGACCTGAAGAACATCTGCTAGTCCCATAAATGCTCAGGAATGTTGAGCCGTTGTTCTACTTTTCTTACAGATGTCAGATGCGCCGTTGTCCTTGTGTCATAAAATATTCATAACAGCTCTTCTTAGAAATATCTGCTTGGTCTCCTGCTGAAAAGCACTGTAAGGCTGCAAATCTATGAAGGATGTACACACTACAGTTTTGTATCCAACTTTCAGGTCTCTAAAAGACTGTAGAAGATTCTCCGTCCTCCAGGTCCTGCTTGTCCCAAAGGTGCTTTTTTTCAAGAGGCAACTGGATATTCTGGTTTTTTCTTTTGAAGACATTTCGCTTCTCATCCAAGAAGCTTCTTCAGCTCTGAAGGTCTCTATTTAATTCTATTTAGTACCAAGGTACTAAATCCTTAGGTACTAAATGTAGACGTGTGGATTTTTTCAAAGATGGTCATTCAAGTCCAAAGCTGAGATAAATCAGCTGCTGGTACTTTCTTGCACAAGACCTTTTGGTCATGGGAGGCAGGTGGCTCTTCATCCTTGCAAGGCTGGCCCCCCTTCCCCCTCCCCTCCAGCCTTGAAGCTGCCCTTGACTGCCCCCCCCCCTTGGGCCTTCCTTTCTATGCTTGCTCTCCACACCTGTCCAAAGCCAGTTTCACTTAACAACCATGTGACTAACTTAACAACAGTGGCGATTCACTTAACAGCTGTGGGCCAACAACATGGGGCAAAATCCACTGAACCACTGCCTCGCTTAGCCACAGAAATGTTAGGCTCAGTGCTGTTCATAAGTCAAGGACTACCTGTATTCTATGTTGTTGCCCCTCCAAACTCGACTCGCCGAGTGAGCTCGGAGAGACGTGCTGAGGACTCGTATTTTTCAAAGCCGAGGGAGAAGGAAGAGCCCCTCCTCTGAAACGAGCTGAATATTAAAAACAGGTTTCAACTTGCTTGTAAGATCGTTTCCTATGTTTGTTTTAACTGGGGGGGGGGCGGAGGGGGCTGGCGGGGGACGATGGGTAGAC
>JAOYMU010000039.1:36883591-36895477 GCA_025802295.1 Psammodynastes pulverulentus
GGGAGGGGAGGGCGGAGGGTGTGTTTTTGTGTCTCTGCTTCTCACGTTTTTTAAAAAACACCCCTCAAGACGTGTTTAGTTTCCTAAGCGATTCCTTTGTTGTCCTCAGTACGATGGAAAGTTTTGGACAAGAGGCTTTGAAAAATCCGGGAATCGGCATCGCTCGTTGCAAAATCGCTCCGTTGCAGGCTAATCCTTTAAAAGTACCTTTTTCAAAAACCGGCGTCTTGCAACTCTGTGAGTCTTCCAATTCCCATGGTCCCCAGCTCAGCCTGGCTTGTAGGATTCGCTCGGAGAAGATGGTGCTCTCGTTTCACAAGTCACTTCCTTTCCGACCCAGCTCTGCATTTGGCCTCGTCTCTTGCATCAGCTGTGGAGCTGGGACCCATCCCACTTCCTGTTCCTGTGGCTGTGCATGAATGGGGGACACTGGGGAGACACTGGTAGAATGGTGGGAGCAATTGTGGAAGGAGAAGTCTGCCTTCTCTGGTTTGGCAAGGTTTCAGGAGGTCCAACACGATGATGTCGCCAAAAGGGGAGGGCCCGATTCTTCATAGCTGAGGAAGCCCAGGTGGGATGGGAGCAGGGGGTCTCTGCAGTCCCGTAGCCCCCACCCCCAGGGCCTCCAACAGCTGTTTCAAGTGGAAGTCCAGCCAGCTTCTCTTCCTCGACCCCTCCCTGCGGACCTCCCTGAAGATACGAGTCCCAAAAATGTCAAGCTTTCGGCCAACACCTTCCATCTTCTTCTCCACGCACGAATGTTCCACCGGCAAACTTTTCCTGGCTCTTCAAGAAGAGAGATTGTGTGTGGTTTTTTTTTTTTGTTTTGTTTTAAAAAGGAGTAAGTTAACAATAAGTCATTTGTGTTATTTTTCATGACGTGTCTTGATTTAATAGCCCTAAATTAGACATCGCTGTGCTCTGCTCCCCAAGAGATGCCTCTTAGCTGGGTTAAACTGGAGAGGAGAAAGGCCCGATAAAAGCCGTCTTAATCTACAATTTGCAACCGACAGAAACTTGGCCGTCCCTTCCCGCGATGACATGGGAACAGCCGCCTTAGATGACACGGCCGTTCGCTTTCCCACAAGCTTGCAACACAAAGGACGGCGCTGCCTGATCAGTTCTCCTCCCTGGTGGCTTTAATCCCTGGCCTCACCCTGCCTCCTTAGTGGGTCCCTCAGCGACCCCCGTCCCCTCGGGCATCCATTCAGCCAACGGCCCTGGCACCATCATCTCCTCTGCTCTGGGACCAGCCCTGGGCCACGAGAGGGTCTGTCAAGGGTTGACAGGTGTGAAGGAGACACCAGGCTGGTAGCCCCTCAGGTGCCGTTCTCTTTTTACGGCAAAGCTGTCCACAGACCGGGGTCAAAAATAACCAAGGCCTGGTCACGATGGTGCCATCAAAGCGCCATCTTTTTTTTGTGTGTGTGTTATGAACAACACAGCTAGAGTGGTGCTTAAAACTTAGTGAGCTCATGGAATTGTTCATATTTCTCTATAAATCTGAGCCAACACGGGATCTGTTCTTCACACACAACCTAAAAGTAAACGATGAAAACCTAATTAAACAAACGAGTCCAGAATTAGCTGAGCTTCAGCTAGTTTGCTTGCTATTTTCTGTTGTTGCTCCTCTCTGCACACTTGCCAAGATCTCCGCGTGTTTTTGGTAATGTAGTGACCAGAACTGACCCAAAGATTCTTGCAATCCTACTTCATACTCTCTTCCAAGCTGGGGTACCTCGGTTGTGGAGGATTCTTCTTCTCCAGCTGGTGGCTTAGGATGGAAAGTTGCAACATGCCAGTTTGCTGGTTTTTCAGATGGAAAAAAAATTCTTACTTTGGCCCCAAGTTTTCTCCTTATCTGCTTGGCAAGAGAAGCCCAACCGTCGTCCTTACCAGCTTGCCAACTTCTGCTTCCTTTCTCAAGACGAGAGAGAGCGCTGCCCCACGCCAACACATACCGGCCTCTTTCGGACGTTTCCGCCGCTTGAAACCGCCTCTTCTGTGCTGCGCTGCAGCAGCCGTGTGGCTTCACAAGAATGTCCACTGATTTCCTGTTGGACGAATTAGCCGGACCTCTTGGCTGCGAGTGTTTTTGGGATTTGCCAAAAGGTTTTGCTTCGTAGACATGTCATGGCCTGGCTGTGCCATTCAACTCTTGGCCAGGGACTTGGGCTAAGAATGATAGAGGACTTGCACATTCTGGAACCGTTTATCGCTGCAGGGTGGATTTTCATAATGTGTACAAACAGCTGGAACGGCAAGGAACTTAATTTCCTGGTGTGAGCATATTTGAGGGGAACAAAAAGCAAGCAGGAAAGGGAGAGAGGCTGATTCCTCCTCCCACCTAAGCAAAAACAGACAAGGGGTGTTAATAAATAATAATCACATTAGTCTTTCTTCTACAGCCATTGCATCACTAGTAATGTGTCAGGCAGCCATAAATACAACAGGCTGATATTCGTGCCTTCCAAAATTATATTAGGCTCAAATTGGGGCCCTTGGCTGAGAATCTGGTCTTGGGAGGAATCGCTTCCCAGATGCCTTACCTGGACAGGAATGGACAAGTTCTTGTTTCGTGGGGCTCAAAACAATTCAGGGAAAAAAATCTAGATCTGAAACGACAACAGAGATGCAGAACAGACATTTGCATCCTTCTGCATCTCGTGTGTGTTTTTTTTCAGATCTAGACTTTCCCTGAATTATTTTGAGCCCACGAAACAAGAATTATTCATTTTAGATAACAGTTTTTCTCATAAGGAAGTTGCAAGTCATTTTTATCTCCTGCTGATTTGTGCATCCATTTATACTCTGTTGCTGCCTTCTAAACAGACTTACTGGTTTCCATGGGGTCCTTAAAAACCCCCAGACGTTTTCTGAATTGTGTCTGTCAAATACAAGCTTTTCTTACTGCCTGTTGAGATTTTTCTTTTGTCGCTGGTTCCCTTCCCTGCTTGCTCTCTTCTTTCAATATTTTGGAGGTGCACAACTGTTTCTGGTTGGGGTTGCATTGGGCCTTTGGCTGACGTCTTGGCCGTTGTCCTCTCACAAGCAGTGGGTGGGACCAAGACTAAACTACATTTCATTTCTATTTCCGCTTAATTAAAATTTAATGTAAGACATATGATTATTTCCCAGTCCTACGCTTGGGAGTTTGGTAGTACTTTGGATTTAATAGCCGAAAATAGCTTTGGCTTTGCTCTTGGAAAGCTAAAGGTTATATGTTTAAATAGTTGGTCCTGTCATTAATAATCCACCTAAACCAGAGATCTCCAAATTTTAAGACTTGTTGACTTCAACTCCCAGGATTCCCCAGCCAGCCATGCTTGAAGTTGAAGTTGAAGAAGTCCATAAGTTGCCAAGGTTGGATTGCCCTTGACCTAAAGTTTCATTCCAATTATTAGTATTTTTCATCTTTAGGAAGAAGTCAGGCTACTTATTGGAATAATAAGAGCCAACAATCGAACTGAAATTCAAACTTTTCCAGTCCTGATGCTTAGTCACTGCCCTGGGATTCTTTTCCTACCTTCCAGGGTTCTTAAGAAGGAGAAACCAGCCACAAGAAGGGACACAACTCGGAATTCTTTGTGTGTGTCTGTGTGTGTGTGGTGTGGAGAGAACGCAAACTATGTTGAGCTGAGAGTTGTTCCAAACAGTTAGAAAAGTGAAAATTGGCAACCTGGAAATAGGAATAAATTTCCTCTCTGGCGACAGCTCTCTGCTCAAAGTTAATTTTTTATGGCCCTTGATTTACAGCAAAATGAAATTGGGGTTTTTGCCTGGGAAAATAAAGTCTTTGCTGTGTGGATCCTGGAATTAGCCCTGTTCGGTTCCCACTTTTCTTTCCCCCGAAGGAAGCAGCCGCCTCCTTCCCAGCCCTCCACCAACCGGGGTGAGGAAGCCGGGCTCTCTGCTTTGGTACATCCTCCGAAATTAGAATTGCTCTTCGTCTCTTCCTGGCTCCTTTGGGATGGAATGTCCTCTGGCGGGGGACTATATGGTTAATGCGAGACTGTCATGGCATCTGGTAGCCGACCAGGCTTAGCCGAGTGATAAGGTCTTGGAGCCAAAGGCAACCGGGAAGGAAAAAAGCTACTTCAACTGGAGATGGTTTTTCTCCATCCAGGCAGAGCTCCAGTTGTCTTCCCTTTTCTGGTTTTGGCCAGCATTTTGCATCCTTCGGGGGTGTCATTTCTGAAAGATTATTCCATGGAGTTGCTGGGGGGGGAAAGATCCTTCTTCTGGCGCAGCTCATCTGATTTGTGGTTATTTATCTGGAGGGATGCGATTGGAAAAGGCCTCGATAAGAAAACACGTTGCTGTTTATTGATGCAGTGATTCCGTTCTTGGAAACCACAGATGTCCCTGCAAAACAACAACCCCCCAAAACCCCCAAAATAAAGCATTGGGTCAGGAGGGTTTGATTGTCTTCATTCAAGAGGAGCCAGGGGATGACCTTCCTGGGACTTGAAACGGGGAAAGCAATGCGAAGCGATAACTAATTTCAACTTCCCTTTGAACACGTCTGCAGATGGATTTACTTTTAGCTCTCTGAGCCTCACGGAGGAATCTGAAACAGCTCTTGATAATTAAAAAATGAGAAAAATTCTCCCAGATGTTACCTAGTGGGGTTAATGAAACATCTGCAAGCACTTTTGGCCTCCTTCGTCCACTCTGTGCCATTCCGCAAACAGCTCCGATTGGAAACGATTCCCCCCAAAGTTTGGGCCACTTCTCAAAGACCTAATTGCCCTCTTCGGACCGGTGGGGTCTCCAGAGATGGGTTTGCCTTTCCAGAGGCAGAGAGAAAGACCTCGGAAGACGTAGAGTTGCCAGAGCTCAGACATCTCCCCTCCTGGCGGTAGTCTTGCCAACCCCAGCAGGAAGGTCAGACTAGGAAACCCGCTCCCCAGGAAAGCTAAAACCGCTTTCGTTGAGATGGGCTATCAGAATCTCTCAAGTCAGATTGTGCTGAACCTCTTTCCCCCTTCTTATACTTCCGTGAATTAGGGGGAGGGTGTCTGTCTGACCCAGTTGTCATCTCATAGTTCTAGGTCTTAAAAACGTTTCAGCTCCTTTTGCGTAAGCAACCATTTCCGTTTATTTTCCAACTCTCTACATCCATTTCTGGGAATTTCTTTCTCCCGCTGAGGGAAAAAGTACCACAACACATGGAATTGCTGGGGACACTAACTACAAGGGGCGATGTTCACATAGCCACATAGAAGGAGGCAGGGCCCCCTGAAATTGTCTTCTTGGGGACCTCTTAGAGTTCCATTCGGTTTGCAGCTCTTCCTTGTCCTTGCACGCCAAACACACTGCAGAGGAGTGCAGGTGTGCAGGCGGACTCGAGGGGACCCAGTTTCTGCAGATGGCTGCCGCACCTTCTCGGCCCACGGAGGCCCCAACCTGTTTCCTAACTCTGCTTCCAGCCTGGCCCAGCTGACTCTCATCCCGAAGTGCTTGCAAGAGGAAGGGAACGGGACAGGAGGCTGGACTGAGCTTCCCCATCACGAGAGAGAAATCTCCCTCCTCCTGGACTGCTTACGGCTTTCGAAGTTATTTACAGCTCTGTTATTTGCGTGGAGAGGCCCAGTTCTGGTTTCAGAAGGGAGCCAAAGTTTAAAAACGCATCTTGGGCGAAGCCACCTCTCTGGAGAGAGAAGCAGCAGCCCATGGATGGCTTGTTTGTCACCAACAATGTCCTTGGCTGCGCCTGAGATGATGCAGAGGCCCCATTTTGGCCCGGAGAAGAAGCGGAGATTCCTTTCCAAGAAACACTCCTTGTCTGGTTCATTGCTGGGGAGAGGGGGTGGGGGGAAGTGGGGTGGGGTGGGGTGGGGGGTGGCACTCCAGCAACCCCGCTCAGCGAGAGCGAGCGCAGATCTTAACGGGTATTGCAAAGTGAGACAGCAGGTATTCGAGCCTTCCGGGCAGAAAAGATAATTGGGGCTGCAGAATTTGAACCCCCCATCCGTTAAATCGATTGATCGGGGAATGTTTTCCTGGCAAGACCCCGAAACGCTTTGCATTCACCCTTCGGGAGACCAGCGAGTCCGTTTCTGCTTTTTGAAATAATTGCACGAGGAGCATCCAAGATTTGACGGCCTTTCTCTAAAAGTTGGGGTTGGCCTTGAAAGAGGCCGGCTGCGATTGTATGCAGCCGTTCGCTTGAGGATGGAATGGCTGGCAGTAAAAGACCCTGAATCCTACCAGGAAGCGGGTCTGCCAAACGGGAAAAGGAGCTGGAGCAAGGAGGCATTACCTCCTGAGTGGGTGATTTAAACTGGCTATCCTGGAAGCTCCTCTCTGTGTTGTGCAGGAGTCTTCTTTCTGGTTTAAACCAAAGCTCGTTTCTCCAAGAGAAGGATGGACAGAATAAGCCTGTCCATTGAAGAACCCTTTTTGAACTGCAATGGGGGGGGGGGCAGCCCTCCCCCAACCGGGGAAGAAGAGGGCGCAGGAGCCCAGGGGAGACCCTAAACCTCTTCTAACTCTCTGGTGTGAGCAACCCATCCAATCACACCTGAAGGAAGGCCGGCCTGCTCAAGTCGTCTGAACAAGCTTCTTTGCAAATCCTGCTTCGTTTTGAGAGTGGCTGCCGTAAGACCCCAAATCCTGGGATTGAATTTGACTCTGGGAAGCCTGCTGGGCGTTCAGCCACGTGTGGTGTGGACCTGGCATCTCAGCAGTCCACTAATATTGTCCTGCGACTTCCATCCCCGGCTGGAGATTGTGGCGAGCCGTCTGTTCTTTCCTTTGGTGCTGGGAGAAGGAGACAAACACGAAAACTGTAATTAGGGAGGTGGGGGCTTTCTCTCACCCTCCCCTCTACCCTACCTCAGCTATTAAACGTAAACACATGTTTGAGACCTCCGTATGATATATACAAATGGTAGAATAACAGCTCTGTGGTAATGACTCTGAAGTGGTGGCTGGGGAGATATGAATCTTCCGGTAGAGTCCGAATGTGGCAGACAGCGCCGTCCTCCTGAGCGTGGACGGGAACGCGGCATTCGCAGGCCACGTAAGGACGGGAGTTTTATGGCAGCTCCTGACACACCAGCCTTGGCTTGGTGAAAACGGGAGTTGAGACTAATCTTCTTGGAACAGTTTCGGGTTGCAGCTACGTGTTCAACCGAAGGTGCTCACCAGGCTCGCTAGGAAGGCCTTGGTAGCCTCAGCCCACTTTCGCCCCCCGTTGGGTGATAGTTAGTTAGTTAGTTCACTTTATTGTCATTGCACCTCGTACAACAAAATTAAATACCTTCTTCAGTGTACATGAATATAAAATAGAATACAAACACAAGCACACATCCTTCACATTCTATACATTGAATTGAAACCCCCTGATATTGCATTCATATTGCACTATGGGGCAGGAGGGTCCAAGGTCTTTAAAGTTGGTGGCCAAGGATGGCTCAAATCTCCATGATCATGCGCAATCTCCTTTTGAAACCTTCTGGGTTGCTGTCCATCACCACCACATCTGGTGCCAATAAAAGCTCCCTAGTTTCGGTGGAATGGGCACATTTCCAGCCCTATAAAACAGGGAGACATTTTTCCTACTGGGAATGTCACTTGCCTCTAAGGCATCTAAGAAGTATCCTAAGGGTTATCATCTTTCCTCCAAGGTGATCTGGTCTAATTCCTGGTTGCATCCCCTGACTGATGAAAGTTGTCACCTAGTTTATCTGGACGTCCCAAATTAGTAGAATTCCCCAGAATAAGGGCAGCCAAGACATGGCGGGCTCTTACTTCTGCTACAGATCTCACTTAGGCTGGGATCAACGTCCGTAAACTCGGAACTCAGAGTATTCCGTGTGTATCTTCAGTTCCAACACAAACACTGATTCTCCTTCCTTGGCTGTTCTGCTGTATCCTCCAGGCGGCCTGGCGCTCTCAAATTCACAAGCCTCAAACATTGCAAACGTGTAAACCGATCAATTCTACAAGCCTGATTTTATCTGAAAGTGGTGCCTTTGGAGCACTTATTATTCTTGGTTGCGCAGTCGGCCAGATGTTCAGCCTGGCCCTGGCATTTTTATCCTCCTATCAAGGCCTTCCCAAGGATCCGGGGTAGGCAGCTGTTCTTACCGTTGTTGTTATTATTGGATGTTTTAGAATTGGGCTGCCGGGGAGGAAGAGAAGGCTGTAGTTTGCAGAAAACGGAAGGAAGGCTCTTTATTTATTTGTAAACATGTTTTAGGTGCTTTTCCACCGGATGTCACCTGAGGATGGGGACAGGATAGAACCACACCTGTTTCCCCATCCTCTGGCCGTGTTGTGGCCTCTTGCAGTCCGCTTCTTGGGTCAGGCTTTGGGCTCCCATTCAAGCCAGCAGCGATCCCTCCGGCTCAGATTCCAGAGTGCCCCGAAATCCGGGAATATGTGAAGCTAAAAACAAAGGGACTGAGGTCCATTGCAACACAGTTGAACTGGTGCTGAGCTAGTTAGAACATCTGCGGAAACCACAGTCATGAGTGTTCAGCGATAACGTTCTTTGGCTTTGCAGATGGAAGGGCTGTTGGGAAGACTAGTTATCTGGAGGAGCGGTCATCACGGGCGGCATAGGGATGTGAGATTGGCCACCTGCTTGGCGCAGGGGACTCTTCTAACGGACCAACCGTAGAGCTGGTGGAAAGCATGACTGACAGAGGCATCTTCCCCTTGAGCTAAAGTGCACTGCCCTCTAGTGGAGATACCAGGAATGAGCTCTTAAATGGTGCCTTTCCAGAGGTATCAGACTTACAACTCATCCTTACCTAGCTCAGCCGAAGGGATGATAGATATTGTAAGCTCCGAGTATCTACTAAGGTCTCTAGGCTGGCATTAGAGAGGTCTTTCTCCAGGGATCAGGTTGAACCAAGCCTCCCCCCCCCCAAAAGAGACAAAATAGCTATTTATAGAGATAATTTTAAAAAAATCTTGGCACGCAAAGCCAGTTTCTTTGGTCGCCTGGTCTACGAGCAGCTCTTGGAGGGGGAGCATCTTGAGTTAAAAACTAGACAGAGGTGGAAACCTTTTCTCAAATGCCACCAGAGGCTGGCTGTGGAATCCTGCTTGATGATGGGGAATGAACTTCCAGAAGACGTGACCTTTTCAGGACCCCTAGAAATGCAGAATTCTGCAATATTTTATTATTATTATTATTTTTTGCTGGGTGGGGCATGGGAGGGTAAGAGACCCTGGTGGATTTGAGCTGGTTTGGATGTGAACGTTCCCTTCACTGTTTGAGCCAGCACATCCCAGTTCTCTGTGTTGTGACACCTCAGCATCATGTACAGATTTCTCCTTCGCAAAGTTGGCTAGGCAAGCCGCCGGGTGGGCTCGGTTTGCGCAATCGGAACAGAAAGCAATAATTCAACCAAGAGGACTTGGAAGAAGTCCGTGAGAATCTCTTTGTTTAGACAAAAGGCAGCCAACTCTGGCTGAAAGGAAAGGGAGATGAGGCTTTGGGGGGGAACTCAGGAGGGTTGTGCGAGGGAGAAAGGCCGGCTCGCGGGGGGCTCCATCTCGGCTGAAGGATGCTCGGATGCCGACACGGAGTTAGGGCGTTAAGGGCCAAGCCCTTGTTTCTCTGGATAACGGATGCAGCGCCAGCAGGGTTCAGAAACTTCAGGATGGACATACAATCCTTCCACTTTCCTTTTTTTTACCTGTGTTGTACCTGTGCTGCAGGTAAAAAGGATGAGGTTTCGGTTGCTCTGACCACCATTCTGGATTTTTTTTAACCTCTGGGGGGGCTATCCAAATTGGGGACTCACATTGGGGGACGAAGTCAAGGGCCATCGGCCTTAAGGAAGGTCTGGGGTCAAGGATTAAATTCTGGAGAGTCAAAAACTTGAAATAAAAATGACTGGCGTTCATCTTTACTTTTTGAAACCAATGACCCCACGGTTTCTTCTCCATTGAAGATATTTTAACTGTGTATAACGTTGGCTTAATCCCCTTTATTCTTTTCATTCTGGCTTTCTTTATGTCCCTTAAGTTTACATATGCGTGTGATTTGTTAATATAAAATACGCTTTCATTTTTAAATGCTGGCACGGGTGTACAGGGCTGTTCTATATTCATCTCCTCCCCCCCCCATCCCCTCCAGTGTATTAAAGGCTGCCTTCTTGTATGACTTTAAAAGTAATCAGGTGAAATATTAACGTTAACTACCTTAAATATGTTTCTTTCACTTCAAAAGCACAATTGGAACAATTTAAAATCGTGTTCCTGCTGCGGATTTTCTACCACTCGTGTTAATCCAGGGTTTTTTTCCTAGCTAGCGCAACTCAATGGCACAACAGGCAAGCTTGGCTAACAGAATAACAGAGTGGGAAGGGACCCTGGAGGTCTTCTAGTCCAGCCCCCTGCTCAAGCAGGAAACCTTAGGCCGTTTTACACAAATGGTTGTCCAATCTCTTCTTAAGAGATAGTTGACCTCAGGAACCTATCAGGGACGGCCAGCGTCTCTCTCTTATCCCATCCTACCTCACAGGGTTGTTGTTACAGGGAAAATAGAAGGCAGGAGTATTAGGAATGGGAAGAAGTAGAAGAAACCAGCACTAGGAAATTCACAGGGATACATAAGGGAAATTTAGGAAAACGTCTTCATAGAAGAAAGCACTTGCCAAGACAACTAGAGGGAAGCACGCATCAAGTTCCCAGATACTAAGTTCAACTTTCAGATTATAATCTTTGAAAGAATCGAATGATCCCAGATATTTTGAGGGCGGAAGAAGTAGTTCATTATTAAAACATTTTAACTGCTATTCTTGTTCCTGCTCAGCCAACAATCGTGGTAGCTGCAAAATGGAGTGCACGTCCTTGTTGGCTGCAATGTGAGGCGACTTGAATCCAAGCTGTGGATGAAGCACCCCTATTTGGAATTTCACTCCTTGCAAAGGAAGAGTAGACAGCGGTGCCAATGTAGAAACCCAGCAAGGGCCAAGTTCGATCATAACCAGCATTTACAATCACGGTGCAGAAGCTACATTGGATTCAATCCACAATATTTTCTTAGAAGGAAAGGCTGCACCTGCAAGTAGAAACGAAGCCATTGTCTTTCCTCCTGGAGCTTGCGTTTTCTCCCTGCAGGGAGTTTGCACTAGATAGAGGAGTGTTTATGTAAGCATCACACATACACAAACACACACACACACGCACACACACACACACACAGAGAGAGAGAGTCTGGAATGATACAGTGGAAAACCCATTTCACCCATATTGTGTTTTATGGGTAAGCATGAAGATTGGATCGGTCGACAGGCAACCTTCTGAATTTCCTTCGTTCCCACTTGTTATGATTGGCACCTGTCTCTCTTCTTCTGTTCTTGTTGAAATGTCGCCATTTTTTCAGCTTCCACATGCAGCCGAGACTTGACGGAGCGGGGGACAGAATTGGCAGGAGGAAACTGGCTGGGATTTGGGCACCTTTTAAGATTTACGATTTGCCAGAGGAAGCCGATGCACGGGGCGTGAAATGAAACGCTGCGAATCAGTAACTAAGAACCTGCAATTTATGTGACAGGGCGCTAAATTATCGGGAAAGGTTTTCTTTGGTGAAGGGAAGGCAGAGGCTGTTCAGGTTTCAGCTTGTTGGGAGCAAATCTGGCTCCGTTTTGTTTGAACTGCCTGATGTTAGAAAGAGGTGAGTCTCCGTTCCAGGAAGCAAGGCCAACTTTCAGTAATTGGGCGGTCAGCATCAGATGCAACCAAGGACTTAGTGCAAGGGTCAGCAACCTGTGGCTCCAGTGCTGCATGTGGCTCTTTCATCCCTCTGCTGTGGCTCTCTGTCGCCAGTCGGCTCCACAAATGATAGGGCTTTCGGTTAGGACAGGTAGAGGAAAAAGGACGCCGTGCTAGGAGGAGACTCTATGGTGGGGGAACCGG
>JAOYMU010000039.1:37011995-37024534 GCA_025802295.1 Psammodynastes pulverulentus
AGTTTTGGGACTCATGCTGGAGCCCATCTTCAGAGAACTTCTTCCAGCACGAGTCCAAAAGCTTGGAAGAGTAAACCTCTGGCTTCTGATAACCGACCCAGATTGCAACATTATCCTAGGACACATATATTTCATGAATTCACACAACCTGTTGTCCCTCCCGTTGTACAGATGGGCTTTGGGCACAGGTCAATAAGGCAAACTTAGTCAGTGAGGACTCACAGCTGAGCTTATTGGGCAAAACCCAATAAATTCAAATTGAGCCAATTGAGTCCATGAGCCTGTAAATCTTTGCCTGAGTTCTTTCTCCAGAAATCAGTCAGAAAATGGAGCTTAAGCTTTGAACGATGCCTGTGCGTTGCAAATCCAAATTTTCACGTGACCACCAACCTTCCGGAAACCCAAAGCTCACCTGGGCTTTCTCTTCCTACAGGTCTCCGCTGGAATGACGCGATGATTCCTCCCCGCGTCTCCCCTGCAGAGCGTCTCCCGCAGCCAAGATGGGCGTAGGAGCTGCTCGAGAGGCGGAGGTGCCTCCCAGTCCCTGGAGAAGGAAAGAGAACCCGAGGGATGGAGAGTCCTTAGGCCGAGGAGGCGAAGGAGACCGGTGCTGACGGACCCTGGTCCTTCATGACATCATGGGAGAAACCCAGCATGTTTACGCCACCCGTGAGGTTGAGTCCGGTGGCCAGGACAAAGTTCTCAGCTTCGAACCGTTCGGCAAGAAAGATCCAAGTGAAGTTGAAAGCAGGCTGCTCGACCGCTGCGAGTCGGAGGGGCAAAGCGGGGGCCGCAATGGGACCGACGTGGTCAGCAACAAGGAGAAGGAGCCTCACAGCCAGCGGGAAGCTGTGATCCGCCCTCAGAAAGCAGGCAAAATAGACTTCAAGTCCCTCAACAACCGGGCCAGGTTTTCTGGGGGCAGCCCATGGGGCGCTGCCAAAGGGAACCCCCCGTCTCCCCCCGGAAGGAGCCGGGCCAGAGATAAGAGCAGCAGGAGGGCCGGGAGGAGCGAGCGGGGCCATCAGCAACTCTACCGGCTGACCCTCAGCAATGCCAGGCCCAACCCCACCATCGGCATCGCTTACCCCCAGCAGAAAATCACACCCCCCAAGAAGGTGGAAGCTGACCGAGGGCCGGTCTTGGGGAGCTACAGGTTCCACGTGCCCAGCCTCCCCGAAGAAGAGCCGAGCTTTGGCCGCTGTTTTTCAGAGGCTCCCACCAGCAACTATACCTCACAAGCCACCACTGCATGTCCAGGCCACGGTTCCAAGATACAACCACTGGTTAGTGTTCCTCCTGAAAGTCCTGGCCCCAAAGGGCAGCTCCCTTACCTGGACTTCCAAGCCAACGGAAGTAACTTGTGGCCTCCACCAGACAAAGGCTATCCTGGTGCTAATAACGGACTCCCGGCCCCCAAGCCGAGCTCGCATTGCCTGGGCCCCCTGTCCTTCCAGTACCCCTTCTCCCCTTTGCACAGCTCGGCCTCAGGTCCGTTCCAAGGTGAGGCTCACCCCCAGGACTATGCCGACGGCCTCTCGTTGGTCGCCGGTCAGGCTTCTCATGGTGCTTTCGCCTTCCATTCTTCCTCCAGGGACTGGAAGGAGGACCTTCTGGGCAACGGCTCCTACAACAATGCGGAGGGCAGGACTTATGGGCTGACTCCTCCCCCTGCTCCCTTCCACCTGCCGCCGACGCCGGGACACTTGCCGTGCTACAAAGGAAGGAACGGACCTTCCGCTGACCACGATGGTGCTATCTCTCCTTCTGGTGCTATTGACCCAATCCCAAGCACTTTCCAAGAAAACCAAGCTGTTTTCCCACCCAGTTTACATGCCTCGAGTACGCCGAAGGCCGTGGGTAAGAGGCCTCCGTCTTCGTCGAAAGATGGCGTAGCTAGTCAAAGGATACTGGATGTAGGCAGCTCTCTGCGAAGGAACCGGCTACCAGTTACTCTCCCGCAAGTGCACTTTCAGAATAAGGCTTCCAACGAAGCGTCCGGCTCGGTGCCTTTGGAGAAGAGCCTTCCCACCGGCGTTCAGGCCCACCCCCGGCTCCTGCAGGCCTGGGAGGGAGGCAAAAAGACTTACGCCCCCATGGAGCCAAGCTCAGCGGGGTGTCCCAGTCCAGGGGGCAGCCAGATCTCCTTTGGGTACCATTCGGGTCTTGGCAAAAAGGCCTGGCAGCAACATCTGCATCTCGCCTCTGGTGTGTCCGGCCAGAGTAGACTCGAACTGTCCAGGAAGTTGGCCGGCCAGAAGCTCCCTTTCCCCCTCAGCACCTCAGAGTGGGAGGGAAGCAAGAAACTGCCCCAAAGCCCCACCAGCTACCCCAGCAAAGCTCTGGGGGCTGAGGACCTGGCCCCTCCCAGCTGTAGCTCAGCCGGCAGCCTCTGTTTCAACGGGCCGCCCGAAGTGGAGACGCCCAAGAGCAAGTCCTTCTTCCTCAGTGTGAGCCCAGCACGGCCTCCCATCCCACCCAGTCCCAGTTTAGGGTTGCCACCACCACCACCCACCTTAGCCCCATCCCCAAAGGGGTCTCCTCTCTCGTCCCCCACCCCCAACCTCAACAGCAGCTGTTCCTCGCCCTCCCTCACCTCCAGCAGCCCTCCTGGCCACAGCTTCGAAGATGAAGCTGCCTTGGCTGCCTCCACCTTCTTCCAACACCAAGGGCACCCAAAGGATGGCAGCAAACCCTTCCAGGCCTCAGAGCTGCTGGGTGCCAGCTCGGTCCCCTACCAGGTGACCAACCCTGCCAAGGCCTTTCACCAGGAACTCCTCTACAAGGGGGTCTCTGTGGACAGCCATTTCCCCAAATCCAACGTGGATGCCTCCAAAAAGTGCCCGGAGGGTTTTGAAGGTGAGCTGCCTCCACCACCTTACCCGTATTCCTCCTCCCGTCACTTCCTGGCCAGCTCACTGAGCAGCACCAGTCTTGACCAGCTGGATGTTTTCCTGACTTGCAAGCAGTGTGATCAGAACTTCAGCAACCTTTCCTCTTTCTTGGAGCACCGTCAGTTCTGCGGTTCTCATGTGGTCCTCCCAGGTCAGGCCAAGGACTCTTCTCGAGGAGCAGAAGTCAAGAAGCCACATCACGCCTCTCCTGAACCTACAAAGCATGCTCAGACTGGCCTGGGGATGCTTCTGCCTTCCGACCCTCATTTGCAACTGCTTGCGTTGAACAAGACTGTGGACTTCTTGGTGGACGTAGAGGGCAAAGGAGACTCCAAAGATGATCCTCTGAAACTCAACCAGCTCAATGGCTTCTTGCCACTCAACACTTCTGACCTGGAGATCGATGATGCTAAGCTGGACAGTTTGATCACCGAAGCTCTGAATGGACTGGGATACCAGTCGGATAACCCTGAAATCGACAGCAGCTTCATAGATGTGTTTGCTGATGAAGACCTGGTATCTGTGAAGGCCACCAACGCTGGGACACCTTTGAAAGCAAAAGAGAGCTTGACTTTAGGGAAGAAAGCCAAACACGTAGGAGTGGACGAAAGCCTGAAAATGCTCAACTGCTGTGACAACCATCCAAGTGAGGAGCTGGTCAAAAGTAAAACATCAAAGCAACCTAAAGAGAGAGGAACAAACTGGCTTTCGGACTTTGGAGAAGAAAGACACGAAGCCTGCAAGAGCACAGAACTGCCTCGAAATAAAGCCCTGGAGCCATCAGTATTGGGGGCAGCAGAAGAGGACGCCAGTGCCCGGCGCAAAGCAGGGAAGAAACACAACAGTGGTCCTTTCCTGGCCACAAAGCAGGGGAGCCAAACTATGTCAGACTTGAGGCAGACCAAGAGCCTTCCCTGTGCTTCTCCAAGGAGGGAACTCAAGCCTAGTGGTACTCACCGCACCGCAGAAAGCACCGCGCTGCCC
Source organism: Psammodynastes pulverulentus (assembly GCA_025802295.1). Classification (NCBI taxonomy): domain Eukaryota; kingdom Metazoa; phylum Chordata; class Lepidosauria; order Squamata; family Psammodynastidae; genus Psammodynastes; species Psammodynastes pulverulentus. The sequence goes on from JAOYMU010000039.1 coordinate 37,015,874, forward strand.
AAGAAAAATGCCAAGAAGAGGAAGCCGGGCAGTGGCAGTTGGAGCAAGGAGCTCATCCAGAAAATTGTCCAGCAAAAGAACAAGTTCCATAAACTGCACAGCCAGAATAGCAAAGCCGTGTCGCTTTCTTTGCTCACCAACCGATTGCTTCCAGAAACGAAGGACGATAAATTTGGGGAGTATGAATACATGTCGGAATCGGATGACGAGAGAGTGGAATACGCCAAGCGACACTGCAGGAGGAAGCTGGGCTCCAGATTCAGCGGACGGCTCAGGAGTGGCTTGAGCAGAAGGAGCCAAGGAAGAGGAGGAAGGGAGAAGGGGACGGAGCCAATATGGAGGTACGGGTCCAGACGAGGACAGGAGGATCCCGAAAGACTTGCAAGCAAGGAGCTGCCAAGGCCAAGTGGTCCTTTGGCAAGAGTGAGGCGGAGAAGCAGCCGGTCCTCCACAAGCAGTTGCCAGAGTCTGAGCGTGTCCAGTGAGACCAGCAACAGCCCCCAGAGCACTGAGAGGGGGGATTCAGACACTGAAAGAGAGAGTGAACAAAGGAAATGGTTCCTGAAAAATTCCAGATGTGTCGGACCCCTTAATGTGCCTGAGAATGAAACCGTAAGAAGAAGCCGCAGTATGGGTTCCAACTTGCCTAGAAAGCCAAATACGGTTGACCCACCTCAAACTCAGCCAGTAGATAACCAGAAATTTCAGAAAGACAAGACAAGCATTCCCCAGGACGCACATCTCACACGGAGCAGAGAGATGTCATATCAGTCGGAGGCCACCGCTGGAAAAAGTCGCCCCATGCTTCTTTCTCCTGGAGGTCCTGACCAGTACCACGGAGCCTTCTGCGGTGACAGTGGAAAGCCAAGGGTGATGCCAAAAAACACAGATGGGGCAGAGGGCCATCGCTGCCATCAATACACTGCCAGTAAAGGAGAGATCTTGAAAAACCCAGTGGAAGAACTGACTGGGTCTCCTTCCGTGGACCAGCACAGCATTTCCAGCGAGGAGAGTGCCAGCTATGAACAAGTGGACCTCGAGGGCCTGAAGAGCCAACAGGAACTCATGATGCCAATCAGCTGCTTTGGTGACAATCCTGGGAGCAGAGAGATCTCTGGGAAAGGTGTCAACGCATTTCTGGATGCTACCAATGCATTTTATGACTGCAAAGATTTATCCCACAGCTATGAGACCCCAAGTGTATTCTCGGGGCCTCCGGCCATGGGACCTTCCCCTAACGGAAATGCGTACTTATGTCAGGGAGACTTTGATGTGCCCCCGTTCAAAGAGAAGCACGATGGCATCCTGCCCTGTGAATCGGATAACGCCCAGAGTAAGGTCTCCTCACCGCTTAACTTTGATTCATCGTCATTTTTAGAATTCTCCATAGCTGAGTTTGATGCCAACTTATACGGTAGTGTGGCTTCGAGCAAGGATAACTACATCCCCTTTGAGTGTGCCAATCATCAGCTTAGCAAGATAATCCCCTTTGACCAGCAATATTCCTCTTTTCTGCCAGAAAAGGACTGGGCTCTGATGGGGGACATGTCTCCCATTTTGGCAGAAGGTACGGCCCAGATCTCTAGGCTGCCTGTTGAAAAACCAACGGCCAAGAGGCACTCCAGCGAAATCGGCCCCTTGTCTCTCTCCGACCATCTTTCTGAGTACAATGTGCCTTTCATGAGTGGCCTGTCTGAGGATGAACTGGAGATTAAACGGTTGGTCACTGAGCTTGAAAGCCAGTTGCAAGCCAGCAAGCTTCCTCTGCAGGCATCGGATGAAGACCAGGCTTCGGCAAATCACATCAGCATGGAAGCCAAAGAATCGGCTCATGAGTTTTTATCTTTAAGGCTGGACCAGGAACACGAGAGCAAAGGATTATTTCTAATGGAGGCTGGGTATGAGAATGCAAAGCTCCTTTCCACGGAACCATTTCGCTGTGAAAATGTAGCCAGTGAGAAAAGGCCCCTTCTGGCTTTGGACGCCAAGTATGGAAGTCCCGATGACCCTTGGCCAGGCGCAGGGTCTTTCAGCCCGTTAGGGTCAGCCCCAGGTTTGATTCTAGTAGGTCCTTTTAGCCCCCAAGGGCAGCAAGACAAAATGGCTGAAAATCTGAAGGATATCAAAATCTCCGCTGAAGTTGACTTTGGGGGAATGAAAAATGTGTCTGCTAGAATCCTGCCAGAGGAATCAAACAGGTCCAGGGCTCCAGACTATCCTGAACAGGTTATACAAAGCCCTGGATCAATATTTCCTGAGTCTCTGGAGGAGGGGGATTTAAATCCACATGAAGATTTGCCACTGAGAGCAGACGTCTTCCCAAAGCTACTCTCAGAGGAGAAAACATGCGGTAGCCCCACTGAATTAGAGTCCTACAGTCATGAGGTCCCACAGTTAGATCCAGAGTTTGACTTGCAGGATGTGGATGCTCTAGAATCGGATGAAAACTCGTCTTCTGGGGCACAAAGCAAAAATCCAGAAAAGCACCCACCTGAAAAACTAGAAACGACCACTCTGTTCCAGAACAATGAAGATGAGCTTCTAAGTAATAATGACAAGACTGGGAGTCAAACAGTTTGCCAGACTCCAATGCTCAATGCCAAATCTGACAATGGAGACACGCCACGCTTTGATGTGTTGACTTTCTCCAAGGAGGCGGATGGAGAAGTTGGGTTCAAGTCCACCACCCGAGAGAAAGCAGGCAACCCTCTTCAGCAGCTGCAGCTGTTCGTGGCCAGGACGGTTAAGAACAACGAGGAGGAGTTGGTGACTTCATCATTCCCAGCTCAGCATCCGGTGGCTCACCTGTGTCAGAGCCTTCCTTCAGAGTCAGAAGAGGAGCTTATGGACAAAGAGCCAAATGAAGAAGTCACCAGGGGCCTCGTGTTGGAGAAGAAGACAGAGGCTCTGTTAAAAAAGACAGCCGGGTTTCCAACCAAACTGCTTTCAGAGCCAGAAAAAGAGACAGAACATTTTGACGAGTGGGCCTCAGATGTTTCCAAAGACTCAGCCCCTTTGAACCCAGCACAAAACGCTAATGTGGTCCAGCAGCAGCACTTAAAAGTTGAATGTTTGGAATTGAACGGCCCCCCTACCCATGCAGATGGTATCTCCCTGGAGTCCGGCAACCTCTCTCCACTCAGCAACTCAGAGGCAGCCTCGGTGCTAAGTGGGGGACCAACACAGCAGAGTCCAGTTCCAGGACTGGCAGGGGGGGATCAAGAAGAGAAGACCTTGGCATTTAGAGACTGCAGAAAGTCCCCCTTCAGCCCTTGGTCGCCCGAGAAGAAAACGCCACAAGGTGCTTTACCTGCCGTGCTCCAAGCACATGTGGACTCTTGCGCTTCTTGGAACTCTGGGGACGAAGAGTTGGGGGCCGCCCAAGTCCACCCGGTGGAAGAGAGTGAAGATCAGCTGCAACATCTGCAACTTAACGTGCCGTTGACTCCCATCTATTCCCCTGAAAACCAAACGGAGGATATTCATCTCTTGCAGAGAAGTGACTTCTCTTCAGCAAACAGCTCGGATCCAACAGAAGGTCCTGAATCGGAGGAACAAGTCAGTTACTACGCCGAAGCCCCCCAGGCTGGACTTGTTGGCTCTGCTGATCAGATAAAGGTGCTAAAACCAAGAAACGCTACGGGCTCTGACTTTGGAGGGATTCCATCTGAAGAGATCACCGGCCAAACCACGGCAGCAAGTCAGCCGGTTGACTTCCTTGCGTGCGGCTTCCCCTCCGTTGAAGAGAAGGCTGCAGTTCCTCAGCAGAGCCCACCCAGACTGAAGGGATGTACAGAAGCCCTTCCATTCTTCCCCTCCTGTGATGCCATTTCTCACCTGCCCACGGACGTGCCTGGTGCCCTGGCTGAAGACCTCAACCGCGACCTGCTGGAACCTCCGAAGAATGTCCCTCTGGGTTACTCCTCCTCTCTCTGCTCCAGCCAAGTAGCATCTTCGGCTGCTAAAGCAAGCAGACCTTTGAACTTGCCAATGAGTGACTGCAAATCTCCCAGGAAGCTCCCCCTGAAAAGCAGGAGACGTTCTGAAGACACCTCCGAGTATCAACCAGATGAAGACAAAGGCATGTTTTCTGCGAGGGAGGAACCCAGTGGTCCTCAGGCAGTATCCATACATGATATCTTGCTCGGCCCGCTTCCACCAGGAATGGATTCTCTTGAGCTTAGAGGTGGAGTCTGTAATGAAAGTGTGTCATCAACATCCAAACCCCAAGGGGAAAAAGACATTGAAGAAGACCTCCAGGAAGAAAGTAGAGATCCATCTCAGTTGGAATATTTCCAGAAAGATGTCAATGTTCATGAGATGCCGGTTGTCCTTCTGACCAGAATGGCTGATGACACGAGTCGGATTCCACCAAGAAGATCCTCCAGTGACTCAGAGGATCTAGAAAACAGAGGCAGTTTGGAGAAGAAGGACTCTGCGTCGAATGAGAATGTGAAAAAATCGTCTGAACAATCCATTCCTGAGGATCAAATCTTAAGAAATCATTCTAAGCCTGGACAATCCAAAGCAAGGAAGAGGAAAGACTTGCAAGTTGCTTGTGACATTTGCTCCGCTTCTTTTAGATCCAAAACCGGGTTGATGAGACACAAAGCTGTGAAACACCAGAAGAAAAAGGATAGTGTTGTGTTGCCTGACGACAATTCAGCTCCGTTGGAAAAAGCATTAAAGACGAGCAAAGCGTTCCCCAAGAAAGGCATAAAGTCCTTCATCCAAGAGAAGTCTAGTAACTCAGACCTTTCAAAAGCTGCAGGCCAGTCTTTGGCTAAAACCTCCAGAAGGCGAAAGAAGGAACCAAAAGGACAGAGCCAAGAAGGAATTAACAAGGAACTCAGTGGCCCAAATGTTATTTCGTTGGACACAACTCATGAATTCCAAATGACAGGTAAAATACAACCCACCAGCTCACAAGCAGAAAAGTCAGATAGGTCAGAAATCCAGCCTAGAAAAAACACAAGTGCAGAAAAACTAACCGGAGAGGTCCATACCAAAAGATCAAGTAGCTACACAAGGCGAAAAACCAAGGAAAAACCCAAACAAACAAAAATAACGTCAGACCAAAATGAGGTCACCACCTCTTGTCTTCAGGAGCCCGAGGTCCCTCCAGTTCGTGGTAACGCCACCGGCATCACTGATGACCACATTCTGACCACCATCGCAGAAGAACCTGGGGATGGGTCAGAAGAACAGATCACGGTTTGTTTGCCGTTGGTTCCTCAGCAGCCCTTGACCAACGAATTGGAAAACACTGGGGAGAAAAGGCCCTCAGCCCAAAGGGCAGCTGGACCACAGCTTCTTCAGAACGTGGAGAGCCATAAAGAAGAAGAGCTGAGACAGGAAGAGCTTATCCACAAGAGATGGCCAAGTGGATCTGTGAAAGAAGGTGAGGATGAACTCAACCAGAAGCCATCAGAGGAGGGTCTGTCAGAAGAGATGACTCTTACATGTCAGAACAGCCCGTTGGTATATCTCATGAGCCCCAATACCTTTTCACCAACCTGTCCTCCTGGAGCTGCTTCTGAAACAGGTTCTCCTAAACCCACACCCAAGAAAGCATCGGGGGCTCCTTGTATTGTGACTCTGGAGCCCTGGAAGAAGGAGGAGCCACCGCCACAGAAGGAGGAGCCTGCCGTTGATCCTGCAGCCCAACCAGATCTACCGAGCTTGTTTGATGACGACTCCACCTTTTCACAACTTTTCCCCAGAAACGACGAGTTTGCCCGTAGAAAATGCACACGTGTGTACGGGAAGCGCTCCAAAAAGCCTAAAGCTTTTGTTTCGGAGATCATTGCGAAACCAGAAGGCACACCAGATCTTTTTACGATCCGCATGGCTTCTGATCTTGGCGAAAACAGCTCCTTCTGTGTTACCCGGGAAGATCCTTGCGAATATGACACAATCTCCGTTGATGATGCTTTGATGCTCAACATGTGTCACGGGAGCAAAGCCACGAGCGGTGATGTTAATTCCAGACCTACCAAAGAGGCAGGCCAGCAACTGGATCCTGGGCAAAAGGAAGAAGAGAATGATTTGAAAAACAGCCGTGCGTTTCTGTGCGAAGAGCGTCCAACTGGGTCCCTTCCAAGCTTCAAAAACTGGAATGACCTTGAGAAAGCATCGGAAAACGATTCTGCTGAGGGGCCATCGCGTAACTCGTCCGTGCAGCTTCCTTGTGGGCATTCAGGAGCAGAAGACAACCCAGAACTGCCTGACCTGAAAGAAAAACTCCACGGCACCAAAGAAAAACCTTCTTCTGCCTTTCCTACCATCGACATGGAGATGTTGAACATGAAGTTTGAGACCAGGCGCTTCTCCCTCACTGGAGAAGATCGACTGAGTGCCCCCAAGGAGGAGGATGGTGGTGGGGGTACCGTAGGGCTCAAGCCAAGGTCACTGCTGCGAGCCAAGCCCATGAAACACAAGCTAGAAGAAGGGAAGACGGGGAAACCCCGCAGCGATTTAAACCTCAAGAACAAAGACAAGCAGTATAAATGCAAAGTCTGCTTCCAGTGGTTCCTCACTTTAGGGGAACTGGACTTCCACAAGCTCAGCCATAACCCCTCCCCTCCGCCAACGTGCTACATGTGTGTCCAGAGGAAATTCAGCTCCAGGGAGCAGCTGAGGGACCACTTGAAGGAGAAACACGCCAAGAACAAGGCTGGCCTCTGGGCCTGCGGGATGTGCCTGAAGGAGATTTCTGACGTCTGGATGTACAACGAACACCTGCGAGAACACGCCACTCAGTTTGCCCGCAAAGGCCAGGCTCAGAAGTCCGTCTTGGGCCTGGGTTTCGGTGAAGAGGATGCTGCTGTCACTCGTTTCCTCAACTCCATCATTTGCCGAAAACCCAGCAAGGTTTCCAAGCAGGCCGAAGGGGGAAACGGAGCCCCGGCTGGCAGTGAGATCAAAGGCCCCAAAGAGATTTCAGTGCAAGAGGCGGTGGTCCACAAAGACTCGCCGGAGATGCCCTTCAGAATCCGGCCGCCCACAGCCACCCTCAAAGTCCCAGATGTTCCGTCTCCTGACCCCGTTCCCAAGGTCGAAGGGGCCCAGAAGTCAGTGCCCATTCATCCTGAGTGCAAAGACCCCTCCCGAGATTGCCACCACTGTGGGAAGCAGTTCCCCAAGCCCTTCAAACTCCAGCGGCATCTGGTGGTCCACAGCCTGCAGAAGATCTTCTTGTGCCACAAGTGTCCCATGTTCTATCAAGAGACCAAGGAGCTCCGCGGCCACCTTAGCCAGGAGCATGAAATAGCCGAGGAAGCCGACATCAAGCACACCACTCTGTACGCCTGCGAGCTTTGTGCAGATGTCATGCACGTCATCAAGAAGTCCTTCATATGCAGCACTTGCAACTACACCTTCTCCAAAAAGGAGCAGTACGATAGACACATGGAGAAGCACCTGGTGGGCAGCAGCAAGACCTTCCGTTTTCGAGGCGTGATGCGGCCAGGGCCCTTTGCAAAACATGGGAAGAAGGACATCAAAGAGGAGACCCATGTAAGAGCAGAAGCTCCGGCAGCCAAAAAGAAGAAGGTGTCCCATCACCACAACTCTCCTGAACTAGCTTTGCCTGCGCACTTGGATGGAGCCCCAGCATCTCAAGAAGGTAGCCGGACTCTGCTATCTGCTGGTGAGGCTCTGTCCACAGCCACTAGCCTGGCCGTGTCCCCTTCAGCTCAGCCCCCTATGGAAACAGAAGGCCTAGGAAGGGATTTCTCTAGTCTCCTGGCCAAAAGGGGGACATCTCCACTTCACCACCTACTTCCATCCCTTCCTCTCGAGCCCCAAGACGACCCAAGCAGCCCAGAACACATTACTGCACTTTCTCCAGAAACATGGGCACATGTGGAGAGCCCGGGGGACAACCCAACTCTTCTCTTCAACTCACCCGATGCACTTAGCAGTGATCTTGCCAGTGTGTTACCTAAGAACACAACTGCTGTCCAAGAAAAACCATCTCTGGCTTCTCTCTCGGAGAAGCCCAACAAGGAACGCAACATTCCAGAAAAGGCAATAGTTAGCCGAAGGGTCGAACACAATATAGGGACCTGGGAGAACCCATATTTAGAAGATCTTGCCAGCAAGGTGCCCAAGTTTTCTCCTGAAAATCTGGGGTCTTCAGAATGTAAATGGGCTCCTGAAATACAGTGGAGCAGCAATCCTGATTTGAATGGAGCAGCTCCTCAGGAGACTGTGAGCAAGTTACGTTTGCCAGAAACCAGTTTCCATGAGTTACCTCTCAAGGATAAGACATCATCATCTACGCTAAACCGGCCTGCCAAGGAAGTTCCTTCAAAGAAGGTCATAGGTGGTCAGGCCGATGCTGATAACACTCCTGGCATCCACTGCTCCCTCGAGGGTGCAGAAGACATTCAGACGTGTCCACTCTTGAAAGACAAATCTTTCCCAGAAATGGATACCACTGCTCACCCCAAAGATACCAGCTCTGGCATTGGCGCAAAAGAGACAGAACTCAACTTGGTCAGGCCCGTGAGCGGCCATCTCCAAGGCGAAGCGGCGAGTGTCCAATCAAAGAGCCACCATTTTGAGCTGAACAAGTTCCCAGAAAGGCCGGCTGTGAACCGGCTGGCCAGTCCTCACGCCAAAAAACCCAAGGAACACAACAAGTCCTCCCACCGG
>JAOYMU010000039.1:37137521-37149733 GCA_025802295.1 Psammodynastes pulverulentus
CCTGCTCTGCCGCCAGTAGAGGCCTTGTCGCGCGCCCCGCCGCTTCCCGGAGCCGCTTCCCCGCTCCCTCCCCCGACCCCCTCCCGCTCGGCCAGGTGAGGAGCGGCGGGCCCCGCTTACGGGCCGCGGGGGCCGGGGATGCCGGGGCCGGCAGCGAGCCTTTAGGGAAGGCGCCGGGGGCGTCGCTGGATGTCGCTTCGCTGCTCCTCCGGGGAGGCCCGGCCTGACGCTCGAACCCCGGGCGAACCAGCGGGCTGCGGCCTCCTCCACGGCCCGGCGCCCTCAGCGCGATCTTCGGGGGCGTGGAGGCGATGACCTCGAGGGCACCCGCGGGCGGTAGGAGTACCGCCTCCGCAGGCGCCGGACTACAACTCCCATCCTGTGCAGCCCGCCAGGCTGGATGGGCTCGGGGCTCCTCCGATGCCCCCGAAGGCGAAGGTCGGGGAGAGCTGCGTGCAGCCCAGGGGCAACCTTTGCCCGGAGGGGGGCTGCAGTCTCGGCCTGCGCCTCCCATCCTCCTTGGCCAATGGGGCCGACCTCCTCCCTAGACTGGGGTGGGGGATCCGTGTTTTGACAGGTCTGAGAAGGGGGTGGGCGATGCTGGAACTGTGGTTTCTTCCGAGGTCTGTGGGATTATATCCCATCATCCCCTGCTTGTGCTGATAGGGTACATTCTTAACCTGGCTGCAGGAGGGGAGTGTCTGTCTCCCTCTTGATACTTTAAATTTGGATTGGCTCATGTATAGATCGATTGCTTCATTTGTGGTCAGAAAGGGACAATTTCTGTTAAAAAGTTAAAATCTTGTCAGGAAACAATTGTCAATGAATGGTTTTGATTTGCTTTGGCCTTTAGATGCTACAAAACAGCTCTTCTTTGAGAGTCTCATTCACACTCTTTTACTTTTGTGGGCCAGCGTTTAAATATGGGATGGTGAAGTGCGTTGCAGGCTACAAATGTTGACCTGACAGCTTAACAATCTCTAGTTAAGAAGCAGCTATGAATCCACTGTTGTCCTTTTTTTTTTAACCTGAGCCTTTTCTCTCTTACAGACAAGTGGGTCCTGATGGATGTTTCTGAAACACTTGAGCAAAACCCCCGCTCTCCCAGTGAGAAAGACGAAGAGGAGAACGACCACCAGCCCTCTGATGACGAAATCCTGAAAGGGAGTAGTTCAGAGCAAGATGGGGAGGAAGGACAGGGTGCCTGTTTGGGAAAAGCAGCAGACGGGGTAACTAGAACATTGAGCCATGGGGAGGAGGAAGGCCTTCCCTCAGAGGAAGAGGAGCGTTTAAGTGAAACCAAGTCTCCGGACTCTGATCGTAACGATCAAAGCCAACCGCTCAAGTCCTCCCTGCGCATTGAGCCAGCGGAAGACGGGGCAAATGACCTGGGTGATGAAGCCTCCTCGGTCATCCGGGAACTGGATGAGCATGAACTGGACTATGATGAGGAGGTCCCCGAGGAGCCCAGCACCGTTCCTGCAGACGATGAGGCTGACAAGGCTGTGGGGGAGGAGGAGGAGGAAGAGGAGGAAGAAAAGGGAGACGAGCCTCCGGGAGATGAAAAACAGCCTACCCCCAAAAGCAACAATGAGAAGGATGGGCAGGAGCCTCCCAAGGAGAAGAAGAAGGAGGAAGATGGAGAAATTGATGATGGCGAGATTGATGTAAGTTCAGCTCCCTTCTGCAGTCTCAGGATTCCCCCCCACTCCTTCCCACCCCCCAAGAGTGTCCCTGAGAGAAAGCAGCCCCTCTCCTTTGTAATACAGAAAGGTCAGTAAAGGGCTGTTTTCTCAAGTGGGATCTAGATGTGCATTAAATCAGCTTATTCCAAAAGCACACCATTGCCCGGTCGCTCTAATCTAGCCATTTCCTTACTTATAAATGTTTTAGCTACTCGGAAGTAACAGCAACATAATAATGACAAGACTTGCATTGCTTCTGTGCAGAAAGTTGCTGATCACTTTGGGTTATGAGAAGCTGTTGTACGTGGGGTTGTGTTGTTGACCTCATTTCTCAGAAAAGCCCTTTAGTTGCTATGAACCTCAAATGCTTTGGGACCAGCAGAGCCAAAGGCTGGGGGTGGAGTTAATTCTCTCAAGCTGGACACCCTCCAGTGCATCGGTTTCAACTGCACAAACTTTCCACAATAAGTCTTCGGCATTCAGCAACATTTGCGTTCAGAATCCTGGGAGGAGTTGCTGAATCCCAGCCTCATTTTATATCAGCAATATATAGGCCTAGCTCAGCCCTTGGTGGCAATGGAACGATCGGTCATTTCATAGACATCCAGCTTGGCAAGTGCCCTTGGTCTGGACTGGACCCTTAGGTGGCTCTAAGAGCCCTGTAGACACCCAGATAACATCTGAGGCTGCAAAGCAGCAATTGAACATAGAATAACAGAGTTGAAAGGGACCTTGGAGGTCATGTAGTCATCTAGCTTGAGCAGGAGAGTCTATTCCTAATATTGGCCTCTACCCAAGATCGAACTCACAGCCTCCTGGCCACCGAGGGAGACCTGTTGTGATGAATACTTAAAGTAGGAAGTGACAAGGAAGCCGAGTGCAGATGAGCTGAAACAACTGAGAAGCTCTGAAGTATAGTTTTTCCTGCCAGATAATAGTTAATATCTACGTTAGATATCAGCTTGTTCAGAAGTCAAAAAGTTTCTACCTACAGCGCAATTCCCTCTGAAAGTGCTTAAGGAAAGCATGACTTTCATTGACACCATTGGTTGTTGCAGGGGCTGGGTGTGAGAGCGAATGGAGGGAAGATTCTGAGCTAAATTCTTGGATTGGCACAGATTCTGGAGAAATGGCACCAGCATTTTATTGTCTGAGGCCTCCTATATTAATTTAGAAAGTGGTTGCAAGGAAGCTTCTGTTTTCTTAGTGCTAGCTTTCAGTTCCATGTTTGCTTATCCTGCCCCATGTTGCAAGATCTGCTTCACCTTTTTGAAGACGAATGAAGAAGGCATCTGCTGGGTCTTTCCAAGGGTGGATGACGCTGTCGTTATTGCAGTTAAGCCCGCACAATGGGAGCATTATTCCTCAGTGGTTGGGCTGTGGAGAGTTCTGGCAGGAGACAGAAAGGAAGACCCAAGTTGGCCTTGAAACCCAAATGCCAACTTTCTGCTTGACCACTTTCCAAGGCCTGAGCCTAGAAGCTCAGAGGAGAAAGCTAGCAAGGAGCACCAGGAGAAGTTGGGGAGATCCAATGTGAGTGTCCTCTTGTAACCATTCACATGGACTGATCTTTCTTCTCTGCTTTCTCATCTTCTTGAGTTGCTCCGGGTGCTCGTGACGGAAGGCTTGCAGTCCTTGCAACTTCTGCCTTCTGAGTCCCTGTCTCTCTGTGTCTTTCAGGATGATGACCTGGAGGAGGGAGAGGTGAAAGATCCCAATGACAGAAAAATGAGGCCACGTCTTACCTGCCGTTTTTTTGTGAAAGGTACACATTGAAGCCAATCGTGCCCCTTCCTCCTGAGCAACAGCAAGGAGCCTCCGTTTCTTGGGCAGCTGCCCTTCAGAACCTTGTGGCTTCTCCTCTGTTCCTTAGATGATTTCTACCTGTCAGGGGTCACCTTACACCAAAATCCCCCCAGGTTCAAATGCTTTAAAGAAGCACAAAGGTGCAGCATAAAGACAATAACACTGTCTGACCATTTGGAAACTTAGTTTAGCTACCAGCATTACACAAACTGTTTTGATCAACATGAGTGTAACACAATCGCCTCCTTCTGCAGCCATTGTTGATTGTTTGGGTAGCAACCCATTTTTAAAAAAAAAAAACTTTGGTGTGGATTCTCACGCGATTTGTGCTGCAGTTTCAGTTTTGTATGTAATCTTGTTTGGGTTTTAATTCACTGTGCAAGCAGTGCAAGAAAAACATTGGAAGTGTAGAATACAGTTTCTTTAAACAAACCAAGCAATGCTCTAGAAGAATCTCCTTCGCGTAACTCAGTGGTTGGAGAACCGGACAAGGCAAGAGAGGGGTTGTGTTGTGTTGTGTTGTGTTGTGTTGACAGACTTTCTCAAACAGGTGTCCCGTGGTTGATGTGAAGTTTATTTTGATTGGGCCTTTTTTGAAACCCTTCCGCTTATTTCTCCCTAGGGAACTGTACTTGGGGCATAAACTGCCGATTTATTCATCCTGGTGTGAATGACAAAGGAAACTACTCCCTGATTACCAAGCCAGATCCTTTCTCTTCTAACGGTGCCCCTCCTATTGGCCCCGGTCCTCACCCTCTGATGCCAGCCAACCCTTGGGTACAGTATTGTATCAGTGTTTATTGCCTGAATGTGAGGATGCTCAGACCCTGGAGAATGAGCCCAGGACATACAGGAGGAGAAGGAGATGGCAGAGCCAGGCCTCCTGATAAGCATGGCATACTTTGGGGGTTCTTGTTGTAGGTCTAATATTAGAACAGCAGAGATACTTGAAGTCTTGTGTAAGCAACCCCGACTGGAGCAGAGAGAAGCCATGCTCAAGACTGGATACTTCATTGTTTGTATACTTTCTCCTCTGGACTAAGAATCCAGCCCACCTGAGCCATGCTGCCTGTGTGGAAAACACTGCAGTCACTTACGAAGTAGTAGATAACCTAGGAGCAAAGTGAGGCCAACCACCTAGCAGCGGATAGCTTTTCTGGAGTCAAAGATTCTTTTGTGACAATGAGCCTCATTGAAATCTCCCTGCCCTCTTTCCTAACAGGGAGGGCCCGGCGGCGTGGATGAAATCTTCCCTCCCCCACCTCCTGACCCTCCCACAGAAGGTGCCTGGGAACGGGGCCTCCGACACGCGAAGGAGGTAAGCTTTGCTCTTCTTGCTCCTTGGGCAGAACAGGGGAAAGGAAGGGCTGAGAAGTCCCTTCATTGGGGGTCCTCACTTACCAACCACTCATTCAGTGACTGACGTTGCAACAGCGCTGAATGAATGGTACTCAAAGAGTCATCCTCGAAGTAGTTTTAAGTCAATTATTTTTAAAAAAGCATCTTTATTTCCAGGTGTGTCGGGCACCCCTAACATAAAGTAGCAAGATTCAGCCTTTGTGCTTCTAAAAAAAGGGGCCAGCTGTTCAGCATCCTAATCTGAAAATCCCCCCTTATTCTAAAACACAAAGCAGCTTTCCCAACCAGGGACTTCCAGATGTGCCGGCATTCTGGGGGTTGCTGCCCTGATACTTCTGCAGGTGTCAGGCTGGGGAGGGGGAGGCTGTGCCCGTTTTGTCATCCCTTTGGGAAACTCATGCCTCCCCCCCCCCACTGCCCCCCGCCAGGTGCTGAAAAAGGCTACCATGAGGAAAGAGCAAGAACCCGACTTTGAAGAAAAACGGTTTACAGTAACGATTGGGGAAGATGAGCGCGAATTCGACAAAGAAAATGAATTTTTACGAGACTGGAACTACCGCATCACTCGGGACGTGCGGGATTCAAGGTAGGGGGCCTGCTGGGATCTTCTCCCTCCTTCCGTGCCTCTTTCTGTGCCTCCCTCTCCAGTCCCTCGACCATCCACCAGAGGGCGGTGTTGGCCGATCCGTTAGCCGGCCCTTGCGCCGTTGTCCCTTCCTGTCTTGGCTGCTACTGTTTGCAGGGCCCAACCCAGTGTGCCTGCAGCCTGGCGTGTTTTTATCTTCTCAATAGCCGTTTATTTATTGATTCAATTTACGCACCGCCCATCTCGCTATCCAAAGCGACTCCTTGGATCCTGCTCAGGAGAAGCGGAGTAGCTGCGTGTCATCAATCGTTGTGTTTTCTGCCTTGTTGAAAATCGCCCCCAGGCCTGCCTGCTTCAGGTGCTTTACACATTTGCTCTGACTGCCCCTTGCGGTTCTTGGAGCATCTTTCAAAACAGTGGCTGGGTTTAAGATACGCCCATCCATTCAAGAAGTCAGCGGCCCCTGGTCCATCCTACGTAACCATAAAGGGGTTAGGACCTCCTTAGGGCTTTGTGAAGGAGGTTTAAGTGCCTCTGGCAGTTTGGAATGGATTGGGGTGTATGGATCGTAGATCCTGTTTGACCTGGGGTCTCATCCCAGGCTTTCTGAGTTACTTCACAAAGCCCTCTCTAATGAGACCCTAGGAGAATAAAGCTAAGGAAACTCTTTTAAGGTTAAGTATGCTGGGCCAGGGGCCTCTTCCTGCTCTCTCTTGTGACACAGTAACAGCAAATAAATTCTGCAAAGGTACACCTTTTCTTTTAATTTGTCATCATTAATTCAAGACCCAGACAGGTTGACCAAACAGATTTGAAAACCCTCTGGCCCAGGGCCTCTGGTTATGGGGCCATATTTCTTTTTTCCACTTCAGGACAGTCCTCTGAATTGGCTGTTCTTCTAAAACATGCCTTTAAATTTCTTGAAATATTATTGATAATCTCCCCAAATGATCCACATAAGAAACTTTCTAGGGTGGATAAATGTGTCATCGCTATATTTCTCTGGAGGGAACTTCTCTGTTTCTAAAACTGAGGTACAGGATCTTTCAGGGGCTTCATTTTATGCTCATTTGTTGGATTCTCAAATGTTAGATTCTAAAATTCTACGCGTGTATTGATTTTCACAGCTTTGGATTAAAGGCTACTTCAAATAACATAGTTTTTTTAAAGGTGTCCGGAATGCTAAGTACATCTCAAGTGGTTTGGTCAGTCAGAAATTTTTCCCAGTTTGCATCATTTCACTTCCCTAAGAATCTATTTTTTGAAACAATTTCAGTTTGCTTTGCTTTGACACGTGATTATGGCTAATTCATTCATGAATCTCTTTTTCTCCACCGGTTTCCTCCAAACTACCAGTGACACAGAAGTCAAAGAGAACGTTAACTATGGGTAAGCAATCCCCCGTCGCTCGTGCATTCACAGCCAATGTTACTTTCATTTTGATTCTTCAGAATTCTTCGCCTCTGTGGTTGCAGAGTTCTTTGTTTCCAGCTGGCCCTTTTGTGCTGGCTGGCATGCCTGTCTGTTTGGAGGTTGCCATGTGTTGGCAACCTCTTGACAACATTTGCAGCAATAGCAAGACTTTTAAATAATTACGCACATCTAGAAGTACAAAAAATAGAAGGCATTTCCTGAAGACATCCTAAGAAGGAAGGAGAGCGAGCAGAACCCTTTCCAAAACCTATTCCAGAATCCATTTGTCAGGGGCCATTTGTTGGTATTACCACGTGGTTCAGTCACTGATTATGAGGAGCAGTTTTTCGTAGAAAGTTATGGCCATTCTGTATCGCTATGCTGGCTTCAGGAGTAATCCAGAGGCTTGTTTTCAAGTATTTGCTTGGGCTGGTATACTTAATCCAGTAACTAATGACATATAAGCACCTTGCTCTTAATTCTGCTTCATTTTTCCCCAGAGAAAGGGAGTCAGAACTAGTAGTATGGATAAAATAATAGAGGAATCTAACTGCACCCTTCTTAGCATAAGCCAAGCATGATCTACTGACCCATAAAGTCTTCCCCTCACGGGGGTCTCGTCTTCCTTAAAGCATCTTCCATTTCTGGCCCTCTCTTGTTTTTCAAAGCTGAATCCCCAAAGGCTGAGGAGAGGGGGTGCAGCTGTTGAAAAGCTAATGTGAGTTGCCTGAATCTGGGATTTGGGGAGGGGGAGATGGCTTTTGGGGCTTGTATGATGGTTGCAAAAGGGTGTCCCCCGGGAAACGTGTTTCTTGCTTCCAAGTGGTGATGGCTGCATAGGTCCCCGCGGCCAAGAACTGATGCGAACAATGTGTGATTAATTGCTTCTGTTCCTTTCGTTGGTCTGCAGGCTCGACCCGTATTCCGATCCCTACTACGATTATGAAATCGAGCGCTTCTGGCGGGGAGGGCAGTATGAGAACTTCAGGGTACAGTACACGGATCCAGACCCCTACCGCAATTACAGGCTGAGTAAGGTAAGTGCCTGCACCTGGCTGGGCTTCCTCTTTCACTTCGGACGGGCGCTTGCTCTGAAGCGGCTCAAGCTTAACGTCCCGTTGGCTGTAGCAGTACAGGCCCCCCTCAACTTACGACTACAATTGAGCCCAAAGCTCCTTACGTTGCTAAGTGAGATAGTCATTAAGTGAGTGCCGTCCCCTTTTTACGACTTCCCTTGCCACGTTGGTTAAGTGAATCCCTGCAGTTGTTAAGTTAGCAACACAGTTGTTAAATAAATCCAGCTGGCAAAAGCGGATCCTGTGACCTGGGGACACGGCAACCGTCATAAATATGAATCAGTTGCCAAGCGTCTGAATTTTGACAACGGGGATGCTGCAGTGGTGTGAAAAACAGTCATAAATCGCTTTTTTCAGTGCCGTTGTAACTTTGAACGGTCATTAAATGAATTGGGGACTATCAAGTCTTTTAGCTAGCATTTTTTTGCGTGCATGTCTCAAATTGCTGGAGGAATTTTGAGAAACAAGAAGTGTGGCTTTTATACACATAGAGATTGGAACAAAGCTTGGTGAGGAACAACCTGTAATTTCATTAGTTTAATGGTGGGCCTCTGGGAGTGCATATCCAGAGAATGAAGTCATTGAGTGGTGTTGAGCCAACTGCAGACTTTCCTTGGCGTGACATGATTCAAGACTTGCTGTGGGTCAGAGGTAACCTGTAACCTGACTTATTCTTTCTTTCCTTCCCCAGGAAAGGGAGCGAGAGAGGGATCGGGAAAACCGGCAGCGGGAACGGGAGCGCGAGAGGGAGCGGGAACGGGAGCGAGAACGGCGGCAGAGAGAGCGGGAGCGTGAAAGGGAACGGGAGCGGGACAAGGAGCGCCAGAGGCGGAAAGAAGAGTGGGAGAGGGAGCGGGAGCGCATCAAGCGAGATGACAAGGACCGCCCACACCGGGACCGAGAGCGGGAACGGGAGAAAGAGCGTGAGAAAGAGAAAGAGAAAGAGAAGCCAAAGCCTCGATCGCCACAGCCAGCCAGGTATGGATTGCGTTTGATGGTCTCGTGGAGGGGAACTCCAAACTCGGCAACTTTTAAGACTCATGGACACAGCTGGAGGATTCTGGGAGTTGAAGTCCTCAAGTCTTAAAGTTGCAGAGTTTGAGACCTCTGATCTAGGCATGCTCCTCGGTTCCAGGTGGCTCACAGCTTTGAAAAACGCCTCCTTAGATCAGCTCTGGGAATGTTGAGCATAGACAGAGGTATGTGCTTGGCAGCGTTAGGATCGGGGTTATCCTCTTAAAGGCTGGAGAAGGACAGGCCCCCGCTTGGAGAACTTAGAAAATCTCCGTTGGGAAGGTTGTCTGATGCCACCGCAGATTACCAAAGGATTCTGGGTTTTTTTCCTGTGTCCTTGTCCTTCTTCCCCCAAAAAACTCCTCCTCCCCACTCCTTCCCTTCTTTTGACGCAGTTTGAATAATTTGTGCAGAACATGGGCTCTTCTTGGTATCGGTGGGGTCGGAAAGTTGTTGTGGGGGGTTTTTTTTGAGAATAGATTATAATGACGCATCCCGCAGAGTTTTCCTAGATACAGGCTTTTATCTCTGTTCATATAAAGAACCGTTGCTGGAATTGGGTACGTCTAGCTTAATGAAAAGAAGGACCAGGGGAGACAGGATAACAGTCTTCCAATATCTCAGGGGCTGCCCCAAAGAAGAGGCAGTCAAGCTATTCTCCAAAGCCCCAGAAGGCAGGAGAAGCAGCAATGGGTGGAAACTAATCAAGGAGAGAAACAACCTAGAATTAAGGAGAAATTTCCTGACAGTTAGAACCATTAATCAGCAGAATGGTTTGTCTCCAGAAGTTGTGGTTGCTCCAACACTGGAAGTTTTTAGGAAGAGATTGGACAACAATTTGTCTAGAATAGGGTTTCCTGCTTGAGTAGGGGGTTGGACTAGAAGACCTCCAAGGTCCCTTCCAATTCTGCCGTTCTGATATTCTGTGCAGTTGCCCCTCCAGCTTTGCGTTCTTTGCTCTTGGCAGGGCAGCGAGCCAGGCCCGAGGACTGCCAGACCCTCCCCTGGCATTTCTGGCATTCTTGGCCTTGAGTTGAGCCAACAGCCTCGGCGGCAGCTTGGCTCAGGATGGGTCTAAGTGTGCCAGGAAAGTGCATTGTGTCCCAAGCTCTGCTTCGCTCTGAAGTGTGAATGTGTGTGAATAATCAGGTCAAGTCAGGTTGATGTAAGATTGAAATGTACACCGATTGCTAAAAATCCATTTTCCCAGCCTTTTCCCCCTTGGGGAGGAAATTGCATTGTGCTTCCTCTGAAATATGCCCCGCTATTAGTTTTCCCCAAAGACCCCAGGTGGGCCTCCGTAATTCCGCTTGATTTCCCGGTGGGGGGAGATGACGTTGGAGAGGATTTGATAAAAAGAACTTGATTGGTTTTCGGGGTTCCTGAGGTTACTCTGTGCTTTTAATGCTTTTTAAGTACTTATTACACAATAGTACTAATTGTTTTCATATATATATTGTTTTATTGGATTGCTGTACGTTGCCCAGAGTCACTTTCCTTGAGATTGGAGGCCGTATATAAATTGAATTAATTAAAGTAAGTTAAAAATAAATACGGCCTTCACCTTCCAGAAACTGGCTCAAATGTTGCATGCCTTTAATTCTGGGGAGTCGTGCTTAAATCCTCTACCAATATTTTCGGTAGTACGTTCTATTGAATATAGTTTTGAATAAAGGTTCATACGAAGAGTCAGTCAATAAACCTCCTGCATTTGTGATTTTTCTCTCCCCAAAACAAGAGAAAAGTAACAAGGAAAATGGCTCTTTCCTTGTGCATCATCAGTTTATCTTCAAATCTACGTGCCAAGTAGATTTTATTTTTATCTTTCAGGAATGCTTATTTTTATTATGTTGTGTTTAATCAGTTGCAAATCCTTTTACTCAATATAGGCTGCTTTATTATCTATAGTCAAGGCCACATGTTTCTGTGTTTTCAATAAACCGGTATCTAATTATAGTTCCATAAACCGGTGTCTTAATTATAGTTCATAATTTAGTGTCCTAAGAAGAAAACAAACTCGAGAATTGTGTGGTGTGTATTCTTTCGATTTAATTAGCCGGCTTCTTCCTTGGAGTAGAAGTGACTTCATGTTAATTGAGTTTATTTATAGACTGCTGTGCTTTCCCTTATCATTAAACTTTGGCTCTGCTCTTGGCAATTTGTCTGCTTGCGTAGTTTTGGATTGATGCTACCCAAAGAGTCCCGTGACTGGATGGAGATTCCAGAATGCCTCTTATGTAAGACTGGCTCCATTTCTGTCCTCCGCCGTAAGGTAGATTTCCTCAAGTCTAAAAACCTAACAAGAGGAAGAAGAAGATCCTTTAGCAAGGACTTTAAATGGGGGGCCGGATTTCAAGGCAAGATGTTGTTAAACCTCTTAGATTTGTTGGGAAGAACAAAACGGAGGAAGTCGTGTTTTGGTTGAGAGGTGGCTGTTTGGGTGTCCAGGTGGAAGAACCATTTAGTAATAATTCAGTAATTGAGAACTTGCTCTGCAGGTAACAGATTCCCACCCTTATTTTCTGCTAGAACAGGGATGTCCAAACTTGTCAGCTTTAAGACTTGTGGACTTCAACTCCCAGAGTTCCCCAGCCAGCTATGCTATAGGGATGTTATAGGGTCTCCTATTTGAGTAGGAGGTTGGACTACAAGACCTCTAAGGTCTCTTCCAACCCTATTATTCTACATTTCTCCCTCCCGTTGGCCAGAGAGCCCAGGGCCACCTCTAAAGCTGTGCCATGGAAAATGGGATCAGGCAAGGATTTTTGAAATGCGAAAGGTTTCAGACCCTGACTGTGTGGCCCAGCTGACCAGGAGGCCTCGGGGTTTGGATTGAGTTGAGCCACCATCACATTTCTTTCTAGCTCCTGGAGTGCTTCACGTGGCTTAACCTCTGTGTCTGTGTAGTGCTTTGTACCTGCGATTGCTGGGCATTTCCTTAGTTCCTACAAAGTGTTTTTGAAGCCACAGAAACAGATTTAGAGGCCTCTATGCAGGGCACCAGCCAAAAACCTGAGATCCCTGCCTTAAGTTATGTGATGGCTTCGCTGGTACCCATATACACATAATAATTGCTTTACTTACAACTAGACTGCATACATTCAGATGATTAATTTGCCACCTAGTGGTCATTTAGATTTTTGCAGCCCGGACATGTCATTCCTAAAACTCTTATGTGAATTGCTATATGAATGGTCATACATGATGTTACATGTAAGTAGCCCTTAACTTATAACCAGTTACTTAGCAAATACTTGATGTTACGATGGACCC
>JAOYMU010000039.1:37215924-37230435 GCA_025802295.1 Psammodynastes pulverulentus
TTTCTGCCGGAACTCAGCGGTACTGCGTTCCGGCACCTTTTCCGAGTCCGCGTCACGTGGTCCGTCTCGACCAATCATGCGCTATTATTTCCGGGTTTTTTTAGCGCGACGACGGGGGTGCATTCCGGCACCTTTCTTCAGAGAAGAAAAGCCCTGGACCAAAATTTTAATCAAGAAATCCCCCCCCGGTCAATGGTGTCCCGCTTTACCCATGTTAAAATCTGGTCACCTTAACCTTAAGCAACTTATCACCAGTCCCTGTCAACAGTTTATCTAGTGTTGTTAGCGTTTTATTAATGCCCCATATTTTTCTGATCCTGTGTGTATCTCGGCTGTAGGTAAGCCCACCATTCTAGTTTTACCCCTTGCGCTCTCAATTCTAATCTGGTTTTCAATTCTTTCTCATTCAATATATCTTTATACACGACGGTTTTCTCCATATTTATCAAATTTGGGTGTACTAGTGCTCCTAATTTTATTCTCTTATTTCGCTCCCATAATAATTGCCAATTATCCAAATTATATCCAATATCCTGGGCCCATACTATCATCGTCTCTTTTACTCACTCTTCTTCCATCTTATAGTCCAATAGGAATTTGTATATTTTCATAAACAACTTATCAATAAAAGTTTTTTTAAAAAAACCCTCCTGAAAAAGCACCTTTTGGACATTTCTGGAACGGCTTTGTCTCAGGCAGAGGATCAACCGATCACATAGCCTAGCAAGAAATCAAGAGGATAGAAGAGAAGACCAAAGATTGTCTCCTCTTTCCCTCACTCCACCAAATCATGTAGAGAGAAAAAAAACCACCATATAAAACTTCTGCTTCCAGGGAACTAAAATAGCCCTCAAAGCATAAAGCAGAAGGAAAGCGACATAACGTTTTCCTCAACCATCAAATCGGGAATTCCCCCTGATGTAGTAACAGGCTAGAGAAGTCGTGCTGCAAGGCACCGTCTAGGTCAGGCGTCTGCAACCTTAAACACGCAAAGAGCCGTTCGGACCCGTTTCCCACAGGAAACAAAACCTGAGAGGGCGTGACCTACTCGACGACACTCACTCCCACTGAGTCACATGACACCCCCCAGCCACGCCTACCCAGGTTTTGTGGCTGTCTGCGTTTTCTATGGGAAAAAGGTCTCTCTCTCTCTCTCTCTCTCTCTCTCTCCCCCTTACCTCCCTCGTCTCTTTCTCCCTTTCTCCCTCTCTCATCTCTTTCTCCCTCTTCCTCCCTCCTTCTCATCTCTTGCTCTCTCTCTCTCTCTCTCTTCTCCCCCTGTATCTCTTTATCTCTCTCCCTGTCTCTTTGTCTCTTCTCACTCTCTCCCAAGGAGAGCATTCAGGGCTTTCTGAGAGAGTGAGAAAAGACACAGAGACAGGGAGAGAAAGAGAGAGAGAGAGAGAGAGAGAGAGACCCAGAGAGAGAGGGAGACCAGCTGATGGGTGAGCGTCTTTGGCAAGGGCCCTCCAACTTTCTCCAAGCCTGACTCCCGTGGTGGGAGTACGATGTTCGGTGGGACCATCGCCCTTTTCCTGCTGCTCTGAACTTCTTAAAGCCGCAGATGGGCTCTGCAGGCCCATCCGCATTTCCATCGTCCCCTCTTCCGGATCCCATTCCCATCCCACCAGCCTTCGTGTTAGCGAGGCCGGCGTCGGTTGTGGCCAGGTCGGGCCAGTGTCTCGGGGTGGAGAGCAGGTTGTGCATCTACCCAAGCAACCGAGGCATGCACAGCACCTACAAGGGCCAGAAGAAGCTCCAGCAAGAGGGAGGCACTGGAGAACCAGCCCCGGCCGCTTCTCCATCCCCTGCCGTCACCCTTACCTTCTCAGGCCAGGCGGAGAAGTGACTGGGAGGGGAGGATGAGGAGCAGGGCTAGCCAGTGATGGGACAAGGACTTGCAGCAGAGAGCCCAAAGAGCTGCATGTGGCTCTAGAGCTGCGGGTTGCCGACACCCGGCCT
This sequence comes from Psammodynastes pulverulentus, assembly GCA_025802295.1. Taxonomy (NCBI): domain Eukaryota; kingdom Metazoa; phylum Chordata; class Lepidosauria; order Squamata; family Psammodynastidae; genus Psammodynastes; species Psammodynastes pulverulentus. The sequence continues at coordinate 37,217,887 of JAOYMU010000039.1, forward strand.
AGGGGATGCCACCAGTTGGCAACAGATAGAAATATGGTTGACCAATGCCTCAAACTTGCAGATGATACACTAAGCTGGCAGGAATAGCCAACACCCAAGATGATAGGCTCAAGATCCAGATGGATCTTGACAGACTTGAACCCTGGGCCCTATCTAACAAAATGAAATTCAATGGAGAGAAGAGTAAAGTCTTACACTTAGGCAAGAAAAAGGACACATATAGACTGGGTGAAATCAGGCTTAATATCAGGAACTGTGAGGGGGATCTTGGAGTGGACAACCAATTAAATGTGGGCTATTTGTGTGCGGCGGCAGCCAAAAAAGCCAATGGAATCCTAAATTGCATTAAAAGAGGGATAAAATCAAGATCAAGGAAGGTGCAGGGGTGGGCTGATCCCGGTTCACCCTGGTTCAGGCAAACCGGTAGCTAATTTTATCATTTTTAATTACTGGTTCGGCAAAACAGCAAATCCAACCCCTGGCTGGCCCCGCCCACCAGAGTCCCTGCACCGCTTGTTTTGGATGCCAGGTAAATGCAGGGCCCACGTGGAGACTCAGCGAGGGCAAAAGACAGGCCTCCGGGAAGTTCCAGAAGGCCCAAAACAGACCCGTTTCTGGCCTCCAGGGGACCTCTGGAACCCAGGGGAGGTCGTTTTCGCCCTCTCATAGGCTTGAGGAAAGTCTCCGGAGCCCGGGGAGGGTGAAAACGCCCCCCCTTTTGAACTATTACCATCTGGCAGCAGGTACAGGATAATAAAAACAAGGACAAACGGGCTGAGAAACAGCTTCTATCCCAGGGCAGGAACTCCGTTGAATTCTACTGTATAGTGCAATATTCATGCAGTATCAGGGGTTTTCAATTCAATGTATAGAATGTGAAGGATGTGTGTTTGTGTCTGTATTTTATTTTTATAGTCATAATGTACACTGAAGAAGGTATTTAATTTCGCTGAACGAGGCGCAATGACAATAAAGTAAACTAACTATTTCATTTCTTCTTCTTCTTCTTCCATTTTCTCCCCTTACCTTCCGAAGAGGCATCAACATCATCCTTTGGCTCAGGCTCTTCTCTTTTGCCACCTTCAGCCTGGAGCAGCTCCTGGCTCCCACCAATCTCTCCCTTCCTAAAATCAAGAAGAGCGGGACTCAGAGTTACCAGCCTCCCCAGGATTGGAAAGACAAGATCTGGGCAGCGGCCAAGACTTCCTTCCTTCTCTTCCAACCAGCACATTAATGAAAAGCTGGCTGAGGAAGCCAGGCCTGCCCACCTGAAGGCAACGGACATACCCTGGTGGGACGACGCGCTCCAGATCGGTGATGCGCATGAATGGCCGGTGGAAGTAGTGGAGCTGAAGGATACAGGCCAGCAGGAAGAAGCCTGGGATGAAGATGCTGGAGAAGAGCTCAGAGACACTGAACTGCTCCAAGCCAAGGTCGCCCAGTCTGGAGGAAGAGGAAGGAAGGATCTTCTGAGTCAAACTGAGTTGAGTTTGACCAGACAGGACCTGACCTATGTGCGCCACTGTCTACTGAAGTGACAAATCAATTTGGAAGCGTTCAATTCATTCAAATCCCTTACGTTGAATTGAGTGTCTCAATGGTCTTTGACCACCTTGAAATCAACAAGAGATCTATCTCAATCTATCCCCTGACTTAGAAGATCCCAGACCAGGTAAGGAGCCCTCATCCACAGATCTATAGGGCTTGGGGCTGCAAGCTGGGACTCCACTCACTGCTCGTCGGTCAGATGGGTGAAGTTCCTCCAGTACATGGGGAAGTCCTCGAACTGGAAGGTGTAAACAGCTATGAGAACCAGCATGGTGTAAGCCACCACAAACCACCAGAAGGCCTTCAAGAGTTTCCGCCAGAGATCGTAGTAAACCTGCAGAAGAAGTTGGGTGCAGATAAAGAGAACCACAATGACTGGGAACTCTAGGAACAAACCTGCAGGTCATCAGGATGAGGCAAAAGGTAGACTAAAAGGTCAACTAATCACCTGGAAGAGGGTGAGGAAGAGGAGGAAGAGGAACATGTAGACAATTTTGTAGACCACTAGCCGTCCAGCAAAGCTGACCACAATGAACATGCCCGCACAGACTAAGATCCAGAATTTGGCGTAGAAGCCCTTCACGTAGTTGCCCAGGACTTTCAGGACATCATGCTTGGGGTCTGGCTCTGCAAAGAAGAGGGGAACAGAAAAGGGGGGCTCAGAATGAACTGGACCCCAATGGCAGAACTCAACCCTCACTCAAACTCAAAGTGCTGTAGCCCAGTTGACTCATCATGCCCAACTGGAAAGTGTTTAGGCTTGGTGAGTTTTGGGAACCAGCTTATTCCACAAATGTTGGCTTGTACACCTCCTGAAGTTAGGTTGGCATAGTCTTAAAGACCAATCCTGCCCTCCAGGGCAAGTTAAGACCAGGTTTGAAGATCATCCGGACAGAATTCTTTTCAAGTCCAAATATTGGCTTGCCAAGAGGTTACCAATAAAACACCCACAAATGTAAAAATGCAGTTGGATACCCATTTAGCGGGTTAAAATGGACGGAGGGAGGCCTTTAAGTCCCACTAAGGTCAGATTTTTAAAAGTTAAAGTATTTATTGTTCTTTACTGGATCTGCTTCTCGTCCACGTTCAGAGCCTCGGACCTCACCTGCCTCGATAACCATCACTTCCATCAGGGCGGCAGGAAGAGGTTTCTTTTTCAGCAGCTTCTCCTTCACAAATTGCCGCACCAGAAGCCAAAAGGTCAAGGTATAGAGGAGCTGTGGGGAAGGAGGAGTAGAGAAAGGGAGGTTAGAGCATCTAGGTCCAGCCCTGGACCAAAAGAAGCGGAACTGGACTCAGGAGGCAGGAAGGTCTGGAAGCTAAAACCTCAACAGCAGAGTTGAAAGAGCTAAAATTCCCCTCAAATGGTGCTTCTCAAAGTGCAGACCGAGGACTCCTGGGAACCCCCCAAAGTCCCTCTTAAGGGTCCATAAAATCAAAATTATTTGCCAGCCTGGACTGAAAAATAATACAATATTAAAATGTATCTACTTATCCTCCTTTCATACTTTTTTTTTTAACTGTACTGCCTTTACCCTGTTAAAAAAGTTTCCCCAATAAAAAATAATTTAAAAAAAGAAAAAGAAAGTCCACAGACAGAAAGTCCTTCACTCTTGTATTTGTCATGAAACTGGGTGTCATTTTTAGTCATGCACACCAGCAACTTCCAGGCTGGGGAATTCTGAGCATTGAAGTCCCCGCATCTTAAAAGCAGGTTGGCTGGGGAATTCTAGCGGTTGAAGAAAGTCAAGAGCTTAAAAGTTTGAAGAGGCTGAGAAACACCGGTGAACATCGCAACTTTGTGCCGAGGGTGCAGGAGCCCCCAGACCGCAGACAGACCTGCTTTGGGTCCCCACCTTCCAGCAAAGCATCAGCTGAGAAAGACGGCAGGAAGAAAACCCAACACGGCCGTACAAGAAGCACCGAAAGCAATGTTGACATCCAGGTAGGTGGAACCGGGCTCAGGGGTTATCCCTACCTTAGCCCCCAGGTCCAGGCAGGGGTACGGAGGCCGCACCAGCCCCAGCTGCTCCAGGGGCATGAAGCCGACCTTGGTGGGCAGCTCGGGCTCCAGGTCCATCCCCCAGACGTACTGCAGGCTGCAGAGGGCGATGCCGTAGAGGAGGATGAAGGGCGAGCAGAGCATGGCCAGGTGGTGCCTGTTGCGCACGATCCAGATGAGGCAGGCCCAGAGCAACAGCACGAAGGTCAGCCAGCTGTGGTAGGTGATGCTCCACACCTGGAAAGAACCCCAGAGTGAGCAGGCTGGGAGGGGCGTCTCTTTTTATAGGTGCAACTTTATGGATTAAAGTATGGAAAGAAGAACGATCCAGAAAAGAGAGAAGACAAAAGAAACGCAGAAAATAATGATAGATTTCTACAGGTGTAGATTGTTTCGGTAATCCTGTACAATTCTAAAGGCTTGGCTCAATCTGTCAGAATAGCGCTGGAAGGGACCTTGGAGGTCTTCTAGTCCAACCCCCTGCTCAAGCAGTTTCAGAGGGTCTCCTGCTTCTCAATGAGTCTAGGAAAGTCTGCTTCCTCCCCCCCGGGACCCCCCACCGCTCACCATCATGGCGATGAGGGCGCAAACGTAGCTCTGCTTCATGACGACGTGGCCCAAGGAGTGGAGCAGCTGCATCTTCTCCTGGGGACGCTTCTGTTTCCGGAGGGCTGCAGAGGAGGGGTTCTTTTAGGTCAGGCCCCCAAACCTCCCGATTTAAGGGCAGGGAGGGGGGGAGGGAGGGAGGGGGGAGAGCAACTGCAGGGGAGTCTTTTGCTGAAGCCTCCAATGCTTCACCTGAGTCATCGGTTCCCTCAATTTCATGCACGGTGGGGTCCTCTGTCCCGGAAGCCTCAGGGTCCTGGATCAGCATCGGCTGTAAACGTTGCACAAAGCGAACAATCAGAGCTCAGAGAAAACCTCAAAGCGGCCCTTCTGAGCCTGGAAGCATCAGGAGACGCATCCGTCTTCCAGCCCTGTTCCCTCCCTTCCCTGCCTGCTCATTGTGCCAGCTGCTTCCTTGTTGGTGCTGAGCAGTGGTGGGGTTCAAATATTTTTACTACCGGTTCTGTGGGCGTGGCTAGGTGGGCGTGGCTTTGTGGGTGTGGCAGGGGAAGGATGCTGCAAAATCCCCATTCCCTCCCCACTCCTGGGGAAAGGTTACCACCGGTTCTCCAAACTACTCAAAATTTCCGCTACTGGTTCTCCAGGACTGGTCAGAACCTGCTGAATCCCACCTCTGGGGCTGAGGAGGATCCAATCCCGCAGCCCCCCTGACCCGACTTGGCACCTGGAGCCAAACCTTCACCCTCGCCTCACCTTGGCATCTTCAGGCAGGTGGTCTTTGTTCCTTGACCGGTTTTCCAGCTCCAGAAGCTCTGAGGTTGAAGAGTCGGAATCTCCCTGTTTTTTGAATGGTTTGAAAGGGAAGCGTGAGAGGAGGGAGGTATTTCCAGTGTGTTTGATGCTCCTCATTCCCGGACATTCCTGTACCCCGGGTACCAAGAGTCACCCAGAGACCCTCTGGGCTCACCTGGTCAGAGGAGCGCAGCCTTCGGAGCTTCACCAAGGTAGCCAAAACATAATAGAGCAGCAAGAGGATGCCTGGATTGGCATAGACGGGCCAGGGGTGGTTGACGTCCAGCAGCAGCTTGTTGGGCTGGTCACAGCCTACGGGGAGGACGATGGCCTTCAACCCAAACAGCCTACAGGGGAGATTGAGGAAAGCAGCATTCAGGCACAATTACCCAAAGTCATCTTGTCGCTCTCCAACTGCTCCTCATTCCACGGGGAGGCCCTGGACCCAAACCTTGGGGCCTTCAAAATGCAAAGAAAGTAAATGTTCAGAGCCTCATATTAGCAATCCTTATCAAGCCATGCGCTCTTCTGTGCTCCTCATGCCAGTTCTGGCACATCGAACTTCCCAGCTGCCTCCACCTGTTACGCTGTCTGGACTTCAAGAGTCCCCTGTTAGGACTGCAGAGGGGAGGCAGGGAAGCTCCCTCCCTCCCCGAACGGACTGGGAAACTTGGGGGCTTAACCCAAAGGGCAGCAGTCTGCCTCCCGTGTCAGGCCACCGAAGCAATGAAGAGGACGCCCTACTTACCGTGCCCAGAGGCCAGGGGGTGGAAGGATTTCCTGCATGAAGGGGGTCTGGTAGCCATACAGGCAAATGAGGTGGCCCCCAGCAAAGACGTCCACCATGATGCACAAAGCGTTGAAGGCCAGGTGGCTGGTGGAGAAGTGGCAGGCCCACCAGGTCATGAGGCCCACAAAGAGCAGGTAGTAGACACTGGAGAAGGCCGAGGGCAAGGTGATCCCTGGAAGACAGAGAAGAAACAGGGTGACTGGGATTTAGGGGCTTCAGTAGGGTTGGACAATATTCTTGAATGCATTGCATTGGACACAGCCGCTTCTAGCTCTAAAAGGTTCCAACTAGGTGCAGATACTCAGAGTAGGAGCTTCTTTTGAAATACACAACTGGGTCACCCCCTCTCCACAGAATCCTCAAGACCTACCTGCCAGTGCAATTAACACAACAGCCAAGATCTTTCCAATGGCCATCAAGAGCCCGTGAGCCTTTACCCGGAGCCGAGCAGCCAGCTGTGCCCGCCGTCTTGGCGAGACTGGGGCCGGAGCGCCAGTTCCTCTGTGGGACTTTGAGTGGCCCTCATCGATGGCTGCTTCTTCCTGAAGGGAAGGGAAAAGTCACAAGAGGTCACTCAACTCCCACGAGAGACTCAAACGCTCTTCCGCGAAGGAGGTCTGGGAGCCTCATCTTTGCCATGGGGAGAAACCGACTTGCCGTTTGTGGGGAGCAGCTTAATTTTCCAGAATTCTGGAAAAGCTGATCAATGGACTGTGGAGGAAGGACAAAGCTCTAAGTAAATGCTCAATACTCAATGAAAGGGGGAGGGTCTCCCTCTGGGGAAAAGCGTGGAAGCCTGAGCTGCAGAAGGGAAGTGCCTCCTCTTCCCTTCAATATGGGCATCCTTTATTTATTTTTTATTTATTTTTTAAAAGGTGGTAAATTTTCATTACCGGAAGCACAATTTTTTAAAAAATGGAATAATACCACTGTAGAAATCCGAGGGGACTGGGCCCCCACCCAGTTTATAAATCAAGGCCTGGCCAGTTGAAGCTGCTGTTGCCAATCCGGAGGGTTTGACAGTCCAAGAGGGGTGGGGGGAGGAGAGAGAGAGATGTCCAGCTGGTGCTCTCTGATGGACAAGGCCCCTCCCTCCCCCTGACCAGCACCTGGCCCTGTTTATCTCCCCCAAGGGCTTTGCCAAGTTCATTCCACACAGGGGGGCCTCTTTGGGCTTGGCTGCCTGGCTCAGGTTCCCAACCCCAGTGTGATTCCTGCCTCCTTGACCCTCTTTCTCCCCCCCCTCCCCAAGGCCAGCCCACTGGGCCAAACTGTCCTGAGCAGAGAAATCCCCTCTTTCTGCGGGATCCAGCCATTACGGCTGGCAACTCCTCCTCCCCTCCAGCCAGCAGGAGGGGAAATATAGGAGAGGCAGGTGGAGGAACCCTGCCAGCACGAGGAAGGGTGGAAGGAAGGCACATATTTTCCCTCCCTGCATAGGAGGAGATGCTCCCAGCTGGACTTTTACACTCTTGATCCTGTTTTATTGCAAGCTGTTTTACAGGCAGCGGAGGGGATTTGGGGGGAGTGGAGACAAAAGTAGGAAGTTTAAGTCTTAATTAAGGCTGGCCCGGTTCCCCTTGGCCACAGCTGACAGTCAGCAGGGCAAATGCCCCCAGAACACGGGGAGAAGCCATAAAAAAAATTGAAGGGGGGGGGGCTTCCTCTACCTAGACCCACCGGTTACTAGCTGGAACGACAGGAGAGCTGGCCCCTGCTCCCAGCCAATATTGTTGGGGGGCTGGGGATGATGAGAGCTGTAGTCCAGCCTGCTGGGATGAGCTCCCTGGGGGAAAGTTGCCTCAGCAGAGAAGAGAGGAAGCGTGAGGGGCAGCCGATCCACCCCAAGCTCACCTGTTCTTGGGAGAGGGGGGATTCAGAGGGGCGGCTCCAGGGGGAGACCTCCCTTGCTGGCTGCAAGCGGCTGCAAATGCCAAGGCAGATGGCAGAGACTAGCAGGATGCCCAGGTCGGGGGCTACCAAGCGCACCGAATTGGGGATGTCGTTTAGGTCCAGCCTAGAATTGCAGGGGGGGTGGAGAGAGGGATGGAGAGAGAGAGAGACCACAGTGTGTTCCAACAGAGCCATCTGCAGCAGCTGAGCCAGACTATAAGCAAATAATGAACTGGAGGGCCAGTCCTCCTGCCCCCCAGCTGCCCAAGGGGGTGATAATCGTAAGGGTGAGCATAACGGGGAGCTCCAAAATCCCCCTCTCTGAAAACATGGTGGCCATCTTTGAAAAGGCGGCTCTCCCCATCCCTTTCGCTCGGCCCTTACCTGGTGACCCCAATGTGCTGAGCCAGAGTTTCCCATGTGCTGCCTGGGAAGACAAGGAGAACAGGAGAAAAAAGAGAGACCGAATCAACTACCAGCTCCGGCCTCAAATGCAATTCAAGCACATTCAATGGGCAGCGAATGAGTCCAGTTTCTATCCTCCTTAGGCAAGATGAATTGGATCCGGCCTTGGGCTGCTTCCACAGTCAAGAGATGAAACTGAAGGTTTAAGGTAAAAGATCCCTTCCCTGGGGATCCAAAGCTCCCTGCAACTGTTTTTCCCTGGAACCCAGAGCTGAGGGTTTCTGAATAATAGCAGAGCATCCCATGGAGTTCCAGACTGGCTGGAAGCTTTCTCAGATGTTCCACATCTATTGGTAGAGCTGCTTTTGTTTTACTTTTAATCAGTTGACCAAGTAGATCGACTTAGGAAGGTCTGAAGTACAATTGAACTGGTCCCCCCCCCCACTAGGAAGAAGGCCCACCGGTGGCTGCTGAACCTGTTGCTCCTGCTACGTTTGTGTGGCCGTGAATGGACCCAAAGCAAGGAAACCACCAACCTGCTTCCAAACATGGTAATGTGGAGCTGTGAGTTCAGCTCCACTGTCAAAGGGGAGGGGGAGCAGTTTATATAGATCCCCTGCAGATAAAGGAATTTGTTCCATGTATGGAAAATTGCAGGGGAAGCAAGAGGGGAAAATCATAACATAACATTTCTCATCACTAAGAAACCAACTTTATGTTTTGGGAATATTTTGAATTTTGAAGTAGGTTTCAAACACAAGTTTTAGCAGGAACGAGGAAGCCCCATTTCTGAAGGTTCAGAAAATGCCACCTGGATGGGGAATTTCAGGAGGAAACAACAGCGGCATTTCCAGGGGTGGGTGAGTGGGGGGTTCAGATACTAGTGTGCGAAAGGAGGCTGATCCCCCATCTCCACCAATCACAAGGTAAGGAGAGATCTGCAAGGGAACGAACAGGACCAGGTCCCAGACCTTTCAATCCAGCCACACCTGGGCTCACAGTCCAGCTTTCCAAGCTCTGCATTACAGCTTCAGGTCAATATTTATATTCTCAAAGGTCAGTGCTAATCTGTGGTCAGCTTGGCCGGCCATTCCCCTGGACAGGATTAAACCCAAGCTTGAGGGCTGCAGGAGTACAAAACGCCCTTGTCTTTTGGTGAGTGGCTGGAAACAGCCACTGGGAGAACAAAAGCAGGTGGAGAGAGAAAAAATAATAACGATTGGAAGACAACCAAAACACGGGAAGAATTAAGCACCCCTCTCCTGCCCCCTGCCCCGTTCACTGCTCAATATGCGGTCATTCCCATTGCATTATTCTACATTTTTACTACAACTGTCTTTTGCTCAGCTTGTCGTTTCTCTCTGAACCAAGATTCTGTGACCAGGAAGGTGACATGGTACTCACAGTTGCTTCCGAGGAGCTGGTCCAAGCCGGGCACAGTGTAAAGGCATATTTGGAAGACCAAATGAGCAAGAAGGAAAAGGATGCTGGTTCCTAAGACAGCTCGGAGGAGGCGTCCAGTGTGACCTGCAGAATGCCAAATGGGAGCCTTGTGTGGTACCTTTCAGCCAGTACCTGGGTCTTACCAACACAGCTGACAATTTATGCCCCTGCTCCAGATGTAGCTGTGGTTAAGAGGAGTTAAAAGTAGCTTGGTTAAGGTCACCTAAGAGGTGAGTCCTGAACTGGACCAGCCTGGCCAAAAAACCACCTTCTGCACCACAGCTGTGAATATCCTCATTTCTTTGCCCCCAAATTACCCAAATTGGCTCCTGTCCACAGAGTAGCAATGCACAAAAAGCTCCGAAGAACCTCTAGCTGTGAGGAGCTACATTCTCCATCATCCCATAACTCTCGGCCATGCTTGGAGTGGCTCACCAGAGCCAAAGACCAACAACATTCAAGATCCAACATTTCACTGCAGCTAGACTGGGGGAAAACGTTGGGGTTATACAGTACTTAGCAATAGCTGAACCTCCTAACTATTGCTCTACAACAGGCAGTCCCTACTCAGCTTCGCACTTAACCGGTATGGGTGGGACCCTTAGGCATGGATTGCTAGCAATGGGGGAGACTCTCTGTAGCTCAGGGGTGGAGGATTCTCTAAACCTGGTTTTTCATTTGCAGAGGGCTCGCTGCAGCCTAGGCGACATCTTCAGGGCTTGGAGAAGCAAGGCGTGTGGGTTAGTTGTGGAATAGATAATTTCTACATTATCGCTTCATTTACATAATTCAACACACTGACATTTACAGACCGCACAAATGTGCAGCTGCCGTGTACCTCTGCTTTGCCATTACCCTAATACCACACCTGTACTCAGCTGAGAATAAGTCTCATTAAACAGTATGATTTATTCCGTAGTAGACATGCGGATAGAACTGGCATCAGCAAAACCAGAATCCTGGGACACCTTAAAATGGACGGCATGCTGAGTGCTGGCGCAGAGCCAGGTTGGTGTCACAGTTAAAAGGCACCCAGCTAGGAACCAGGAAGCCCCGAGTTCCAGTCCTGCCTTAGGCACAAAGCCAGGTAGCTCATTGTCTCTCAGCCCAGGAAGAAGGCAAGGCACTTCCGAACCTGTTACTCACAACAGTGCAGGGATTTGTCTAGACAGTTCCAGGAATTAAAGCTGTCTTAAAGGAGTGTGAGCACATACACATAAGCAAAACAAAACTTCTGAACCAAGGCCAGCTTTCCAATAACTTTGCCTTCCATGGGCAGAAACTGACGCCAGCATGGCTTAATCTGCAGGAGGAGACAAGCTCCAACTTGAAACCCCGCCATTCACATTTACAAGGAGGTCTGATTTGACTCTTTCCAGGAAGGGGCCAAGACGGGGATTCTTCTCTTGAGTTGCGTCCTTGGGTTAATGCGCCAGGGGACGAGGCCACCACCGGCTGTTCTGTGGCTGGGACAGTGTCACAGAAGGTTGTGTTTGATGAGCAATGGAAGTCCTGCGCTCTGCAGCTCTCTTCCTTCCTTGTGGGTGTTTGACTCAGCTCTGAGCAATGCCGTTCGGTGAGCTTCCCGGGGCGATTAAAAAAAAAAAGGCAGCCAACTTGATAAGAGAAATCTTTGTTGTCCTGAGGACAAACCCTCCTTGACTGGTTGGGCAGGTTGAGTTTCCGGCATCGGCATTTAATCTGGTTAAAACCCTGGAAGATGCTGCCGGTCAGAGTGGGTAACGCTGACTATAGGGACCAATCCCCAAATGTCTGGGTGTGCACCTAGGCTGGGTCTTAATCTCTGTTCTCCCCATAGCTCCTTCTAACTGGTTTGGCCGTGTGATCGAAATTTGGATGTTTGGCAACTGACTCATACTTATGACGGTTATGTCCTGGGGTTATGCATTCACCTTTTGCGACCTTCTGACAAAGCAAGTCCATGGGGAAAGCCGTATTGCTAAGTTAACAACGGCAGAGGTTCACTTGGCTACTGTGGCCATAAAGGTCACAAAACGGGGCAAAACTCACTTAACAAATATCTTGCTTAGCAACATAAATGTTGGACTCAATCGTGGTCGTAAGGCGAGGACCAGCTGACAAGGAGGGAACTTCACCGGTTTCCCAACTCAGCTTTTCCAGCAATCCGGGAAGGAAAGGATCGTACAATATTTGAAGAGCATCACTTAAGGCCTTCGCTGGATTTGGGAAGTTTGACTTCACAAACGGGCATCACACATTTGTGGTCTGTTGTGGCTGCACCTGCCGCCCAGACACGGCCGGAGAATTCGGGGTCAGCAACAACTGGGCCTCTTCTAAAAGTATTTTTGTCTTCATTTACCTAACGGAATACTTTAAAAAGCGACCGAACAGGAAAACGTCAGCCTTTAAGGCACAAATACTTTGAACAGGGTTTTTTTTGTATTCTTAAGAGCAGAGATTATTTTACACGCTGTTTTTGAAAAGCTAAAATGGGAAAAAGCTTTAAAAGTGTGGGCAAAAAAACAATCCTGCCTTGAATAGCTGAGACCGAACCAAAAGAAACAACATGAGCTAATCGTCTCCTGGACGGCCAAAAGCTTCATGTCCCAGAACTCGGATTATCTCAGGCGGATTTTAAGTGCCCCTAAAATGTCTTTTAAGTGCAGAGACACCAGTTTTGAATATGTCACATGGCTGGCCATAAAGTTACACAACTGGGGGCTTTTGGACGTTGTGCGACATCGGAATCAGCTGGAAGGGAACCAACAACTGGGCCGACAATCGACGGAAGAGTTTGCAGCAGCAACCTTTCCCTTGGATGGAAACGGCTGGGTTGTTTGCCCCAACCCTCCTCCAGCAGATCTCCATCAATCTCGCCTGCCAGCCCCGTGGAAGACAAATATTTGTTCAAGAGGCCTGTTTTTCCTTTCTGCAGGACGGTTGATTAAACAAGGGCTGGAAGACGCTGGCTGCACCCGGGGGAGGGCTGCCCACTCGCCTTTGCAACCAAGACCTCTCCCGGTGATACAACGGCCTGCAGGGCCAGGATTTGCCAGCCTGTGTGAATGCCAGGGCGAGCCGCAGTTTTTGCCGCTACCGGTTCAGCCGAACCGGTGTGAACTGGTTG
>JAOYMU010000039.1:37325640-37336587 GCA_025802295.1 Psammodynastes pulverulentus
TTGGCAACTGGAAGCCTGGCAGACTTCAACTCCCAGCTTTGCTGGCTGGGGAATTCTGGGAGTTGAAGTCCTCCAGGCTTCAAGTTGCCAAGGTTGGAGACCCCCGGCCTGGAGGAAGCCAACTTGCAGAGAAGACGGGGACCCTTTTCCCGTTCTCTTACTATGTGCAGCCCCGAAGCATCGGCCATTCAGGTGCTCACCCCCTCCTGGATGTCACTTTAGGATGCCAAGAAGAGGCCGACTTCGACATCTCCTCCTGAGACACTCGGCCTGTGGTGCCTGGCACAACCGCTCCTGCCCCCGAGAGAGAGCCACAGCAGCGCTGAGGGGGGGGCAGCCGGGTGCTGCTCTTCCCCCCCCCCAGGAACCATCTGTGTCGGTGGCCAAGCTCAGTTCCACCTGGGGCCCCGTTGCCCTTCCGGGCCTGTTTCCTTTGTGCTTCCCCAAACATGGAAGCCAGGCCTGCACCTGAACCAGGGAGGGAGGGGGCATCTCCTGCTCTCAGGAGGGCACGGAGGAGGACTTGCCGGGCGTTGGTACAAAAGCTGTTTTACTTCTGCCCCCTCTGGAAGGGCCAAAGGCTGCCCTTAACAGTCCGGCTGCCCTCCCACAAAAACGTCTCCTTGGCCGGGATGGGGGGGGGAAAACAGAAGCGAAAAGTTGTTGCTTTGTGGTTCAATGTAACTGCCCCTCCCTCCCCCCTCCTGCCCTCCCTTCCTTGCTTTTGCTTCCCAGACTGGGGTGAGAGAACGTGGGCGTGGAAACTGCCCTGACTTTCTTTGGAGAGTAGGGCAGGAAGCCCCTCCCCGGGCAATGCTGTTTCTGACCCTTGGAAGCCAAGACAAAGAGTGCCCCTGAGCGTATGCAGCCCTGAGCCCTGGTACTCTTAACTGGAATGGCTTCATGGCATCTCCCAGTGGAGCTCCCCCCCCCCGGTCCTTTTAGCTTCTGATGGAAACTGACAGCTGGGTTGCAGGGCCTCCTATGCCATCCTCACCCTGGTGACACCCAGGCCAATGCACACACAGACGCACACACCGATATGTGCCAAGGGTGGGCAGGCAGGCAGGACCCTCAGGACCAGGAGGAAATCAAGAGCAGGCAGCTGGAAGCCCCATAGCAGAACTGCTCCTCCCCACACCTGCAGCCGTGATCTGCATGCCAGGGGGAGGCCCAACACCTGCTTGGCCCTCCTGCCTTCGGAGGCCCTTTTCGCACGCCCCAGTGAGGCCCCTGCAAGAGGGATGTCATTGCACGGCGTCCAGAGCGTGTGCCCATGTGCCTGTTATTCTGGGTGGGGGATTCCCCCCTCCGCCAGCCCCTCTAGTTTCACTGCGAAGAAGGGAGCCTCTTCAGTTGCACGCAGAATAACGGAAAACCCCATTGTGGCTTCAGAGAAACTGCCCCGGTTCTCACATCCTCTTCCTCCACCCTCCGGGCCCAGCGGAGAAGGTGGCTCTTCTCCTGCCTTCTGAAGCAGGCGGAGGCTTTCAGCCCACGTTCAGTCTTTCGGAGGGGATCTAATTTGGAGGAGAAACTCATGGAGGAGAGAAGCAGCCGGGAACTAAGGAGAAACTTCCTGACAGTGGGAACAATCGTTCAGTGGAGCGGCTTCCCTCCAGAAGGTGTGGGTGCTCCATCACCCGAGCTTTTCAAGAAGAGATTAGAGAGCCATTTGTCTGAACTGGTACAGGGGCTGGACTAGAAGACCTCCAAGGTCCCTTCTAACTCTGTTATCCTGTTGCCTAGGCCTGAAGAGGCAATGGGGTCTCCACGAACCTCCAGAGATTTCTCTCCAGGAAAACTCCTTGCTTTCCACCAAGAATCTATTTTCTTCTGGCTCCTTTAAACTACTCGGTTTGAGAGTTGTGTCAGATCTAAGGGTTGGACAACTGCTGCCTTTTGGGCATCCCTTAGACTCCCCTGGGGACAATCCTGGTCTGCGTTGACTGCAGGGCAAGGATTCCCACCACATGCTAAGCGACACAATGTGGTTTAAAAGCCACCCGGGCAGAGTTAACACAAGATCTTAAGCTGAAGCCTAGCAAACTCCTTTGGCACTGGAGAGGCTCTGCCCACGGGAGGTCCCCTTGGCATGGCTGGGCCTTGCTTTGTGCAGACCTTTGTACCCAGCCTTGACCCTAATGTGGGCAGAGATGCCCTAAATCTGGAATCCTTCTCTGCTTGTGTGTACAAAGGACCTCTTTGGCACTTGCTGCCCTCTCTGTTCCTCTGGCAGCCGCCCCTGAAGTCTCCTCCCATACTTTGCTTACTATAGAAATGCTGCAGGTGGCCCAGATTGGCACCACTGGCATGCCAAGCACAGGTGTTCATGGGCAACCCCCACCTGCCTTGCCGAAACAGGTGCCCACTTGGGCGAACAAGGGTGGGGCCAAGAAAAACCCCACAGGGATGGGAGCCCCACACCCCAACATCCATCTCGAGGCAACAGCTGTGATTTTGTGTAACTCTTCCCCCTGCTGAGATCAGGAGGAGAACAAGTTGCTTCTATGCTCCCCAGATGTTTCTGCAGAGAGACATTCCAAGGACGTGGGAAAGAGAGCGAGGGTCTCTTGGGGTCTGCAGGAAGGCTGCAAGGTGGACAGCTCGTTGCCAGAGCCTCTGCCGGGCCTGGGAAATGCTCTCCGCCACACTTGTTCAGCCCGGCCTTCGAAAGAGCCCCCAGTGGGCAGTTGCCTAAAGGCAAGTGTGAATGTGACAGTTCTCATCCTTCCGCCGTGGTGCGTTTATGCAACATCATTTACCGGACCGAGCCTTCTGGCTCCCCCAGATAAAACTCCTTCGCCACTCCTTCAATCACTGCTCGAGCCAGGGACCTGCTTGAAACCTCAGCCCGGCTTGGTCACGGCGATAAGGACTGCCTGCCTGCCTGCCTGCGTGCCCTTCTTGGCCAGGGCAGCCTTCCTGAGACCCGGCTGCTTCCTGGAGGGGACCTGACCTCCTTCGTATGGGCAAGCAGGCAGCCTCTGCCCGACTGAACCTCCCCACCAAGGACGAGTTGGTCAATTCCCTTTCCCAGAAAACTGCCCGGTTGCATCAGGACAGCTACTCACTCGTGGTTTTTTCCTCCCTGGGAAAATGCAAGAAAACACACCCGAGGGGCATGAGGGGAGACCGGCACCCCAGGCCCACATGCCACGAGGCCACCCAGCTGGATCTTTCCCCAAGCGCGGGGGGGTGGGGGGGGTGTTCTATTGGTCTGCTTAGCCGTGAAGCGGCTTGACTGAGATACAGCTGGGCGGTTTGTGCAGCAAGCAAACTGGTCTGGCTTCACACAGCTCCCTCAGCTCACAGCTGAGAAACCTCCTCCTGGTTTACGGTGATGTGTGGATTCAAACCCTCTTCTTGGCTTTCCGGGAAGGTGGGGGTGACCATGCACAGAGGAGGGCCAAGGGGAGGCTGCCCCCTCCAGGACTGGGGCTGCTGCTCCCCTGCCATCTGCCACCATCCCGTCATGCCAAGGAGGGACAAGCATCCCCTTGAAAATGGGGGGGGGGGAGAGGAGAAAGGAGCCGGAAAGCCGCCGACAGGAAAAAAGAAGGAGGCGTTCAAATAAATTGTTCCTTCTGGAGGAGGGGAAGCAATCAAAGGGAGGCATGGAGTAGGAGATAAGGCAGGAGACAGGAGGAGCAAGTGTGGGAGAGGAGGAGATGGGAGGGGGAGGAGGGAAGAAAATAAAAGCTGGTGGAGGGAGCAAGCAACATGGAGGTGCGGAGGAGCCCCCCCTGCGCTCCCCCCTCGCCTATCGCCCTCGCCATCACCAGAGCCCAACCTCAAGTAGTTTTTCACCAGGATGGGAGTCATCTGCAGCTGCTCTGCTGGTGAATAAGCACCTGCTTATCTCGCCCAACGGCTGTGAGCAGCTCCAGATTGCCCCGCGATGCAATTTCCATATCAGCCCCCTGCAGCCGCTCCAACGAATCTACACAAGAGGCACGTGTGGGCAGGCGGGCCAAGGTGGAGGATCAATTGGCAGGCGGGGAGGGGCCGGGAGCCAGGCAGGCCCCGGCCGGTGGGAGATGGCGGTGGTCTCCGTTCCAGTGGCATGGGGGGCGCCGCCCTGGGGCAGGCCAGCCGGGCAGCCTTGGCAAAGATGCAGCAAGTTTGGGGTGCCAGTTGGGAGACAAGAGGAGGAGGAGGAGACTCAGGGGCACCTGGACAGCCACAGAATATCCTCAGGGTCTGATCAAAGAAGCCAAGATGGCAGCCATGACCATGGCAAGGAATCTCATTGTGTTGGCCACTGTCTTGACTCTGTGACCCTTTCCCGTGGACCGAAAGGCCTGTGGGAATACCCTTTGGCTCAAGAGCCCTTGGATGTCCAGATCTCCCATGCAGGGTTTGAGGAGGCGGCCTTGCAGAGGGACTTTAGAGACGCTCAAGACCATCCCTGCCTGCTCTCCTTTCCCTCCGCCACCAGGGATGCCCAGATGGTCCGCCTGCTGCTGCTACTGCTGCTGGATTTATGCCGGGGGTGGGGGTGGGGGTGGGGGGGCAAGGCTTAAGAGAGAGGCAGGAGGGCTGTGGGGGGGCTACCGGGCTCAGCCGCCAAACCCCCAGGAGCCCTGCGAGCCAGTGGGGAAGTTTGCAGCCGGAGCTTAGAACTCTCCGAGGGCACCGCTTGGCCCGTCCTTAATCCGACGGGTCGCGAAGCCCAAAGCCGCGTCTGCCACCAGCAGGAGGAGGGGGAGCCTCAGCAGGGCTGGGGGTCCAGCTGGCCACACCACCGCCTGCAGACTTGGGGCAGGGGGCTCGCGGGGACCCCTTGCGTTTGCTGGGCTGCTCCCCAACCGGCCGCCTGGCTGGCGAACGGGAGAAAGGAGCAGCCAGGTGCAACTAGCAGCAGGTTTCTGAGAAAAGGGGGCCTGGGTGTCTTCGCCTGATGGGGGGCTGGCAATTTGCCACCCAGCTCAATCTCTGTCGCCTGCAGCCCCTCGCAAAACACTTGCTCTGCTTTTCTCCGTAACCCCAATTCTCTCACGCACAGCCTCCCCTGGCAGCTGGTGTGCTGGCATTTTTGCCAGGAGCTACCACGCTGCCCCCCCCCCATCCCTGGCTGTAGACGGTCCAACAAACTAACTAAAAATAATCCGAAACCCGAGTGGCGTGTGAAAAAGCCTGGAGCCGCCGGTTTCCTCTGGCCGGCCCTCCCCCTCCCCCATTTCCCAGAGGCGAAGAAGGGTCCTCGCCCAGCCTGACCCGCACTTCCTGCCTGCGAAGCAGCCTGTGTTTTCCACACCTGCGCTCTGCAGTCAGTTCACATCAGCTCCTAAATCTAACCGAATCCAAAAATATTAAAAGCAGGGCCCATCTGTTGTCCAAGTGATGAGAGCAGATGTGTGGAGGGTTTCAGAGGGCTGGCTGGCAACTCTTCAAAACTGCCAGAAGCTGCACCTGTCCAGACTCCGCCGTTCCCCTTTCTCAATTAATCCCCTCCCCCCTCGTGTTTTTGCAAAGAAACTCCCCCTCTGCCCAGTTCGCTCGGGGAGCTGTGTGCCTCACACACACACACACACACACACACACACACACACACACACACACAGAGCCACAGAAGCTCTTGGCAAGCCTGGGCATAAACACAAATGTGCTGGCATTAAAGCCACCCTGGGGGGGAGGGGAGGGGAGGGGGAAGCAGGGCAGGAAATAGGGCGGCCACCTCCTGCACCTCACCCAAGTCTGCCAGCTGCTGGGAAGGAGAACGGAGGTCTCCCGCCTGGGCCAGGGTGGCACCTCCTGGGTGAAGCTCCTCAGGGCTGGTCCTCAACCATTCAGCTGCCTTGGGAACCCCCAGGCGGCTCTTCAAAAGAGCATGATGGTGCGTGGCCCCTTTTCACGCCTCTGACCCGCATGGGCTCCCTTTCATTCTGTAACCAGGGCAGCTGAGTGGCGAGGCCTCCGGTCAGGCTAATTTACACATTTACCCCTGGCCTCAAAGCGTCTGGCTAGCTCTGGGCATCATGAAGGATCCTTGGCGTTCTCTGAGCTTGGTGGTTTCCTTGAAGACCTTTCATTACCAAACTAGGCAACATCATCAGTGCTGGAGATGTTACCTAGTTTGGGTAATGAAACATCTGCAAGAAAAACCCCCAAGCTCAGAGAGCGCCAAGGATCCTTCATTTCTACGCTGGGCATCAGGCTAAGTCTTGGTTTACAGCAACAACGGCTGTTTTGTCACAAGGCCAGAGCCTCTGCAACCTCCCCCCCCCCATGTGATGCTTTACACAACAGACACACCTCCCTGTCCAAAGAGACCCTGGCTGGCACAGCCCTGCTGGCCCCCCTGCTGCCCACTTGTACCCACGAGCAGCTTCCCTTAGGAAGCCAGCTGCAAAGCCAGGCCTGGTGGTGGCCCCCTTGTTGAGGAAGCAGATGGACACCCGGGAGCCCGGCTGTGCCTTTCCGCAGCTCCCACCCAGCTGCTCCGCCGTGCTGGGGAACAGCCACCCTCTTCGGGCTGCTGGCGAGCGAGACCAGGCAGGGCACAGCGCCAAAGCAGCGGGCCAAATTCTCCGCCTGTGAACAATGGGCTGGAAAGGCGAGGGGGGGGGAGCGATGCAGAAGGGGAAGGACTGGCTTCTTTCCACCAGAGAAGGATGTCACTTGACCTTCCCTTGGGTCACAGCCTGGGAAAGGGCTGCCCTGGTAGGTCAAGGAGAGAGGGCCAGGGCTGCCCAGAGGAAGGCGGCCACAGAGATCCTGTTTCCAGGCAGGGTCAGGCTACACTGCCAGCCTCACCCGGCCAGGCTGCCCCCGAGACCTCAGCCGGGGACGGAGAAAGAAAGAGAGAGCGGCCAACTTAAGAAGCTTCTTAAAGCAGCTCACAGCTCGGTATTTGCTCTCTGCTTGTTTTTCCCTGGTACTTGCAGCCTCTGCCCCAGCAGGGAGCATTGCCACTGGGACAGCAGAAGGTCAGAAGCACACTGGCGCACTTTCCTTCCATTTCCCTCGCATGCATGAGTGAGGCCACCTTTTTGGATAACTTCCCACCGTTTCTCGAGAAGGGAGGCGCCCTTTAGAATTGCAATGCAGCAAACATCCTGATTTCAGTTCAGTACCTGGCCCAGTTTCTCCCTGACTCGACCGGCAGAGACCAAAGATAAGTCCAATTGACACTTAATGGGGGGGGCATGCAAGGGCCGCCATCCGTCCAGAGAGATCAGGGAACTGCTAGGTGGATTAAACGTCTTCAGACAGAGATGTCCAATCTTGGCCACTTTAAGACATGTGAATGTCAACTTGTTGAGGTCCACAAGTCTTAGAGAGGCCAAGGTTGGACAGCTCTGCCTTAGAGGGAAAGGCAGAACATCCACTGAATAATCAAAAATAATTCCACATTCCAACTTCTTTCAACAGAGTAGTATGACTGTAGTCCACGTAAGGACCAGCCCTCGTGATGCTCTTTAGATCAGGGGTCTCCAACCTGGGCAACTTCAACTCCCAGAATTCCCCAGCCAGCTTTGGGAGTTGAAGTCCACCAGGCTTAAAGTTGCCAAGGTTGGAGACCCCTGATCTAGATAATAAGAGATCCTAGAATTTTCCTAGCAGTTATTTAATATACGAAGAAAAGACCCATTTTCAGCAGCCTTCTGCCTTTCTGACTCAAAAGAAAAGCCTTCTGAAACCGAGGACCAGCTCAGAAGAAAAGAAAAAAAGGCACGCATACTAATTCTGTCAATAAAGGCTCCAGAAGTTAACGTATTTCGCTGATATTACAGAAGTCGGTTTCACCCAACTCTGGCAGCAAAGGAAATAGGTGCGGATCTTAACTTCTAGTGATTAGGTAGTTGCATCAGATACCCTTCTCAGTAGCGTGTCGAGGGAGTCAACAACAGCCTCCTTCTGGGATTCACACACACACACACACACACACACACACACACACACACACACACGGTTCAGTCTTTATCCTGTAATCCTCTCCAGTTCCCAACCACTATGACTTTGCTTTGCCTTTTCGAGGTAAACCTAGTTTGACCAAGAGCCACTGCCTGGCTGTGAGCACACCATACATACGACAAAGACCCAGCCAACAGAACTAGAAGCTGGCAGGGCAAACCAGCCTCCTCTGCAGAGCAGTCAAGGGCCGTGGTCTCTCTCCAGGAACATAACAACCGCACCATTCATGGACATAAGTAAAAGCTGTTCACTGAATCCCGTTTGGGTTCTGAATTAGCCAGTCTTCAGAGTTTCCCCCATGCGTCGTCACAAAGTAGGCCAAAGGACTGGATTCACACAGCACATGAAGAAGGAGAAGCCAAGGTTTAAAACTAGCCCAGTTTTAGATCAGTTGTGTGAATGCAGCCTGACCTGCTTAAGTCTTTCCTACAAACCTAATCATCGTCTCCTGGGCTGCCTATCAGTTTGTGGATAACAGGCTTCCTTGGAGGAACTAGTGCACGAAGTGGCTTTTGAAACTGGTTTTTTTAAAGGTTTAGATTAGAAACTTAGAGCAATCACGAATCTTTGAAAGTAAGATCTGAGTGAACACCTCGAGGGAGGCTCCTCTCGTCTCTTACCTTTGCAGCCGAAGCCTTGAGCCCTGGATGGTTTCCCAGAAACCCCAATCTCTTCTTCCCGGGGACGGACAGGTCATCTCACCTGGCGCTTCCTCCGAGAGCAGAGAGGGGGCCGTTCATCTTGCTCGGCCTCAGGGAAGCAGGAGCAGCCCTGGCTGGCCAGAGGAGCCGAGGAAGGGCTGCATCTCCTGGTCTTCCAGGTTGAAGGGTCTCCGTTCTCAAGGCAAGGGAGCAGGTTTGGGTGCCTAGGAGCCTCTTTCCCCGGTGCCTGAGCCGGCGCAGTCTATCTGAGAAGCAAAACAGCCACTCCGGTGGGAGCAGAGCAGCGACATCCTGAAGCGGCTGCAGCCCTCTTTCCCCGCCAGCCGAGCAGGAGACCTTCGCGAGGGAGAAACAACAGGAAGGAGAGGAACCAGCCCTGGAGTCGGAAAGGCTCCTGCAGCACCTTGGAGGCAGCCGAAGAGCCAACCAGTGTTTAAATTCCACTTGGAGGGGGGAAAGGATCGGAAGGGAAAATGCCGATTTTGCTCCTAAGGAAAGGGGGCAGAAATACTTCAGTGAAGGGAGGTTTTAAAAAGAACTCCTAGAGGAGCAGAGTTCTGCCCCCTCCACCCCTTCCAGGCTCCCTGTGAGTTCCAGCAGTGGATCTGGGAGTGGGGGGAACAGCCCGGAAGAATGGCCTTCCTCTGGCTTCCCCAAGGCCACCTGGCTGAGACAAGGGGGCTCCGACCACCCAAGGCCCTCCCTGCTTTACCCAGTCGGTTAAGAAGAGCCCTCTTTAATTTGCACAAGGCTCAGTCCGGTGCCCGTCATGCCAGGGAGGATTGGAATTGCTCCAGTGCCCACAAGGATGCCACCCCCAGAGTGGTGTTTCTCAACCTTGGCAACTTTCAGATGTGTGGACTTCAGCTCCCCAAATTCCTCAGCCAGGCTAGAGAATTCTGGGAGTTGAAGTCCATACATCTTAAAACCTTAAAGCCCAGGGTATTCTGGGAGTTGAAGTCCACACATCTTACCCTTGCCAAGGTTGACAAGCGCTGCTTTAGTCAATGGATGGTGGAGGGGAAGGTGTTTTCTTTATTGGCGTTTCAACTCCCCGCTGGTTGAAACCCGGCTGCACCCCTTTCATTAACGCCATTCATGGTTTCATTTGATTCTCACGCAGCTCCTTTACAATGGAAAATTATAGGCATTTTTGCTAAATCTGCAATACAATAACCTGTTTTCTGTCACTTGTCACAGTTTTTGTTGAATGTTTGGTGCTTTTTTAACAGCATTCATGTACACGTAAATATAACCACCTCCGTTCAAGGAGAAGCGAAGTGCTTAAGGATAGGTTTCAAGGGGAACGTGTTCTCCGCCGATGCTTATTTTCACTCCAAAGCCTTGCCAGGAACAACACATAGTGAAACTGTGGCCGTGTCTTCTAGAACAGGGGTCTCCAACCTTGGCAACTTTAAGCCTGGAGGACTTCAACGCCCAGGATTCCCCAGCCAGAATTCCTCTACCGCTACTCTTGCCTGGTTTACCAACTTTCTCTGCAGTCACTACAGCAGTACCCTTTTCAGGGAGAGGCAGTGAGGCCCAATGGGTGTCTGGGAGAGCATGGAACAGAGCTGGGGGTGGCGGGGTTGCAGAGCCGTGGGGAAGGGGGCCAGATAGACGGAGCCTGGGAAGCCTTGTCAAGCGTGTCTCTCCTTTCCCCAAGGAGACTCGAATGGTGAAACGCGTTGATGGCTGCGAGAGAATCGGGCTGGGGCTTTGCTGGGCTCCCTTCAAGCCAGCCGGCTTCCTGGGAAGGTTGGCAGGAATGACGGGCGTCTCGCTGGTGAAGGCTGCGCAGCGGTTGGAGTTTGCAAAAGCTTTAATTGAAGTGCTGGCTGCTGTTAATTATATTAAAGAATGCAAGAGTGAGCAATGGGCTTTTTATTAGCTAATGAGGATTTCCATTTTGTGCCCTTTGATTTTTGAAAAGCTAATGGCTGCTAAATTAAACCCATTTGGTTTCTCTTCCCCTCCCCGTCTTTGCTCTCTTGGCTGAGAACTGGGGGAGGCAGAGGTGATCCTCTGGCTTATGGGGAAGGGGAGGCCGAGGTGTGGGGAGGGGTACACAGGGAAGCCGGGCAAAGAAACTGATTGGGACAAGGGAGCAATTTTGCCCTCTCTGGCATGGCAGCCACTCCGCCCCCCTCCT
Organism: Psammodynastes pulverulentus; assembly: GCA_025802295.1. NCBI lineage: Eukaryota > Metazoa > Chordata > Lepidosauria > Squamata > Psammodynastidae > Psammodynastes > Psammodynastes pulverulentus. The sequence continues at coordinate 37,336,375 of JAOYMU010000039.1, forward strand.
CCCACTGAGGGTTTGCTGGCCACCGTGTTGTGCATTAAGGAAATGTGCAGTAACTGCACCATTAAACTCATTAGGCTGCTGAAAAGGTCCCCTCTGCCAGGCCCAGGACGGAGGGTTGGTCATTAGGACAAGGGATTAGGGCCGGAGACCCAGGGAATTCTGTAGCCTTGCCAAGTCCTGGAAGAGACTCCCACTGGACACGGGGGGGGGCTT
>JAOYMU010000039.1:37353830-37367907 GCA_025802295.1 Psammodynastes pulverulentus
TCCTCCTCCTCCTCCTCCTCCTCCTCCTCTGCCTTTGTCCCTGCCTTAATCTGTCATGGGAAGAAGGGGCTGCCTCCCCCATCCTCCCTGCCCCATTTTCAGCCCCTCCTACAAACCCAAAGGGCCGCCATTTTCTCGTCTGTCTGAAAGCGAGCGGGGGGAGAAGATTCCCTCCTTCCCATCCATGGGAATTTATCCTGAGAAGTCCTCACCCGTCACCCACTGGGTGAAACATCCAGGTTCTGACAAGCAAAGGAGGAAGAGGCCCATTAACCCACATCTCTGTGGCAGGACCTTCTGCCCTTGATGGGTGGCCGACCGATCTGGCCTTCGGCATCCTGGAGGTTGCAGCCTTGAGGACCCCCGTTCTGGGCAACCCTAGAGAACCTTCTCCCTCCTTGCAATCTGGCCTTCAGCATTTTGCACCTTTCCTCCTCCACAGCCACTCCCGTGGCCTGGCGTGGCCTCCGTTGGATCTCCCCCGCAAAACGGCTGTGAGCTGTGAGGCTGGAAAGGAAGCGAGCCAGACAATCACCTTGAGCCTTCTGGGCAGTTTGCCTTCCTTGCCAGCCCTGGGCTTCTCCAGGCCTTCTGCTCCGCTGATTTCCCTTTCGCACCAGCCGTGAAATGAGACACACACACCCCACCCCCTTTCTGGGCAAAGCAGCATATGTTTGGATTAGCCACTCTTCTGCAGAGCTGGCCAGGATCCCTGGGGCCGGGGTCCACATATATGTGTGTGTGCAGGGGGGTAGGAGGGTCTTCCTTTGTGTGGAAGTACATTCAAAACAGCTCCTGCTGGTGAGACGGACGGGCACCGACTGGCAAGACCAAAAAGACAAGAAGCGCAAAGGATGTTCTGGGCTAAAGCCTCCGTTAGCCAAAACCATGTTTGCAGCTTCATCTCTAGCCCAGGGCTCCCAAATTCGGCAACTTTAAGGCTTGTGGATTTCAACTCCCAGAATTCCTCAGCCAGCATAGTCCACAAGTGTTCCATATGCTAGGTTTGGAGACCCCCAAACTCTAGCACATTCACAGGGAAGATTCTCAGTTCCTGCCATGCCCCTTTATCAGTTCAGCTGGGTTGCTATGGATCCTGTGCCCCCTGCTTCCCCAGGTCAGCCCTGAAGAGCCCCCTCCGCTTCTTGGGTTGGGGGGGCTGAGCACCCAAGTGCCGCATTTGGATGACCAACCAGCCCCAAATGCCGAGCTGCCTCATCAAAGCAGAGGGGGGGGCATCCAGGGAGTGGAGGCAGCCGCTCCAGCCGGCGGCTTCATTGGAATGCTGCCTGCGCAGAGCAGGTTCCGCCCTCGGGGAAGGCTTCCGTGTCAAAAGGCCAGGAATCTTCTATGAATATTTCATTAGGAGGCCTCCTGCCGCTCTGCAGAGAACATCTGGCTGGGCTCTCCAGAGGCCACCCGGGGCTTTTGTGCAGGAAGCCGGAACGGGAAAATATGGGACGGGAAGGGAGAACTGGGTCATGGTGAGCTCTGCCCGCCTGCCCCGGAGCCCCCAGGCTCCCCCCAGAAGCCGGACAGGAGCTCCGAGGCTGGATTTCCTGAGCCACGTTGGCCAGGCTCTGAGGGGACCCAGGCTGGGAGGGACGGGTCTTCCCACAGCCAGGGAGCGGAGGGAGAAACTGGCTCTTTTTGATTACAGGTACATCCAGACCTCACTTTCCAAACCTCCCACACCTTTCCGGGTCTTGCCATTTTGAGACCTCCAAACAATGCCTACCTTTTAAATTCCAGAGTAACTGACCAACATACAATATTGAAAAAAATTGTGTTTGTTAAAAAAAATATGCACGTGCAAAAAAAAGGGATGTATGAGAAGAAAGCTTGAAAATATGATGATTTTGACTATCATCAGATGGCTGACTAATTTCTGCTGTTTCCCACCTCAGAGATTCGCAGCCATTTCCTAAAATCCTGGGAAAGACCTCCCCTCTCCCATGCCACGAGGACCCTTGGAGAAAGGGAAGCTCAGCTCTTCCACCTTGTCTTCTAAGTGAAAAAAAACTGGGTGCCTTGAAGGAAGCACCCCCTTTTGGGGGGAAACACATGATTGTGCTGCCCTGAAAGGCTGGGAAGAGAAGAGGCTCCAAAGCCAAAGTGGTGCTAAAACGATGAGGAAGTCAGACTTGGGGATCAGGGAGTCACCTCACATCGGTTCTCCTGCCGAGTGTTGGGCTCCTTTAGCTCCATTTCTTTTTAGAACAACTTTCATACTTTGGGCTATTTTTAAAAATAAGTCAAATCCAAATACATAAATTAATATTCTGCACAGCACCATTTTTATTCCTGAGTGGAATGCAAGATAGATTTTTAGTCTTACCATTGACTTTGGAGATCCGTCCCTCAGGGCCAAAATCTTTCTTAGGATCTCTCCGGGATACGCCCCATTCTGGCCCTAAAAACAGCACTTGGACCGTTCTGATTCTTCAGCTCAACGCATTGATCTCATTGTCCAGTTTGTGGCTTGGATTAAAAAGGCAGACGATTCTCCATCTCCCAAAACAAGGATTTGGCGCACCGTTCTCCCTCCACAATATCTCAGACCGATGGGGTGAAGCCGGTTCAGGTATTATTTGGCACGATGAGAAAAACTTGGAAAGGCTAATTCCTAGAAGAGCTGAACTACCCTTCGGCAGCGTCCCGTTTCTGGACAGTCTCTGGTCTCAGGGGAAGCAGCCTTTTCCCAATTTTCTTGCACTTGGACCCCCTTCTTCGGTTCAAGGACTTTGCTGTCCTCCTCAGCCAGCCATCTTCAACTCAGCGCCCTCCAGATGTGCTGCATTCGACCCCTGTTATCCAGCTGTGGGGCTTTGCAGTGCATGGAGAGAGGCAACGCATCCAGAAACAAAATCTTCATCTATCAACCTTCCAGCCAAAAGGACATTTCTATTATTTTACATTAAAGCTGAAAACCCCCAAAGCTGTAGGAATTTGGCCAATGTGATTTACGTCGCCAACGTTGGATGTTATTGTTCTTGAAACAATCAGCGTAGCATCTTTTAAAGCAAATGTTTGCATCCTGGGGGAGTTTCCACCTTTGGGCCTTTCTGCCACTGGACCAGATGCCACTTCAGAAGAGGAGTTGAGCCAAGGAAGCGCTTTGGTGGAGCCGCCGAAATTTAGCAGGATGCGTTTTCTCTGACAATATGCAAAGATTCCTCTCTGGGGTTTCGGGCTCAACCTCAGCTGCACCCCAAGCATCGCTGGAGAAGGAGCTTCCCAGCAGGGACCCTCTCTGGAGGCAGAGCAATGCTGGACTTCGGAGGGCAGATTCACTCTTCCCTTCGCCAGGCAAGGACGGGGTCTCTCAGGCCTTCCTGAGCAGGAGAGGAGAAGCGAAGAGCGGGAGAGCAGAACATTCCCCTGCCTGCCCAGACTAGACAAAGCTTCCACTGCCTGGGAAGTGTGAGAGGACCAGGATCGAAGTTAACATTCAATGACTCTGATCTGTAGCCACGGCGAGAACTGCCAGGTGATGCCACCAACCCTCAAGCAGATTCTTCCACACACAGAAAGACTCGCATACACACCACTGTCCAGGCTGTTGAGCGGGATGGCCATGCTCAGAGGCACAACCGCATGTGCCTGGCACTCTCGTGCACTGCTAGCAAGCAATCAGCCCCATGCCCCCTGCACACAGATGGACCAAACAGCGAGAGAAACAGACTGTCTTTCTTGCTGGTTGAAAAATGAAGGCAAAATACCTTTGGCTGCTCCTCCGGCTTCCCAAGGACGCTCGGTACCTGCCCTGCTTTTCCAGCCTCCCTGCCTCATCCTCTTGCTCCTTCTTTCGCTCTCTTTTTCCTCTCTTTTGCGGGGCTGCTGCGTCTCGCCAGCCCATCCTCCATGGCACCTCTGCCAACTCAGCTGCCACCTGCTTCGCAGTGGGCTGCCAGCTTCTCAGCTTCATATGCTCCTTTTGGCCCCTCGCTGCCTTCTGGCATCCTGGCAGACAAACCGCTCGGCTGATGGCACCGGTCCATTTCCCTCCTTTGCGATCCAGCTTCTGCCTTGGTTGCCACCGGAGCCGCCTGCAGTACCAGCTCTTTGAGAAATTGGCAGGGAATGAACCAGAATACGGAGATCTTCCGTGAGCAGCTGATTGTAGTCACGTCTTGGGGAGGAGGATGAAGGAGAGAAAAAAGAGGAAGGGGAACAAAGAGCCCCCCAAAGGAAGAGCCATCCTGCTCAGAGCAAACTTGGAGCCAGGACGGCCAGGGGGCTCCGGTGCCTTGGCAGCTGTGTGGCAGGAAGGAGCCAACCAGCCCTGCAGCTTCCTGCTCTTGCCAAGAAGGGGAGGGGAAAGGGAAGTTGATCATTTGGCATCCCTGATTTTGCCAGGGAGATCCGTTCCAGCCCATCTGGAGCAGCTGAAGCAACTCCTTCCCTGGGCACGGAGGCCCCCAGAGACCTGATGCCTTCCATCTCCATCCCTTCCCCTGTGCAGAACGAGAGGTCTAGGTAGCGCAGGCAGATCTTGGGCTATTTCCACCAGCAAGCCTCTGTCCTTCTGATGCATTGCAACAGGGTCTCTCCAGGACACGCCCCTTCCCATCATTCCCCTGCCTCAAGTTTGCACAGACCTTGGCAAATAGAGAAGGACACGCAGAGGAGAGGCTTTGCATCCAAAGCTTTGGGTGCTCAGGAACACCCCTGCTCATGTCGGCATGCTAGGACGGGATTAGGGGGTGGCAGAAGCCCTACACCCCAAAGGTGGGGGGGAAGAGAGGGGGCACAAGAGAGCCTAGAAGACCCTCGAGCTGGAATGAAAAGCTTTCCCAGGGATGGGTGTTGCTGAAGAATCCATTTAAAACGAAGGAGAGCCCATGGAAGGCTGGGTCTTTGGGAATGCCGATGAAGCTGCCTGCCCCAAGTGCCAGAGAAGCCCCCCTTTTCCGGAGAGGCACCCTGGAAGGTCTCCCCTAGTCCAAGCAAGACCAGCCAAGGAGACCAGCCGGCTAAAGGCTGCCTAAAGCAGAAGGTTCTGCTTGGCACCAGGCAGCCTCTGCTTCAAAGCGCAAGACGTCGCTTTGTTCTTGGCTCCCTGGGTATGAAACTCTCGCGCTTTTCATGCCCCACAATTCTCCCCCCCCCCGAAGGGCATTTCCGACAGAAGCTTCCTCCGACTTTTTGCCTCGGCTGGCACTTCCTTGCCTTCCCTGCGTCTTGGGTCACGGACTGGGGCTACGCTCTCCTTTCTGCCTACACCTCTCTTCTTCCGCTTCCCCCGTCTCTCTCTCATCTTCCCCATGAACTGATTTCCTGGGTGCAGCGATTGCTAAGACCACTGATTTGCTTTGAACACCTGGTTGGTTTAGAATCTTTGCTAAAGCTGCAAGCGGTACCTGGATCCATTTCTCAGGGGCTGCCGGAGTGCAGAACTCAGAGCCCCTGTCCTTGCTACGGACCCTCTGGGCCTTTCTCCGGCCCTTTCCTGGAGCTCTCCAGCCAGCTGCTGGGAGCAAGTGGGGCGGCCATTTCCGAGGGCTGAAAAGAGGGCAAAGGTTGTGTTCCAGCTGCCACATTCTGTGCGAGATCAGAAAGGGACATAGCAACAGCTGCCTGGCTCTGGAATCGGCCTTCCCTCCTCCCTCCCTCTCCCTTCTCTCCATCTTTGAGCTACTCTTGGTGATGATGATGATGATGATGATGATGATGATGATGATGATGATGATGAAGAAGAAATTACCCATCTCTACAGAAAAGCTCCAAGCGGGGTCGGTTCCAGGCCATTCTGTTCCTTAAGATGAGGCGGGGTTTTCGCCCGGAAACCCCCCTTCCTAATTAAACAGCCTCCATCCTCCCTTTGAGGGCCAAGACTGAACCTAACATATGGCTCCTCTCAATCCACCCACCAGGTTTTCCATGAACACAATATGTGAAAATACAAAGTGTTTTAAAGGCAGAATTTAGCATCCTGCAAATTATCTTGAAAAAGTGGCTCTAGCCCTTCACGATGCAAAAATAAGCTCAAACGTGCGTGGGAATGTTTTAGGAAACGGAGCAAGATTTCCGGTTCTTGGAGGGGGGGGATACTCTGCTGTCCCGTATCAGAGCAACCGCCTGGGAGTCCAAGGTCGGTTCGCTAGCAAGGGGGACGGTGGGACAGAGGGGACATTTGCTATCCCCTCCGTGCCAAGAAACGCGGAATTGATCCTGGGGAGTCTGGCAGGTCAAAACGATGCCCCTCCTCTGATCTACGATTCCCCCCAAGTTAGAGATTAGGAAACGGCAGCCGGGAGCCTCTTTCCTGAACCAAACCCAAGAAGGGGGGGGGTTGAGGTTGTCCTCTGTCTGCCTTTCTGCCCAAGACCTGACCTGCCTCCCTGGGGCAGCAGCTCCCTGGCGTCGTAAGAAAGTAATTGCAGGCTCCAATTAATTGGATTAAACTGCCCGCCAGCTGCCCCCGAGGACTGGCCTGCACTGCTCCTTGGGGCGGTGTGAGAGCCCCGTTTAACAGATTGCATCCCTGGGGCCACAGTTAGCTGCTCAGCAGGCAGACAGAAAATCCCATCCAGCACTTCTGCACCTGTGGGTTGGGTGGGTCCCTCTGGAGCCAGCCCCTGCCTGCCCCCACCAGATGGGGCCACCTCCCCACCCCGCAGACAGCCTGGGAGGAAGGAGGCAAACTCTGCAGGAGGTTGGAAGGACAATTATTGTGGTGAAAAGGTCCTCCACATTGCGTGTGTGTGTGTGTGTTTGTGTGAGTGAGTGAGTGTGTGTGCCTCAAAGGCCCTCCAAGGACCCAAAGGCCTCTCTTGTCTTGTTCCTGGAGAACTTCTCAAGGCCCTCATAACAGGTCAGAGTCTTTCTTGAAACCTTCCAGACAGCCGACTGTGCTACCACTGTATACTGTTTAAAATGCAACGTACCAGCAATGGACAGCTTCAAATATATTGATGATGTACGCATTGATAGTTGTGAGTGATGGGAGCAGGTGCAAAGGGGGCTAACGGGTGGGAGCAGGACCCCCAGCCACACCCAGGACTGGTCCTCGGTGGCTTCTCATTGGGCAGCCGCTGACGCTTTGTCTTGGCTTCCTGGCTCAGGGACCGTCAGGTGAGATTCCCTGCATCCTCCAAAATGGATGAAAGAGGACAGCAGGTCTGTCTCTTTTTACCTGTTGAAAGGATCGGTGAGACTCTCTCCGTCCTGGATTTTAGAACCAGTCGGTGGGATGCAGAAGAGCAACGGGGCCGTTGACGTTCGGAACAATGGGGTCATTTTAACCCCTTTGCGGCGCCTGTGTGTTCAGGACAAGGATCATGGGGGCAGAAAGAGAGCCCCACGGACACAGAGCGAAACAGGGTGGCCATGCCACAGTGGGCTGGGAAAGTAACAGAGCGCCTTCATCATTCTGACACATGCGTGTGCTTGCACACCCACACACACACAGAAATTCTGATGGAGAACAAGAGCGAAGGAAACCAGCCAGGGAATCTTTGTATTCAGGAAAGAGCGAGAGAGAGTTAGCTCAGGATGGCAAATGGGTCTCTCCCCCCTCCCCAAATTAAGCAGAAGGGCTTAAAAGCCAAGAATCCTGGCAGAGCTTGCCTAAGAAAAGCCGGTGGGACTTGTGGTGCAGAGGGGGAGGGGCTGGCAAGCAAAACCAAAGCCAGCGAAGGCAAGTTCGGCAGCACCAACAGCCCCTGAAGCTCCTCTGTCTCCCGCTTGGCGGAGGGGAAGGTATTCCGTGGGGCTTGGAGTTTGCATTTCACACTGCTGCCCCCTGCCGGATGTGGGGGTCGTCCCTCCAGCTCACTTTGGATCTCCAAGGGTGGCTGCTGCTTTCCAGGGGAGCCCATAAGCATCCACACATCCATGGCTTCTGCCCTCCAGATGCCTGCTCCCATCATTCCCAGCCAGGATGGTCCATGGAGTCTTCAGAAACTGCAGCTGCGGGGATGTCGGAGGCCTTCCAGGCAGAGTCTCGTGGAAGGCTGCCCTGGTCCCAGCCCGGTTCAGGCTGTTGGAATTTCCTCCCAAGCTCTTAGATCTGGGCTGCCTCGAGGACCACCCCCTGCGGCCCCTCCCCACCAGCTCCCTGCTAAGACCCGCTGGAGCTGCCCTTCCCAAGGGAAGCAGAGCCAAGTCAGAGATGCTCTCTAGGAAGAGAGAAGGAATCTCGGTGGCCTCCGAGAACCTTACCCCTGGGACTTTCTGCCTTGGGAGACCAGGGGTGGCCACTGTTTTCTAGGAGAGAGATGGTGCTGATCTGTTTGCCTTTACCGGCCCCTCCCCCTCCAATAGTCCTTGGAAATCATCCTCAGATGCTGCAGGCCACGGCTCTGGCTAAGCAAACGTGCAGGTTATCTGCCTGCCTGTCTGAGGAAGGCTGAGCGTTTGTCATTCAGAGGCACTTGGCTCCCCAAGTCCCAGAACACGGAGGCGGGAGGAGGAGGAGGAGGAGGAGATGGATGGTGCCTCCTTCAGCAGCCGTCTTTGTTCTCCTGCTGGCTTACCGATGGCCAGTGACCCAGAGAGGAAGGTCCCCTTAATGGAACGCGTGTGCTGCGTCTCCAAACAGCTGCCAGAGAGATTCCCCCGGGGGATTTAATGGAGCAGAAGGTGCAATCTGCTGCCCTCAGCACTTTGGAGATCGTTAAGTGGGAAGCACAAGCCTGGAAGGAAAGTGGGAACTCACCCTTGGTGTGGCGAGGCCCAGGGTGCGTTTCCGCTATCTCCCCAGCCCCGGCTGGAGCCCCGGGTCCAGATATAGAAAAGGCTCCCAAGTTAGATAAACCCAAGAAGGTCTGAGAGGCTAAGCTAGCAGGGCTGCCTTCCCTAAGCCGCTCAGCCATAGGATGCTGCTCTTCAGGATGTTTGGAGGTGCCGCCTTCCCTCTTTAACCCGGAGTGGGAAATTCTTCTGGTTGTGGAGGCGAAGGTGACGGTGAGGCTCAGTGCCAAAGGGCCTGCAAGCGCAGAGAGCTGGCACAGGTGTGTGAAACCAAGAGGCTTTGGCAGCCTCAAATCTATTAGACAGCCTCTCTCCCTCTGGGAGGGTGGGGGGAATCATGACATCGACTTAAAGACCACGGGGTCTTTCTGCTGGAAGCCTCTTGGGGCTGCTTAATTGGCGCTTCCATTTCAGAGCCTCGGGGGTCTCGGTCACAGTCAGGTTTACAAGCTGTTCTGTGCTTCCACGAGCGGCTAGACACTGACAGGGGCCTGGCTGAAATGAAAGCTGGAATACGGGCGTAAGATGGGAGGCGGGGGAGGTTTTCACAAGGCCTCCAAGCAAATGGTCTGGCTAAACCCTTCAACCTGAAAGCGTGGATTAGCAATCAGGGAAAGAGCAAGACAGAACTTCCAGTGGTGCTTATTTGTTTTTTATTGCTTTAAAAATAGTAGAAAAAGAAACAAAACAAAAGAGATAATTGTAATGCAAACACATATAAAATAATACATATACACACAGTGCTTTAAAAAATGAATACAACAAAAAAATGTATATCACTGTAGCAATTAAGAGTTACAATTCTATATATTTATCTAATGTAAATATTATTCAAATACAGTCCATACACATTAATTTCTAATGCATTTATATAAATATTTTAACCTACTGTATTTTATATGAATGTATTCCATATTTCATCATACACATCTGTACAAAATCTATGTCTCTGCTCATAGGTGCACTCAGGACTTCAATGCATCAGTTGAAAGGGATATACTTTATCTCCCTAATGTTGCAATATTACATCGGCCTTTTGGCCATAATAAGAGCACGGAGAATCCATTTACATTGTCAGTTATAAAATTTCATCTTTTAGCCATAGAGTTCAAAAGAATGTTGTCCTCTGAAAAGGGTTACTTTTGTCACACCATAAGCTTCCAGCCCTGCTTGAGAGCCAGAGCTATCTTTTCAATATATTTTTATATCCTGTTTATTGCTGTATATTAGTGTTTTTCAAGCTTGATGACTTTAAAATGTGCACATTTCAACTCTCAGAATTTGGGGAGTTGAAGTCCACCCATCCTCAAGACGCCTAGGTGGAGAAACAGTGCAATAGTGTTAGTTTCCCTGGAGCAATATTTAAAAGCTCCAATGCAGAACAACAACTTCGGTCCCAGAAGTGTCCCCGGTGCTGGGATCCACCCACAGTGGACCTGTCAAGAAGCCCAGGGGTCAAGTCAGGCCATCGCAGACCCAGGCCAGGGAGAGCAGCCCTTTGGGGGGGTGCCAGGGGATGCCAGCCAGGCTCTGCAGGGCTTTTGATGGGCACCTCTGCTTTCCTGCCCATTCAAAGGCCCTCCTTGCAATCAGCGGGCGGGCCCCGTGTGGTCATCGAGCACCGCCCGGTTTCCAGTCCTGGCACGGATGACGCAAGAGGGCAGACGTCACACAGGGCTCTTTTGACGTCAGGACGCCGAGGGCGGGGCGGGTGACCTCACTCCGCCTCCGGAACTCGTGCGGCGCGCTCTCGTTCCCGGGGGGACGCCATTCGCGGGCGGACCGTGCAGGCCGCGTGTCCGGCGCCGGCCCTTCGCTGCGGTGAGGCCGGGGGGGACGGGGGGGGGGAGCCGGGAAAGGGAGCGGGAGTGGGCAATGGGGCGTGTAGTCCGGTGCGTGTGGGGAGGCGGGAAGAGAGAGGAACCCGCAGCGAGGCGTGTTTCCTCCTCCCGGGCTCTTGGCGGGCGCGGATCCTCTTTGGATTCGGGGCAGCGGGTGAGAAGGGGGTTCCCTCTCCTGCCCCGGGGCTTTGTGCGGACGGCCCCCGGAGAGGTTGTGGCGGAGCTTCCCGGGACTGCAGACGCGGGTGTGCTTGCCCTGCGGTGCCTGCCAGGCGGGAGCGTCTCCATCGTCATCATAGAACATAGAAGAACAGAGTTGGGAAGGGATCTTGTAGGTCACCTAGTCCAACCCCCTGCTCGAGCGGGAGAGTCTGTTCCAAATATTAGCCTTTACCTAGGATCGAACTCATAGCCCTCTGGGCCACGAGAGAGCATCATCATCATCATCATCATCATCACACAGTGCAGAGGTAAAGAGAGATTTCCTGCCCCGAGGGAGCGATCCGTGGAGCAGAAGGTGCCTTCGGAAGTCGAGGCTGGAGGATTGTAAGACTGGACTTGTCTCAAAGGGCACAGGGGGCCCTGCTTGGAAGGGTCGGGGCTTCAGGACCTGAGACAACGCAGCAAAAGAATCAGGAATGCAACAAGGCCGCCTTCTGATAAAAACATCCATCCATCCATCCGAATAGAGCTGGAAGGGACTTCTAGTTCAACCCCCAAGGCTTCCCAGGTCTCCTGCAGACAGGCCTCCCAAAGCAAGCACAGCCCCTTCGGGCGTCAAGTGTGAGCTCTGCCACAACCTCGCCAGTCGCAGTTTCTCAAAGTCCTAGGGCTGGAAGAATGTGTGAAATGAAATAAAGGAAAGGTGTTGTTTTTTAAGGGTATATTTGGTTAAAAAAAAAATTCTAAGTACAAGCAACTTCTTACGGTGGGCATTGAAAACTGGAAAGATCAATGCATCTACTTAGACAGAAAGAGAAAGGTTTGGGTGGGAGCTTTGTACGCAGCTTGTCAAAGTCATGTTTTTGGAGCAAGACTATACATCTTGTTCGTAATGCATTCAGAAGTTTATTAAGTACGAGCTTTATTGTAATATTGAGCTGCTTGGAAATAATACTATATATTTATCAGCTCCCTGCAAACAGGCCTATTATCTTTCCTCCACTTAATGTAGACTTAAGCTGGAGTTGTGTCAAATGTGTGATTTTGGGGTTTGCAAATTCATGAAGAAGATTTTTAATATTTACTCCCTGTTTCTTCCTGTATCTAGCATTATCTCCTCAATATTTATCATAGAAGGAAACAGATTCCATTCCCTATATGTTATATCTCTTTTCTAGTGTTTGAATTGATTACAATTTTTGCTTTTCTTTTTTGTTTCAGCACTACTTTTATCCAAGGAATAAGAGAAAATGTTAGGCTCCTGTCTGCTTTTTAACAGGAGGCGCTTCACCCGTGTGTTTGCATGTTGCCAGCCATTTGTAGGACGTGACTGTGTCAGCCTCCGGACTAATTTCTGTGCTCTCCTAGAACTGCCCTCCAGATGGATATCAGCTTACAGAAAAGTTGCCCCTGTCTTCACCAGAGCATCAGCCTTTGGAGAAAAGGTAGCCATCATTGACCAAAGAGGAGAACACACCTACAAAGATTTGTACGCTCGAAGTCTACACCTCTCCCAGAAAATCTGCCAGGCCCTTGGAAACTCAGAGGGTGACCTGAAGGGCGAACGGATCTCCTTTTTATGCCCCAACGACGCTTCCTATGTCGTGGCCCAGTGGGCTACCTGGATGAGTGGAGGTATTGCTGTGCCTCTGTACAGGAAGCATCCTGTGTCAGAACTGGAGTACTTCATCCAGGACTCTCAGAGCGCCCTTCTGCTCGCCGAGGAAGAGTTTGAGGAGAAAATGACCCCCACTGCTGAGAAACTGGGGGTGCCTGTACTCTCGCTTCCCCGGTCTGGGAAGTGTGAAGGGAGGACGGATGGGTCTGCTGGGGATGCCGGTTGCCCCATTTCAGAGTGGGAGAGCAGAGGGGCCATGATCATCTACACCAGTGGGACCACCGGAAGGCCCAAGGGGGTCCTAAGCAGTCACCAGAATGTCCACGCTATGGTGAGTCGATGGGTGGTCTTCTTCATTGCGGCTCACGTAAGAATCCTGAGTTGCAACCCAGAACGTAACAATTGGTTCCGAGGAATCTGCGCTCGGTGGAATTCTGCTTTTCCCCCTTAACCTGAACGTTGCTCAATCTTCCTTGCAGGTGACGGGGCTGGTGGAGAAATGGGCCTGGACCAACGATGACGTCATTCTCCACGTCCTGCCCTTGCATCACGTCCATGGGGTGGTCAACAAACTGCTCTGCCCGCTCTGGGTGGGGGCCACCTGCATCATGCTGCCCGAGTTTAGTCCAGAAACGGTAAGTGGGCTGGAATGGGACGGGGGGGGGGCCGCTTGCTTCCCTTCAAATGCGAAGGCTGGAAATGTGGTCTTTCCCCCCATTTGGGCGGTTCCGTAGCGCTTGGTCAGGGTTGCAGATCTGTATTTTTGTTTGCTTTTGATAGTGTGTGATTTTTGGGGGGTTTTAAATAGGAAAAGGCAAGAGACCCTCTAAGTGGGTTTTAGCTCTTATTAACAGGTTTTCAGGGCAGGGGCTGATTCGCCTCTTGCAGTCAAGGGGCACTTTGAAGTGTGTGCTGGTCGGCCTCCCCCGCATCTCCCTCGGGTTGCTGGGTCTCCCGCTGTGGCAGCAACACAAACCTTGTGACAGATGCTGAGATTGAGGCTCCAGGACTGCATGGAGCTTTGATGCAGCCACTTTATCGCAGAGGGAGCCCCAGGAAAGCAGATGGAAGGCGCAGCGCGGCAGCTCCGTGGTTGTGAACTTCTTGCGGGGAGGATGCCGAGAGCCAAGAATTTGACCGGGACGTTTATGCCCGGGAGCCTCTCTCGACCTTGATGGTGTGAGGAAAAAGGAGGACCCGGCACCTGCAAAGTGAAATGCCAGGTGAAAACCCCGGCAGTTGCAGGCGTAGCCAGAGCTGCTCTCCTGCCGCTCACCCCTTCTCAGCCAGGTTACCGTTCATTTGGCCAGAAGAAGCCGCCATCAGAAATGCCCTCCTGGCCGGCCGGCCTCTTGAACAGGAAGCTCTCGTAGCCCTTCCTTCTGAGGGAGCCCCAGGAGAGGAGGAGGAGGTCCTTTCGCTTGGAGAGAGGCTCCAGCCTTGGGGGCTCACTGAAGGAGGCAGCCCCGCCCGGCTGCCAGGCTCTAGCTCTGGCACTCTGTCTCCACAGCGGTTGCCAACTTTCATCCTAGGATAGGTGCCTGCCAAGAGGGCCGCATTGCCAAGGGAAGGCCAGCCAGCCCTGCTCTGGCTATTGTGCTCCTCTGCCAGCCTGCTGCCACCTGAAAGGGTTCAAAACTAGCCTTCCTTCTCCACTAGTGGGTGTTTCTGGACCCCTTTAGCCAGTGGAAGAGCGTGCCTCCTGGAGGGCTGGAGATTCCATGAGCCGTGGGAGGCAGGCTGGGCGTAGCCCCACCCC
>JAOYMU010000039.1:37426589-37443215 GCA_025802295.1 Psammodynastes pulverulentus
GAGGGAATCAGGTAATCAACTTCCATATATGAAGTCCATATTCTCTGTAGGGAGTCAACGCACTACTCAGCCATCCTCAAGCAATGAAGAAATTGCATGGGTTGAGGTTCTACGGGTTAGAGATCTTGGCAAGAGGCATGCTTCAAATATTAGGTTGGCTTACTAGGTTTCAGAAATTTGCCTAACATCCAGATGTTGATTTGATTATTCTCAGATTATAACATCATAATAATGATATGGCTCCCATCAAAAATATGTCCCACCACAGAGTTATTAGTTTAAGTGGTGCACCCAAAAAATATAGAAATTTAGATCACATTTTTTCTGAAGAGGCTCTTTCCAGGACAGGCTCCTCCCTTGGATGGGACTGGTACCTAAACAGCTTTAGCCACCATCTGGATGGAGACCTCCAGGAAAGCTCAGGCGGGAAACCCCCTCAAGACATCAGAACTTCACTTCTGCCCCGCTTACTCCGCTGATGCCTTGGGAGTCTAACTGGAGCCAAAGGAACCTTTACTTTTTACATTAACATCTAATGACCAGCCTTTTGAAAGAAAAGAATGGAATCAAAATCCGCTTTGGAGGTGAAGCTGCAGCAGCTTTTAAGGCCTTCCTAGGCTGCAACTTCGTTCTGGAGATTCTGCTGACACCAGTCAGAGGGGCTGCAGTCCAAGCGCTTCGGGAGCAGAACCTGCAAGTGAAGTCCAGCGCTGAGTTAACTGAACTGCTGCCAACCTCCACCCCCTGGGACAAGAGCTGGGGAGGACTAGGGTTCCTGATCTGTACTGGTTGAGGGCATCCAGACCAGAATGATATGCTCGGAAGGAAGAGAGGTGGCTGGCAAGCAGCAGCCGTGCCAAGGGGATTTGGCCAGTACAGCGGTGGGAGAATTGCCGCAGCAGGAGGCCGACCTGCACAGCCCCCCAACGTGAAGAGGTCCGTGGTTTTATGCCCGTTATTGGGGGGCCAGTCATCTCTGCCAGGTTCAGAAAGGCCTGCTTTTCCTTTGCTCCCAGCTCCACCAATCGCTTACAAGCTTCCAGGGGAGAACATTCAGTTATCCTCCCAGGTTCACAGCCGAACTAAGGCTGTTTGGAGGCAAAATGAGTTCTATTTCACACCATCGAGGGAAGCCAACCCTGGCAACTCCATTGTGCAGAGCAAAGAAAGCCCAACCGTTTTGTTGCTTTCGGGCTGCAATGGTTCTTCTTCAATTTCTCAGTTCCCTCTTGGGAACACATAGCATTATATAGTTTTAATGGATACTGAGAATAAGTAAAAGGATGATTAAGTAACAAGCACGCAGACTTCCGGGTACAGTGAATTTTAAACAAATAAATTTAGGCTTCGGTGAACGGTGCAGAACCAAGCGGAACTGCCAAGGCAGAGACCTGCGGTGCGTTTGTCCTTAAGGCTTCCTGTTCACTTCCTGGTATAAAGAGCAAAGGAAAAGGTAAGTACAGCTCGGGGTGACATTCCAGTATAACTTCTTCGATTTATTACGATGTTTTTCCTGCTTAATTTGCACACTCGTCTAGAAAATCCAATTCCTCATCTTGTTTTTTGACCATTCTTCCCATTTTCACTCTTCATTTTTGTTTTTGTTGTATTTTTTAAAAGTTTTATCTGTAAACCCCTCCCCAAATCATTTGGAATCAGGCAGCATATACATTTAATAAAGAATAATAATGAGGATTAGTATTTTTTGAACTACTCTGAAACAGAACTTAGAATCTTAATGAGTTTGTTTCATCCCCAACTATCAAATAAGGAACTTAATGGAGCAGCAGCATCCCTACAAGAGAGGAGTAATTTTTCATTAGGCAACGAGATCATTAAAGAACCTGCTGGCGCTTCTCGACTTTTGCAAAAAGCAGAACCTTTCAGAAGGACGGGGAAGGACCACTCCATGCTTCCCTCCGTGTTCTTCTCGTTCGGTCTCCTCAAACGTTGGCGGTCCAGGGAAGTTTCCTTCCTCACATAAGGCTGTGAAATTTCTCTATCTGCCCTATGTGAATACAGTAGAGGCACAGAAATAAATACTCTTTAATTCTTCCCCAAGATGAAAAGTATTAAGAACTTATCAAGTTCCCTCAAACTAGCCTAATCCAAGCTTGACTGGTAGTAGCAAGGAGATGGGGCTATTTCCACGCCTGCTCTATATGGAGTCCTTTCTGTTACCCAGAACTACAGCAAAAAGTAGGCGCTTTAGAGAAGCTTGCAATATTTAACAAAACAGGAAATGTGTTAGCAGAACGGGGCACGCTGCTGTGGTACAAAAATAGATTTATCTGTCTGCTAGTTAGTGTTTATGGATGCTCTCTGTTAGTCTCCTGCCTGCCTGTCCTACGTAGCAGAACACAATGAAAACTCCTCAGTTTAACCACACGTGGACTCAGTTCAACCAAAGTTTCCACTGGGAAACAATGAGATCAACCTAATCTGAAACCACGAGGGAATTCCTAGAAGTTTGGCATCAGCCAAATCAGCTGTCAATACACACATAAGCCACATTTACACACCATTCAAAAGAGACAACAAGACAAGCTAAGGAAATAAAAACACATCCTTTCCAGCAGCCAACTCCCAAATAAGCAAATAATAATAATAATTTTTTTCCTATCATTCTATCATGTCCTATTCTCAGAGGTTGCCTGGAAAAATCCCTGCAGTTTGCTTGGCAAGGTTTTTCAGAAGTGCTTTGCCATTGGCTCCTTCCTAGGGCTGAGAGAAAGTGACTGGCCCGAGGGCAGCCTAAGCTTTGTGCCTAAGGCAGGCCTGGGACCCAGGGTCTCTTGGTTTCTAATCCAATGCCTTCATCACTACACCAAACGGGCTCTCGAGCAGGGATTAGCACCAGACAAACAATAAAGCAGAAAACAAAACCCTATTCAACAACACTAGCAGGGCAAACTCCTGCATATAAATAGGGTGTAAACCTGCACTCACTCACACTGATGATGTATCTAGTTGGGTATCGCAACGTCTGCAACCAAACAACCAAGCTCAGAGAGCACCAAAGACTCCCCAGTTAAATCCTGAGTTATTCTCTTCTATTGAGAATAAGTGTGACTGCACATGCTTTATCTTTATAAGCATAACCCGCCCAAATTTATCTCCTGAATGGTGATGCCCTGAGACTTTCTTTAACCTCAAAGAAAGAAAACCAACGTAGTGGCTGATCTAAAGTCCTGCCTCTGCCTTCCCGATTCTCCTCTTTTGCCAGTGAGATTGTACAGTCCAACAGCAAGTAGTTCTGCTGATTCATCAGCCTCAGAGCTCACTTAAAGAGGTTGCAGGGACCATTCAAAATTAGAGAGAGAAATATTAGGGGATTACCAGAACCACCACAAGGTTCATGCTAAATATAATCTCCAAATGTCTTTGTATTCTGGAAAGAGGCTTCATCACAAAGAAAGTATGTCACTACTCAAACTCAACACTGAAAATTCCAGAATTTTTGCGTTCATAAGACCGGCTTTTCAGCTAGTGAGTCATTCTGCTGAACTTTCTCCCAGACAGCCAGGCAATGAAAAGCAGAACTATTTCAGCTGCAGCTTAATTATTTTATTTAAAATTTGTTTACTTAGAATATTGCTACTCTCTTTTGAATATTTTCTACCTAAAAAGATGGACATGTTTTAAATAAAATAATTCAAAGTAGAATCCTGGCACTTCCCTGTTACGGTAATTAAGCAGAGCACCCTGGGAGGCCTGGCGCAGGCCACGCATGAGCTGGAGGCGTGCTGCAATGTTGTGTAAAGTCACAGCCATCACAGCCCAGTCCTGCACTGTGGCATTTGGCAGCCCCGAGCTGGGCTAAAGTACAGTAGCAGCTCAGAACCTTCAGCAGTCACAGCCAGCTGCCACTGCCCCAGGCCTCTGCGCCAGCTCTGGTGCCCGCACTGTGACTCCCAAGTACTGCCTTGGGCTGCTCTCCCAGGCGCGCAAGCCTCGGGGAACAGCATGATTGCCCCCTCCCTCCCGCCACCCAGCGCTCCCAAAGATCTGCCGTGCACCACTTCCCTTCAGGCCTTTTTCTCCTGCTGTGGGGAGGCTGCGTAGCCCATCCAGGGCAGCTCCTGAGCCTCTTCATGTGCGGCTTCCAAAGCCTTCGGAAGCTCGCAAGAGTTCACCTGATGCCTCCGGAGACTTCCAAAGCCCTGCGTGATTTGGGAAGACGTGGCCCCCGTCCTTTTGTTTGCAGTCAGAAGGGCGTCAAGACAGACCATTTTAATGTTGACTTTTCCATTTTAATAACAATTTTAAATGATTACAACAACAAATCTCTGAAATAAGACACAACCTTTTGATTAGTTCAGAGCAACTGACTCTTTCCAGGAAGAGGCTGGGCAGGCTAGGTAACAACCTTGTGTACTCACTGATTCTCCAGATTGATGCCAACTAAGTTGACAGTAAATGAAACACGTAATTGCATTGGAAGATCTTTATCAAGACTTCTGGCAAATTCCTTTTGAGCCAAGATGCCGTGAGTGCTAGGCCCAAGGGATTCCCCAACAGGATTGAACGGACCGACTCCCTAAAATACATCCATAGTGTTTTGGTCAGGAACAGGCTGGACTTCCATTTTCTCTCCTGGGCACCTGACTCCCACATCCGTCCTGGGAGGAAGGTGGGGCCGAAACAGTGAGGCTGCCTCCCCCGAGCCCCCTTCTACCCCAAAGGGAGCTCTGCCGTTGCTGGAGCTGACTGTCTTCTTCACTGGGCTCTTCTAGAGTCTCGGCAGCAGCGCCCGGAGGAAGGTCCTCATGCTGGGATGAGAGCCAGAGTTGACGAAGGGCTGCAGCTTTTCTCCCTTCTACATCATCCGCTGCTCCCGGAAGCTTCTCAAGCACCTCACCCTCCAGGCCCAACGCTTTCCCTTTTCCTGTCGGCTTTCGTACATTTTTATTATTTATCCCGAATGGCCATTTGATTGCGAAGAAGGGCTGTTTGTATGCTGACTAACTTTTGTAGTGTCTGTGCGGTCAATTTCAAAGTGTATTATAAGCTTCCAGAGGTTTTCATTTCTTAATCTTGTGTCCCAATTCTGGCTGTTTTTGTAAACCGCTTTCTCCTGCTCCAAGGAGCTTCTCCCTCCTGGGAACGCGGTCTGCACAGGACAGCAGGACCTGCCGCCTCAGCGCCGACTGCACAAGCCCCAGCCCTGGAAGCAGCCTGGCCCAGCTGTCTCCTGGCAACGTGGCTCAAGCCAACTTCATGGATCTATGAAGTGAGCAAATTGATTTCATTATCTACTTTTGCGCATCGCGAGGAAGAAAAATCAAATAATGGGCACAAAGGTACATTCTGGAAATTATTAACATGGGCTGAGGTAAATGCATGACAGCCATTGGAACAAAAGAGGCGCGTCTGGATTTCACGGTGTCTCCTTCGATCGAGGACGGGCAGCCCGTTAGATCTGGAGGGTCTCACTGTCAAAGACCAGAGTGACCCAAACAAAAACTGCAGCTGATTTAATGCAGCCAGTTAATCTCTCACATTGTCTGGTCTCCTACTGCTTGCTGGGTAAATGAATCTCACAAACGAGGCCTGGCAGATTAAGACAATTCTCCAAAAGAATCCAATCCTGCAGACTTTTGTGTATGTTACAGTTTGAGCAAGAAAGTACTTTATTAGAATACCAGGAAATACACATTCAGCTTACAGATTGGCAACACACCTTCTCTTATCTCTGCACCAGAAACACTAAGGAAACACACAGGAGGGATCCGGGGAATAACAGCGAGACAGATTCTCTTCTGGTTCTCATTCTTAACTTTCCCTCTTCTCATTTCTAGCGAGGAAGGAGGGTTTTTGACACGGAAGTGTAAAAAATGTCTTCTGTATCCAATCTTGTTGAGTGTGATTTAGCGTGCCCTTGGAAGACACATTTTGTCATCTTTGGAGTTTGAAACGTTGACTTAAATGTTACAAAAACACTGCAACATGATGATAATGCAAATACAGGAGGTTTTTTTTTTTTTTTTTTAGCAGAACAGCTCAAGCAGGCATCACGTGGTGGAAACAAGCTCCTTCCTGCAGCTTATGTACAATTGGTTTTTTAAATACAGGACAAACATAGAACCTTTAATAATCTCTGTTGATATAAATATGAAAGAGAATTCAAGCTGGGCTTACTGAAAAATGCTCAGATGGCGGTTAAGATGTAGCTCTGAACCGAGTTTTAGCCTCCTCTCAGCCTGGGTTAATCATGAGCCATCTGAAAATCTGAACCTCCCTACCATTAGAAACGCTATAGGCGCTTAACTGACGTGTGTCGTACTAACTCAGCAAAAGGGTACGGTGAGAAAAATGTACCCAGCCAAGAAAGAGAAAAGGAGGCGGCCAAGAGACTGTGCAAAGTCCAGATCTAAATTATTTCAGGAGAGAAACGTTGCAATGGTGCAGGAGCAGGCAATCTCCTTAATGGCACTCATCATTATCTCACACAAGGTCTGAAGTTAGGTGATCCTCCACTCTCATGTGTTTCCTATTAAAAGCTTACCTGCCCTTTTTCCATTTTTCAGAACACAGTAAAATGGGAAAACAAGAAAGATCTCAACAATGAAAAAGCAAGAACTCTGCAATGAAATACGCTATTTCCAAGAAAAAGGAAGCTAGAATTGCTTGCGCAGGTAGGAATGAGACTCCGGAGGTCTGAACTGGTGTTCCACAGCATCACAGGAGCAACTGGGCAGAAGGAGGACAACTCAAGGAGCAGGTAGGAGAGCAAGCAAGGCTCGTGATTTTCCATCCCACAAAAACACCGAATAGCAAACGTCAGCAGAGAAGGTGCCTGTCGTTTGATCCTGACGATGAAGGTCCTACCAGCGACTGAGCCTCTGCAAGTCATTCAGAAAGCAGGGAAGGGACTGGACCCAAAGCTCCAGAAGGCAAGCTCTGGGCAGAAGCTTCGCAAACTGCCTTGTTTGGCTTCAACGGAAGCTTCCGGAAAGACGGCCGGGGCAGAGGGAGTCCCAGAAGCAGGCTGGTCTCCTAGGGAAACTAGACGTGGTCAGGGTAAGCTAAGCGAAGGCATCCTTGGCAACTTCTTGTGATATGAAACAGTTTCCATATGGAAACAACCCTATAGGACAAACGACTCCACCAGGGTCACACAACACACCTCTCTCTAAAGTTCTGATTGGTTGAGTAATATTTGGGAGCCATTTATTCCCAATACAAGTTTGACCCCAAATAAATATCCTCTCTAAAATGTTATTTGGGAAAAGAATGCCCCCAAAGAGGCAGCAATTTCTTTGGGACGATAAAGCACATTGAGCTTACAATTAACTACTGACAAACTTCCCTGGAATGAGAAGCTCCAAATTTGTGGCTTCATCCAAACACGGTGCAGAGGATCCTTGTGTCCAACTGAGACAGAAGGGAAAGCATAAACACACAACCAAGCTCCCCAGGAATGTGTGGCTAAGCCACAGATTTGCAAAGCAACGCAAGCACACCAGCAGCCTTCATTTTTACAAAGATCCGGTAGCTGGATTTTGTTGAACATAATCCTTTATTCAAGTAGTCACTATTTTCTTCTGCAAAACATACTGATATATGGTAGGTTAAGAATGGTGCAAGAATGCACAAGTTAGCTCAGGAATTCTTCTAGTCTTCGGGGAACAGAACATCCACCTGGCAAACCAATACAATTGCTTACCTGGGAAAGTGAAGGGAACATGGGGTGGGGCAGATTTTATTTATTGCAACATAATCAGAAATATAGGGAATAATTAATATATTCCTATGTCAGTAGTTGAACCTTTGCTGTAAAGCCTTGGTCGTGTCAATTAAGTGAGAGTGATTATAGCTGCAATTGCCCAGGCACTTACTTTATCCCTTTGCTACCGTAGCATTTCCCCCTTATTGGACTATTTTGTCTAGGCTGTTCTGTGCCTCTCCTTTTTTTCTTAGCCAGGACCATTTTCTGATTGGTTCTTGTCTATTTTCCAGGGCTCTTTAAGCAAAGCTTCCGATTTCCCTGCCGTCCTCGGAGGGAATGGCGTCTGTCCCAAACTGGGATCTTCGGATAGGCCAGGCTGCAATCCCGCCTGACTGGCAACCACGGAACCTGTGGTGAAACACCCCTAGAGGATACCTGATTACCTGAAGACTATTTTAGCTCTTTTTAACTGCGAAAAGCAGGAAATCAGGTATCAGTTCTAATGCTCATAAAACTGTAAGGGAAAACGTCGTATTTATAGAAATGCTTGTGAAAACATTTCTTCACCCTCCCTGAGCCAGGATACGTCCTTAGATGGATGGCCCAGCCATGAAAGGGAGTTGTCTGTTGTGCCAGCCTGGCAAGAAATCTTGCCATGACCAGGGGTGAAAGCAAGGCTTGTGGGTCATTCTGCTTTACTTACCTGCATGGAACAATACTGACATTTTTCTCACACTTCCTGCCACTGGCCCAGATCTTCCGAGTGGAGAGACGGAATTGCCTTGCTCCAGACAGCAGTTTAAAATCAGTGGGAGGCCCATTTCATCAGAAATGAAAAAGTTCCTGCCAGCAGCCGCACCAGCAGGAGCTCCTCGGTTTATTTTTTTAAGCCTTGTAACAAGCTAGAGTAAGGAGCAGACTTAATGTAAACTGAACCGATCAATTCCTACTCCCAAGAAAGATGAGAACTTCCAGAGACAGGCAGACAGACAGACAGAAACGAGCAAAAGAAGAGATGATATTCTTTATTTCAAACAGTCTTCTGAACCTTTTACGCGCAGTCAATCCACACATAACCAAACCAGGCGTCCTGTGGGAAACCAGGGAACCTGGGCTAGCTTAAAACCTTTGTGTAACTAAGGAGCTAATGGACAGTTACCTACAGGAGTGGGCTAGTAATGCAATCTGCTTCTTAGGACTGTACTTCTGAAAGCACTGAGCAAATGGCCCTGTGATCTATAGGAAGCAATGCTGGATTTGGACCTGTGGGGCAACTCTCCCATGAAGCCTATTGGGTGGCCGGGAACAATGGAGCCCTCTGATCCCAGCATTTCTTACAGGGGGATTAAGAGGCTGCGCCGGGATAACATCTCGTACCTTGCCTGAGCTGCTGGTGCAATCTACCAGTGTGATAACTGGTTAATATATAGGGGAAGATAGAGTGCTCTGCTACTTCTGCTTGCTTCTCCCTGGACCTGAGAGATGAAAGCAGCCCAAATGCTCCAGCAGGGAACATCTGCATGTCAATGGCCTCCCCACCCTTTCAATCTTCCAGAGAGAGAGAGAGAGAGAGAGAGAGAGAGAGAGAGAGAGAGAGAGAGAGAGAGAGAGAGAGAGAGAGAGAGAGAGAGGCCACTCTGGGTTTCGTTCGGCCTCTTCTTGCCTCGTGAGTGAAAGGCCTGCCTGGCAATCTCCATTCAGGCTCTTTATGCCACGGGAACATCTTTGTAGTGGGTGACAGAAGCAGAAAGCAGGGGGAGGGGAGAGAGAAAGAAATGAAAGCTGATTTACGAAGGAGATTGGGAAGGAAGGGGCGACATCCCGCACTGACCCATTTTCCTTCCTTCAGTCAGATCTGAAGGGAAGACGTGCCCCACAGTGATTAATAAATAAAACAGGGACTTACATACTGCAAGAGACAGAGACGGGGCCATTGGGCTATCTCATTGGAAACACCCCTGCCTGGAAAACTATAGGACGGACAGGAAGGCCCACCAAGGACCACAGGCGAGATCAGACCCAGGGCTGGGGTCATAAGCAAGCTGTCAGCAAGGAGAGAGCGACCCTTCTTTCGCCAAAGTTCAGCTCAGAAATCAAGAGCTGAGGCCTTCAACATCGTCACGTACTTTGAAATGTTAGAAAGAATTACAAAAACGGTCCTGTGCACCACAAACCTTCTAACCGGCTAATCTCTGTTCAGCAAAACAGCAAGTGGGAAAGCAGCGCCAGGGAAAAATTCTCCCCCCCTTGAAAAAGCCCCATGTCCAAAGAGGGAAGCCGACGCTTGGTGCAGCTCCGCTCTTCTCCTTTTTAGGCCTTTTTAAGACACCTGATACTTTTCCTTCTGCTTTTGCTTCACTCAAATTCCGCCCGCTTCTGCCCCGCTACAATAGCAGGAGCTAAACGCAAAGGGCAGGCGCTCGGGTGCAAAAGATGGAGAACTCAAGGCACTTGGGGAGCCTCCCCATTTCAAAACTTAGGCTAGACACACAGCACTACTACTTGCCGAAAGGAGGGAAGAACTTGCAGACACCATAAAGCATTGAAGCCTAAGCAGGATTAGTTTACTGGAAAGTTATTGCTATGGTGAGAAAGAAGCCATTTAAGGACTCTTCTAGTTGCAAAAGAGCAAAGATCTTCTTTCAATGTTTTTACTGAGCCCAGGGCTCTAGCTATGCCTGTCCTCAGTTAACACCTCAATAATGAAAGAAACCCCTTCCCTTTCTTTGCACCCGGCTTCCATTTATCTAGCCCGGCCTGACTGATTTTGATTTCGGCTGCTTCTGTGACATTTTCTTCACACTACAAACCTCCCAGAATCTCCTAGGAAGGCCCATCTAGATCCACCTACCTCTGTTTGGTCTTCTACCTTCTGCCCCGAGGAGCAGGGCATCCTTATGGCCCACCTGGATCCTTCATCCTCTTCCTTTTCAGAAATGTGTTGTTATTCTAACCATCACATGGGCCAAGGGAAGCATGTTTAGGCCTAACGAACAATGGGAGAGACACCAGGGACAAGGCAGATGCTCAGAGGCAGATCTTCACTCTGGGGGTGCCCTAAATTCTGGATTGTGCTCTCCCAAAATCACCAACAGTTCCATCTTTTTAAAATCTTTCTCCCCACCTAGGTTTCCCCTGCATTTATGTTGAATGAAGATTTCTTGTTCATATTCTGTAAACTACATTTACTGTTGAATGATCAGCAGAATAAAAGTACATTTAACAAAATAGAAGAGGAGGAACTAGAGATCCTAGAGATACTAGAGAATGGAGATATAGTTGGGAATGACAATTTTACATGACAAATCATTTGGATGAACACCTGCTTCCTCTTTAGGCTGAAAAGTGACCACCAATGGAAAGAGAGTTCTCCAAACAGCTTTTTCTTGTTGATTATGTTCCGCCAACACTATTAAAAAGTAGCATCTTGATATGTGTCTGTCAGCAAGAACAGAATCCTCCCCCCTCTCTGAGTTTGAGAAACAGCTCTTCTTAACCAAAGCTAATGATTACTCAGGCCTTGGAAGGAAAATGTTGTTTTATTTTGCATATACCAAGAGGGAGGTTTGCCTATAGTTCTGTCAACGAGTAATTAGTTTACCAAGGCTCAGTGGAGTCTGTGGGTTGGACTTATTGTATTTCACGGTTTCCTTGTTATGAATAAAAGCCATTCTCTTGGTTTACTAAAAAGTCTGGAGGGTACCAGTTAATAGAACCTCAGCTGTGGTGCAAAAAAAACCAACCCTGGATACAGTTCCATATTTTAAAGAAGAGTGGGGAAAGATAAATAGCATTTATGGTTTCTTTTAACAAAATCTGACGTGCCAGCATTCACCGGCTCAAACAACAAAATAATCAGACCTGCAAAGATTCAGGTGAAATAGCTTTAAGCTTAACACTGCAGGAGGAGAAATGCATGTGATGAATTTAAACACATCGGCAATTCTCCCCCTTCAAGAATACAAATAAAGTGGAGATCACAGGCCACAGCAGTTTAAATCTGGCTTCTGAGTGAAATGGCTCAATTAGCATTAGCAATCCAACTGCAAAACAAGAACAATAATGATTTTATAGCCGAGAATCTTGGAATGTTATATATGCTCTCTCTCTCTCTCTCTATCTATATATATATATTCATTCTATCTATCTGTCTGTCTGTCTGTCTGTCTGTATGTATGTATGTATGTATGTATGTATGTATGTATGTATGTTTTCATATTATATAATTTATATAATTCTCATTCTGTCTCTATGTATGTATGCATGCATGTATGTATGTATGTATGTATGTATGTATGTATTTATGTATGCATGCATGCATGCATGTATGTATGTATGTATGTATGTAGCCAAATGCAGCATGTTCTGAAGCAGTTCCGTGACTGGGAAACACTCTGGCTGAACTAGTCAATAGGAAGCCAGGTTTCAATTCTGGCGAATAAGCGGCCACCACTGCTCTCCCGCATGATCAAGGCATTTCACTGCAAAAGAGGGCCATGATTCATTGGGGGGGAAGGGATGCGATGAAAACAGGCCCTAAGCCAGAGAGCTTCTCCGTCTTCCAGCAGGACTGCGTAGGTGCTGAATTCTACAGCTCATCACCTTAGCAACAGCTCTAAACATATGTGCCGTGACATCAGCTGATTTTTGAAAGCTGTAAATAGGGACAATAGCATGGAGGAAGAGGCTGGACCCAAGCCAAGCCCTAAAAAGCTACTCTGTTAAGATACTGTCAGTAATGGAATATATGCAAACTTGTTTATGCAGCGTCTTCCCTCAAATCTTTGGAACGGGAGGTCTATAATTATAAAATAAAGCACTTGGTCTGGTGTTCCAGTACAAACTACAAAGCACATCGAAGCTGCAAGGGGCCTGCAAACAAGGGAAGGGCCGGCCGTCTTTAGCTAGAGACGACCAAGCGTAAGAGAGGTAGGGAAACAGTGGGTTTTATGGGATTTCATTGTCACCCCCTATTTCAAGGGTTCCCTGCAGGTGCTAAGTCTTCCTGAAGGCAGCTTCCTCACTGAGCTGCCTCGAAGCTCAATTTTAGGCAGCAAGGTGCACAGTCTTTTCGTCCTCCTTTAAAATGTGGCTTGCCCAGACAAACGAGCCTCTGCTCTGCTTCCCTGCATTAATGTGTTAAAGGAATACAGGAAGATGTAAAAAGGGCCGGAATATCCAACTGCGGAGAAATGAAACTGCAACATTTCTTTTGGTTTCTGCTAAGGCCTCACTCTCAGAAAACCCCGAATTACTCGTGTGCAGGGCTCCAAGGGTAAAAAATATCCGTATTTTATCTGGTATCATTTAATGAACCCCAACCAATAAAACTCGGAATAACCGCTGGGAGTTTGGTGGAAACGACTGAGAGACACAGAGATCATTCAGGCCTGGGATCAAATGGGTTTTTAAAACCGTCTCCCTCACACACACACCTACAAAGACTGGCTATATCAACCATTATACCATCCATATTTAAAGTGAAATGCCTTTTAAGGAAGACATTATATACTTGCATTGCATTTGTATGTGATCCTTCTGCAAAATCATTCAAAATTGTATGCTAGAACAAAAGCAAAAACGTTAAGCAAAGTCATCGCATACGCAAGTATCAGGTTGCTTGTGGCCTGTTCAGAGGCAGGAACCAGTTTTTCCCAAGTTCCTTTTCCCTCCTTCCTTCATGACATGAAATTCTACCAAGAGCTCCTGGGAAGAGAGCAAAGTGCTGACCAAAACCTTACTTGGAAAAAGAGACGGAGTACAATTTTGATCCTTCCATTTCCAAAACCTTATTTAGCGTTAGCTCCCAACTGTTAAAATGAGCCTCCAGGAAGTTATTTGCTTAGAATAAGGGAGATCACTTAATCAGAGGTGGACGGAGTGGATTCCCCCCTGCCTTTGTCTTGGAAATTCGGCAGCTACCACCACCCCCTTAACTCCATTTCTTTCATACCTTTCCCCATAGGAAAACAAAGCAGGTCTCTCTAATATGCTCATGTAACAGCAAACCTCAATCATGCAGCTGCCTGCTGGTAGCATTTTACCAACACGTTCTTAAACAGATGGATGTACAGTGGAAGGAAAACTTCAGGGCTCAGAAACACTGACCTATTTTAGAAACACACTGCAAACAAGAATGGGAAAATGTCAGATAAATATTAGACTGTTATCCCCCCAATTAAATGAAAAGCCTAAGTATTTTTGCACTAAGTGACGGACAAGAGCCAAAAGGAACCCCACATCCCTTTATACCCCTCTCCTCCTGTATTAAACCAGGGTACAGCGTGACAGCTGGGCAGGAGACGGGGAA
Organism: Psammodynastes pulverulentus; assembly: GCA_025802295.1. Classification (NCBI taxonomy): domain Eukaryota; kingdom Metazoa; phylum Chordata; class Lepidosauria; order Squamata; family Psammodynastidae; genus Psammodynastes; species Psammodynastes pulverulentus. The sequence continues at coordinate 37,440,572 of JAOYMU010000039.1, forward strand.
CAATGAAGATAAAGTTAGCTTTCAGGGATGGTGACCCCATCCAGGCGCCGGGCCAGAAGACTATAAATAATTGAGAGGAGCAGCCACCCCAGCCAGCGCACTAATGTGTAGAGGAGCTCTGGCAGCAACTGGAGTACAAACACCCATTACATCATTACTCCCCTCTCCTTTGTGCTCTCCTTATCTGCAATGTGATTTTGCTGCTTTTAAATAATAAATTGTGCCGGGACTTGAAATACTCTTATGCCCACTCAATGTCTATCAGGGTGTATGCAATTACACAAATGAATTTTACATATGGTAAAATAAATTTTGCATTAAGCTAAAAAAAGTTATTGCTGCAGAAGTCACACAGCCTTTTTTTTTTTTAAATATCTATACATTTTTATCAATGGGCTCATTCCAAACGAAAGTTTCCGCCTCCGCTCTCCTCAGCTTATTATATGTTTGATTTAACAATGTTGTTACAACTTCAATGGGGAGAAATTCTGGAACTGTTTAAAGGGTTAGATGACCATCTTGGATAGGTGCTGCTGCCCTCCTGACCTTTCATTTACTTAAGGAAAAATCTTGTAAAGATATGACCAAACATCTTACCCAATTTTCCTGAACCTTCAAGCAATCTATCCTTCTGCAACAGCAGTAAAAGCTAACCATTAAAGTAATGAAACTATGCAAATCCAAGGATGTCACCAAGCTTTCTGAGAAAATAGGAAACAGTCTGTGGACAAAACACTGAAGAAAGCATTTTGATAACTCTAAAACAATCAAAATAATTTCCCAGGTAAAAAAGTAAGGAAAGGGGAGTCAGTTCCTCTGAAAAGACGAGACCCATCTAAAGACTAACTAGCAGCAGCAGCCACTGCAATGAGAATCTACCCAAGACTAATTTCAGAGAGGAAACCTCCAGGAACAGCACAACGGAAGGTTGTAAGGGGCCTTCTGGGCCTTCTGTTCATTTCTCTGTTAACCGTTTTAAATCACATGAATCCAAAAGAATAATCCCATCGTGTTGACACATTCATCTCTGACAATGGGGTAGGGGGGCTTAATGAGAAACTCTTTGTAGGGTCTCCAAAGATTTTTAGGCTAATGACCTCTGGCTGCCAGATATTTGTGTACCAGCCAAAACATAATTTCATGTCTCAAACAAAATCTGACTTCATAGGAGTGTAGATTTTATTTTCAATCCTCCAAGTTATATATTCCACTTTTGGTATCAAGGTTTTAAGTATGTACAGGAGGGTGAATTAATTTCTTCCGCTAGTTTAAAACCATCAACTTCACCAAAAGAGAAACAGTCCGTCAAGCAAGTCCTGGCAATTAAGCCAGGCAGCACATAAGGGTGCTTTGAAACCAGGTGTGAATATTCAGGAGGGTCTCTTGGAAAGAGAAATGCCCAGGCTGTATATTCCATCCAGCCCATTGATCGAGCAACTTTTCTTGAAGAGGCGAACTTCTGTAAATTATAGGCAGTATTTTATCTAGCCTTTAAAAACCTTTTATTTTCAGGCAATCCATCTTTACAAAAATAAAGATGGCAGAAGCAGATGACAAATAACCCACCCACCCATTGCCAAGTTGTTTGCAGGGACAGGCAGTAAGAGGGATCTGGGCATAAAGGAATTAACCACCCCAGGAAAAGACCGTGTTTAGTCAGTGGCACAGCTGGATACAGGACTTAACTACCGGTTCTCATTTATCAGTTTTAGTGTATTTCCTGGCCTCGTTTTTTGGCTCTAAAGCAACACTTTCCCTCTCCCTTTCACAAATCTGAAGTTAAGCGTTCATGCAAGTGTTCCTCCATCGCAATCACAGAGGCATTTATTCCCACTGCCTATTAATAGGGTTTGTGATAGATCTCCAACCCTGGATGCAATTCCCCCACTAGCATCAGATGTGAACTGGAAGCTTTTGTAAAGGATAATCAGTAGGGTTGGCTAGAGAGCTTTCGAAGATTAGGAACTGCCAGACAGAAGAGAGGAACTGCAAGAATAATAGTTCAGCTTTGTGCCTCTTGCTCTTCTTCCAACGAAGGGGCTTCCCCCCATGGTCACAGCCTCTTTCCAAAGAGAAGGCAGGCAGGGCAGCCCAGCACGGCTGAAATGGTCAGTGTGACCTCAGGAAGGCAACTTCCTCCTGAAAAAGCTCTCCAGGTTACAATCACCTCCCTCCGTCCTTAATGGGCGACACAATGCAAAAATCAGCAGCACCAACCCTGAATAACTGGATGCCACAGAGATCTGTTCAGCCAAGGATTTAAAAGCAGAGCTGAGGCTGTTCAATTATTAGGCAGCATTCCTGTTTAGAGTGGAAAATGGGCTCTAGTTGCCTCCCGGAGAGATTCCCACAAACTTGGCATACTTTGCCTGTAGACCTGAAGGGCAGCAGGGTGGCTTTGTTTATTTACAAAGTGGTGTTTTGGCAACTAAACTGGGGTGGCAGGAGTGGATTTTGGTATATGAAAAGGGGTTCAGGCTGCTAATAGGGATCCCAACTAAGAGCAGACGATACCGGCAGAAGCAGGCTGGGAGACACACGAGCAGCTACATCAGGCACCTCTGCAGCCTGTCTTTGGGGGATGCGCCTGAAGCGGACGCTTCATTCACTGCCTGGGGGTCAAATGTGCTAGAGAGAGCTCTCC